>OX392451.1:7098542-7698542 GCA_947623535.1 Coelioxys conoideus | reverse complement strand
GTCAGCAAAGAGTTTCATTGTCATAACCCAAACTGCATGTGTGTAACCTTCATCTGTCTCTTCTTCAAGCATAGCCCCACTGTCTGTTTTTCCTTCTTTTTTCAATTTCTTTTTTTTTTCTGCAATCTAATAAATTTTTGTGTGGTTATATACAATTCTACAAACAAATGAATATTCTATTTTTCCATACATACCATATGATCCGTACGAGCCTTGGCTTCTTCGATGACATCCATACATTTTGCTCTAGTTTCTTCATTTTCCAATGTTTTCCATGCCTTATTTACAACTGTGAGGAAAAAAAGGTATTAACAATCTATTTTAGTATCAATGATCTATTTTACAAACTTGAAATTTTATATATACTTTCAAATGCTTGTTGCGCTCGTTCCGCATCATCCTGGTTTTTATCTGGATGAACAAGAATTGACATCTATAAAATAGCAATAAATCAATATGTATTAGCACAGATTTATGCTTCATATAAAAAAGAATAGAATGTCTTACACGTCGATACTTCTTCTTGATTTCATCTATAGAAGTTGAGGGATCAATTTGCAATACTTCAAAAGGGTTCAAATTAAAATATGATGACCCAGGTCGAAGTAGTCTATCAATTTGTTGTTTGGGAGTCAGCACCGAATCCCTCTTTTCTATTTCTTTCACCTGAATGAAAACATGAGTCTTCAAAGTTTAGCAAAACAATTTTCTGAGCATGCAGATGCACTTATATAGGTTAGGCTTATTTACAAGTTACAGTTTTACTGAGAAACAAGCTGGTTAGTAAAAATTGAAACAAATGTCACATGCAGTCCATTAAATAGAGAAAGCTGTATGACTTATAGCTCTTTCAATCTATTTATTATCCTTATTTGACTCATTCAAAGTGACATTTTTTAACCTTCAAGGTATAGTATAAATGTTTACAGTTATATAACCAACGCTTATAGCAAAAATTGTATCATAAAAGGAAAAGTAGTATAACAACGTGTCGTTCAGAATGTATGCACCTCTGTATAAAATTCGTTGAATTCATCTTCTTTCTTTGTTGGGATATCACTGGGTATACTCGAGTTGGTAGCAGCCATCTTGATTGTTACTAACTTCCATTTCGTTAGTGGTGCCGCCTATTTAAAGTTTGTAAACACAAATATGTAAATGTTGGTTCTATTCCTTTACAGAAAGATTATAACATTTATTTTATCGAATTTGCACGACGATATGTTAGGTTTTCAGAAGATCGACACTTTAGCGCTTTAGAATTATGAAATGTGGAATTTTAGGCCTACAGAACTTCAGAGTTTTAAGACTTCAGAATTTTGGGTCTTCGAGATTTTGACATATTCGAGTTTTGGAACTGTCGAGTGCTTGGCAGTTTAGAATTTTGATATTGAATAACTTAGGAACTTTGTAATTTTGTACTTGGGACTTTGGATTTTACGATTTTGGGACTTTAGGATATTGGGGCATTGGGACATTGGGATTTTGCGATTTTTGAGTTTTAAGGCAACTTAGGAATTCTGTAACTTTGCATTTGGGAATTTGGGACTTCGGGATTTTGGGACTTTGCAACTTTGGGATTTTGGGATTTTGGGACATTCGGACTTTGGGATTTTGAGATTTTGAGATTTTTGAGTTTTTGAGTTTTAAGGCAACTTAGGAATTCTATAACTTTGTATTTAGGATTTTGGGATTTTGGGACATTCTGACTTTGGAATTTTTGAACTTTAAGACTTTGGAACTCTGGGATTTTGGATCTTTGTAATTTTGGAAATAAAGTAAAATCGAATTCAAAGTTTTATTGTGTTTTATTAACAAAGCTCAACGACCAATAAACAAGTAAAGTCTCGTTAGCAGTAACAAAGGTGTATCAGACGAAATTAAAATCGTACATCGAATATACACCGCAGCAAAAGGTTCCTTTCAAATTAATGGACACAAGGTTTAACTTTTACTAGATCTAGTGCATGTACACGTAACTACCCGCTATCTTCTACCGGGGGATACAGAATGTCTAAATGGGAGAATGTAAACACTAATACGACACTATAACATCTAGCATATGTTACGTTTTGCTAAACTAGCATATCTAATGGCTAATTTAGTCGCTATTGAACACCGGTTCATACATCAACGCGTTATTTTTATTGTAAACTATGAGGACCAGTCTGTTTAAGGAACGCGATTACAAACACACACAGTTTCATTGCTTACTAACATACTGTATGTTCATTTCGTATCTAATAACACAAATTACAGACTAATGTTTTTACTTACATCGACAATACGCGACTCGTCATCTATGCTCTATCTTTTCTTCTGTTTTTTTTTTTGTTTGTCAGGGAATCGCCACCATTTTAGTGCTCCTCATTGTTATAATGTTTTAGAACAAATGCTGGTACAATTTTGAAACTCGATCAAGTTTATCCATTTTAAAATCGCGAAGAATTCGGTTTAACGCGTTTGCTACCAGCGTTCATTTTCAAATTTCCCGCCTTCAACCGTGCCACGGACAATGCAATTTATAGATGGGCTAAATTTTTTTTTTTATAAAACGGCAAAGTAAATAGAGTTCGAATCAATGTATACTTTCAAAAGGTATGTAAATAACGTCGATGACAAACGCGTTAACGAGGCAGTCACTCAAAACATTGAAAATACAAATCGAACGGTGTTCGATGGACACGAAACAGGTAAGTCTTTCCTTCGTTTACAAAGATTTATATAGTTTGTATTAACGTTCAAAATACAAAACAACCCTCATCGTCGTTTAAACGTAATTTGTACAGACATTTCATCTTCGCGCGTTACTCGAAAATAAATTTCTCCTTAACGAAACAATGCGTTCGGAAATGATGAGAACCATCAGCAGTATCATACATGATTATAATATACACATTTCTACGTTATGCATTCCTAAACAAATCCGACCTCACGGCTCTACCGTAACGAACATACAAACATCACAACAGTTTATCATTTTTTTTTTTAATCTTTTACCACAGACGATTATATGCGTATCAGAAAATTCTACGCGGTCTAGCGATTAAGGGTACCAACAATTCAAGTTCGACAAGCAGACGCTGAACAGTGACTACGATATATTTCATTCATTTCAAAATTTCTTCCATCGAGGCTATATAGGTCATTTAAAAAAAGATGTCCGCTGAGGGTCCACTCACGTTCCGTTTATAGTCCGCTCACTGACAGATAAAAGAGCGTGAAAGCCATTTTGTTCGGTACAAGACAAATCGTTACGGGCACATAACAAGCTAGATAACACCGACCGTTATGAAATTAAAAAATTCTATCTTCACTTTCTTCCAGGCTCTTTAGACGGAAGTATACAAACGTCCACAATAATTGAACGCGTCGTTATACAATATTGTACCGGAAGTTATCACGAAGATGTTAGAATTTTTTTTTATTGGGAACACGATAACAAATGTTTATCATGAAACTTTTTGTTTACAGATACAACCAGTCGATAAATCTGTACATCTTGTTAGACTTTAGACCTTGTTTAGCGCTGTATAATTTCGACACCGACGAACAAATATTTACATTATTTCAAATTGATGATCGTCTTGGTATTTTTTTTTTGTCACGATAATTTGTTGCATTTCATTCGCGACTTTTTACGGTGATCAATTTTTCATTTTAGCCGTGTGTCGGGTTTTCTTGTTCCGAATAATTTGTTGAAATAATGTGATTTATGGAGTTCGGCGTGAAAATTATACAATGTTAATGTATTTCGTTTTGACAGACTGTGCAGATACTCTGCAGTTCGCGCAATAAACGAGCAGTCTCTTAAAAGGTCTCTTGTAAGATTTTCATAAAACTTCGTCAAGAAGTTTCTGTCAAAATATACTTTTTTTTTTCATAAAAATTTACATCTATTTAACTTATCAATATGCATCCAAAGCTTATCGTTATAAAGCGAATAATGTATGCTCGTCCGAGTGATAATGAGAAAGTCATTCAGACACGTATGCAATGTATGTGGATGACACATGCGCCGAACAGCGTACAATCATTAGTTATAGACATATAGATTGGTCGAATTTTCATTGGTGAATAAACACACTTATTTAAGATCGCGATACGAAAGCCGTAAATATTTTTTTCACTCTTCTCTTCTTTACCGACCGATTATTGTATTATATTTACGCGGATGCGATCAGCGAGATAATGGTCCTTTGATTTCATAATTGATCTTCGATATCACTCGACATTGCCGATTTTTTTTTTGTTTTTTTTACTCGGTATAAATTCATCGTTTCGTCGCGAGATACAAAACGTTTACAAAGGTTTTTTTAATCGATTGGAGCCCGTTTCAAAGGGAGTTCGTGTTTGCTATACTGTTCGAACAACATCGAACGCGATGGTAGTAGGATAAATAGAAATGTGTTTTTTTTTTCTATATCGTTAACGATTTTAAGGGTTTTCTTCAATGACATTCCGTGAGAAACCAAAGCACCATTGAGTGTTACTTCTAGAAAAAACATTAACGCGGTTATACACTATCGTGTACAATGTAATTATCGTGTACGATTTAAACACATTAGGTAGATCTCTCGTATCCGGACATCTGTATACGTTCATTGGAATTATGCTTAGATAATAATAAATTTCTGTTTTGCTGGAACGATTACCAATTTTATCTTCTTTATTTTCCCGATTTTTCAATCTCTTAATATTTCAATTTTCCAGTTTTTAAGTTTCGTGGTTTTTATATTTATGTATGAATCTTAAAATTTTCATGTTTTTTAATTTCCCAAATTCTCAGTTTATCAACTTCTCACTTCACAATTTCCCAGTTTCTCAGTATTGCAATTAACTAATTTTTCAAATTGTCACTTCCTTATTTTCACAATCGACAACTTTCCAATTTTCAAAATTCTCAATCTTCCACTTGCCAAATTCTAAATTTTCCAATTCACCAATTTTCTAATTTCTCAACTCTCAATTTCGAAAATCCCCAGTTCCCCACATTTCTAATTTCTCGATTTTTCACTTACCCAATTCTTCAATTCCTTAATTTTTCAATATCCCAAATTTCTAGTTTCTAGTTTCCGACTCTCTTATTTCCAAAATTAACAGTTTCCGAATATCCAAATTTCTAGTTTTAATTTTTAACTTTCTAAATTTCGAAGTTGCAAATGAAATGAAATCCACATCGAAAATGTGAAAGTTTGAAGTTTTAAAGTCTCTGTATTTTTAAATGTCTAAATCCTCAAAACTCCGATTTTCAAAATTAAAATTTCAAAAATATAAAACCGCGGCCATATAACGAGAATCTGCAGCACTTCCCGCTTAAATTAAAAAAATTACTCAAATCGCTCGATCTCACTGAGAACAACTATTAGTTAACATTTTTCATGAAAGAGACATTTAGAATTCACATATGTGTAATATTTATCATTTTTTCATGTATGTATAGAGAATCGGTGATCAGTCCAGAGAAACAGAGTCTATATATTAATAGTACAACATACGACACTCTATATAAAAATTTTACAGAAACATTCGCAGATGTATGTGTCTGCGTGACGTTATATTCACACACATGCACACACACGTATAAACTTTCAAAATCTATTTGGCACTCTCCTAGTTTCATCGAAAAGGCGAGCACACTTGCTATATTCATTAATTCCAAGACATTGCATCGAGTAGAACCTTACTCATTGTTTATTTATTTTTTTTTTTATTTTCTTTTTTTCTTTCAACACGAATGCACGTGTTTGCATTTTTACGCTACTTAACCACAAATCTTCCTTACACATTACACGATAATTGGTCTAAGAAGGGATTCGTTTGCATAAAAAATATCAACTGTCGCTGCGCGGAATTGTTTCAAATTGTTTCGAGATTTTCGTAAATATATCATTGTTTATACGGTTATCGTAAATAGAATTTATACATTCGAATAAAACAATGGAAGATAATTTTTCAGATCGATTTCGGGTCTCTGTGTCGAGACGGACGTATTGTACTTAAGTACAGCGTTTTCCGTGAACGATACAACAATAAAAAGATAAATAATATTCCTGTTCTTCGCTGAATTTTGATTTTCAATTATTTTGCGGTACATTTTGATTTTGCAGCTAGTGTAAATTTGATTCAAACGAATTTTGATCCGCTCTTATGAGAAACGATGTATCGTTCATTGTATCAAGCTTCTGTGTAATTCGTGTCGTGAAATCGTTTTAATTATCTTACATGCATACGTTACAGATTTAGAATACGAATGTCTACGACGAAAGCTCTATTCTAAACAGTCAGTGAGTGTCTTCATGTTCGATTTGCTGGATGCAGACAGAAAATTGTTCTATTACGTTATTTTAATTTGATTCATCCTGAACTTTGTGTGACAAACGAATGGAGAAGTTTGTTCTTAGCTGCCGATTTACTTTTGTACACATACTATTTTATCAACGAATCGAAAATAGAAACGAATATTCGTCGAAAAATATTTGTATCTTTGAAAAAGTTTGATTCTCAAGCGCCGAATTACTTTCTTTGCTGTTGTCACCAGATGTAGCGCGCCATCTTGAAAAAAGTCCCTACGATGGGCAACACACAAGTATTGCAATCTCACCCTCGTAACGCGATTTATTTTTATTATTATGAAAAAGTAGAACTATTCCAGTGATCCTAGGGAGATCTTAGGAAGATTGTAAATATGGGAAGATTCTAAACAAACCCTTCGAAATTTTGGAAAAATAAAAAAAAGGTTTGTAGAAAAGCTGGGGAAGTGCTAGCTGAACCTCAATTTCAAGAATGTCCTAGGGAAACCCTAGAATATGTCTACGGAATTCTTAGTGAAATCCTTAGGAAATTCTTAGAAGGTTCTGGGAAAATCCTGAAATAACATCATACGATTTACGTAAGGCCTAGGTGAATTTTGGGAAAATCATAAAAGAATTCTAGGGAAACCCTAAAGAAATCTTGAGGAAACTATAAGGGAATCTTTAGGGATTTTAATGAAATCGGGAAAAAAGGTTAAAGAAGTCCTAGGAAAATCGATATGATGTTGTACACGAAACCCTAGGGAAATCTCCCTAACATCCTAGAGAAATCGTAAAGAAATTCTAGGGGAATAGTAAAGGGATCCTAGGGAAATCGGAAATAAATCCTAGAGTCATCTTAGGATGGCAGTAAGAGAATCTTTATGAATCCCACGAAAATTCCGAAAGATGATTAAATTCTCTCTAGGGGAATCGATACGAATACCTAGACAAACCCCAGGGGAATCCTAGGAACTTATCGTACACAAAGCTACTCGACGCAGGGAAGCATCGAGGTTTTATCATACGATTTCGTTATTTTGCAACAAAGTGTAGAGATACAGTGAATGCTAGTAATTTATTGTTACGTATGATTGCATCCCCAAGTAACCTTTTCAAGATGGCTACCAGCGCCCGGTCGAATACATTAATTCATTAATTTATCGGCGTGTCGTGCATGCCTGTATCCAGCATTTCTGTGGACTGTACGTCGGTGAAGTTCTGTTTTGTGGTACGTGTTTTGATTCGAGTAACGAGAACGGTTATTTAAACATACACGGGAACAGAGCGTGGGGTCACTAGGCATCGTCGCGCATTGAAAAGGATCCAACGTGTCACGCGGATCGTCTCGGTCGTTGCAATGCGCGTCGCGCGTTATATTGCATTTTGATTTCGAGCTGTCAGCCATTATTTTTATTTATCCTCTCTTCCCTTACACATTACATACATACACGCGAGTAGATTCTCTTTTTTTTTCACCTTTACCGCTAGTTTCTTAAACGATAAGATTCTCGAAGGCTGCTCAGTGTTGTCGGCTGAAACGAAAAAACAACGACGCGTGTAACAAAATACTTTCCGCGAAAAATACGCGTTCAGATTTTTCAACTCCGCCACGTGTATCGAACGTTAGCCTATGTGACACGCTTTTAGAAAATTTTGCATTTTTCACTGGCGTCCAAACGGGATGGACACGAACGGCGAAACTTTCATTAAAAATTCTGGCGTTGATCGCAGGTGAATCGTAGTAATTACATGCACGTTTGCTGTGATATCGAATATCTTTTGTTTTGTTTTGTCAATTTGGGTTAAATACTATTATAAATAATATGCTAAAAAAAGTATAATCAAACTAATTCAAACGATCGTTTAACGCACACTTTTTCATATAATGCATAAAAATTTATAATATAAATTATAACCATAACTCGTAGTTGTAAACAAACAAGTTAATGTTTCACTGTCTCATTTAATTTTCCCATCTCGTTAATTTGTCGAACCAGTTAATTCGCTCGAGAATTCTTGCACCAATTTAAAATCGTTGATTATTTATTATGTTATGCGTTCGAGTCGAAATATCACATCAATTAGTCACGAAGTATTCGATATAACTGATTGGCGAACGTGCTTCATTATTAATTTAAAAATAATCCTGCTAACGTGTTCATCGAAAAATGTAATGCATTGTTATGAGCATACGTACAATAATAACGATACAGATATATAACGTAAATAAATACGTGCTTACGTATGCGCGTGTGTTTGATCATGTATACAAATACGACAATGACGATATGTTCTGTGTATCAAAGTAACGCTCATATATTTTGTTATACATATTTGCATCTTCTTTTAATACGCAGCAACCTCATACGTGGAATGTGGTTATCATTATTTTAACATACAAAGTAATATTTATTAAATATTGTATTATTTTAACATGTGGATAAGATGAATATTTATATATTTGGAAGTCTTCTGACCGACACGAAAAGAAGCTTGTTTCTGACAACGTCAGTGAACTGCTTGCTGCAATATACAGAGAGAATTATATTTTTCAACGCTTTCGCTATCAGGGACGCATATGTACGCTCTGCATATGACATTTATATACCGAGAGACGTTTAGGTTCAGGGTTTTCCGAGATCTTGGTATTTTTTTCAAATTTGAAGTTTTCTTTAGTTCCCCCTAGATGAAAAATCTCCCTAGGTCTAGGTTGCTTCTAGTTTTACATTTTTTCTGTTTTCTTTTCTTTTCACTGGCATTAGGTTTTCTTAGCTCTAAGTTTCCCTAGCACAAAGTTTCCCTAGGTCAAAATTTTCCTAGGCCAAAGTTTTCCTAGACCTATGGTTATCGGTTCAAGTTTTCTCCGAGTCTAGGTTTTTCTTTAACTCGTCTTCCAGTTTCAGGATTATTCTGGATTTCCAGTTCACCCAATTATTTTTCCCTAGATCTAGGCTTTCTCTATATTCTTCCCAGATCTAATTCTTACCTAGATCTAAGTAATACCTGATGTACCTAGGCAAATCCTCGAGTTTCTTCTAAGCCTATATTTTCTCCACCTACGTTTTCCTCTAGACCGAGATTCCCCAAGACAAATTTCTCCTAGATCTGCGTTCCTTCCAGATCGAGAAAAACTTACCGTGCTGCTGTAACGAAAGGGTTAATCCTCAATTGTTTTAACAGTTTAGGTCGCATCAAGCCTAACTCTCCTAACATCGCGATACAGTTAAAATTAATTGGAAAATTAAGCAATTTTCCATAGAAATGAAACTTTTCAAGAAATTAACGAGGTTAAAATTATTAGTGAAAAATTATCGTCGCGCGTCAACACCAATGTAAATTTTCTCCATGTACCTAAAAATTAATCGGAATCTGAAATATCTTTCGTTATCTCGGCGATAACTTTCAGAAACTGTACAAAAGTTGCAAGAAATTCACGGTATTAATACCATCAGACCCGATGGGGTAATATTACTCGTTCCATACAGGGATTATCGCTATATCCGTTTTCTCTGGGCCCGAACGCGTTATTCGCTTCTTCGGTAGCTAAATGTACAGCGCATAAGACATCGATTATTAATAAGTTAACAATTATATGTCCGGTGTAGTCTGCACCGTGGTCGAAGCAGAAATTCCCCAGAATGGTAAAAAGTGTTGTAACCGGTTGCCGAATAAAAATCACACTGTCCTAGAACTGCTCCTGTTTGTCCTGTTCGTAGGTAAAGAAGAGGTCTCCTTCGATGAAACGTTATAAATTCACGATGCTCACGGCGATGTAGCAGAAAGCAGAGTAATTACGTTATAATCCCCTTGTTAATGCGCATACACGCATACACACGCACAACATACATGCAGGCACACTTACAAATCTAACATTCTCGCAGCTTCTTTCACCGACGCGAGCGATCTCAGCTGGATTAATAAAAATTCTACACCTTAGTCAACGTTCGCGACGGAACGTCTCGGTGTAATTTTGTATTTTGTGTTTCAACGTGCAAGCGGCTATTCCGATCGAAATCAGAAACTAACGAATTCTATATTATGTTGGAATTCATACTGTATCCGCTACTCGAACTTATTTGAGCCCGAGATCTCGCTCGAATCCAGTTCGTCAATTTGATTTTGCTCGTTCGATTAAATTTCTTTCTCCTAAGATTTTGGAATGCCCAAATTTGCGATTTAGGTTGGGAACAAACTTTTAATTTCACTTCCGATACTTTTAATCGAAGTTTCGAAACTTTGAATTCGAGTTGCCAAACTTTTAAGTTTCAGGTTAGTGTAGTGCCGTCGTTAGGACTGGACGAATGGGGTACCTCTGGGCCCCGAGTTTGTCATCACACATTTTAACATTCTAGAGAAATTATATTATCTCTGTTTTTCATGTTGACAGACGGGGATCATTAAGTTGATTAACTCGTTGTCATACTTTGACGAGTCTGACTCAACTGAAAATAGTATTAGGCAGTATTTGCATTTTTAACCAGACATCTTCACTGTACTTTGTTGTATTTATTATCCATAGGAACTGATGCGAGTATTTTCAGTTAGAAAAGTGACCAATTTTTTGATAATACAGCTGTTAAATTTGTATAGAAATTTGAATGTCACCCATATATGGGTGACGTGGCAGTCTGTGTTAAACGTAATAAATCTTATTGAAATTTCGACTTCGCTTATACACTCATGGACAAAATTAAGTGGACATTGCGGAAATGTAAAAAATTTTTGTTTTACTACAATGTTTTAAATAAACTTTAAATTTAGAACGTGAAATGTTTTATAGACTTGAAAAAACATTTATTTAATGTATATAATTGTACAATAAAGTTTTGATTTATAGGCATTCTTAGTTAAATTAAATTAACCTTTTGTTACAGTCCACGACTGTATGTGAAGTTCATATCTAATTAAAATCAAGGATCAATGAACATGAAATACTTTTCGGTTACTTTATTCCCTTTGCTCTATGAATTATTTATCATACGCGTCAATCAGAATTAACTAATCGCAGATACAATATTAAAACAGATACAAAAGTTGAAACGTTACGTAAATTTTGTATTCAGAGATGCTTGACTATACAAATTATAAATGGACTCATAATTGAAGCGTATTAAAAGTACAAGTAAGATTTATTACGATTGAAGTGCGACTGCGTCACGTGTCAGACTCGTGAGAATATGGCATAGGGTTAATATCGTAGCTGTGAACAGTCAGTTCTGATTGACGCACCAAGCAAATAAATTGTATGGCAATGAGTCAAAGTTGTATAGATGAAACTTAATTCGAGTATATCGGTTAGGTTTCGTAACTACATAGTTTTTGATTCAAATTGAATCTGTCACATCCGATATTGTCAGAAGTTTGAACACGTGAGCTATTACCCGGGGCCTCGTGAACCATAGAGACGGCACTGTTCTGCAGCTCCTTACAAACTTTCTCTAACTCTCCACATTTGTCCCAAAGTTGTCCGTACATCAAAATTTCTCTCGTATACTTCATCAAAGTAACAGTTTTTCTGTTAATAATCAGTCATCATCGATTTCGGCGCTAAGTACGTTCAAATTTCCCGCGGGAAATAAAGTCGAGTAGCGGATTCAGGGGCGTATCACCAACACACGAAGGGTCTCTAAATGATCGTTCTAAAAGAGCCTTAAGTGATAGTTTCTCGATAAAACATTCGCTCGATCGTTCGGAAATGTTGACCACGTGATATCAGCGAACAGAGCCGAGAATTGGCGGGCAAAATGTACGGTTTCTCGTGAATTCGTAAGCCGGTTCAGCCGAATCGTTGGACAAACGGCTTTCAACCAGCGTCCGAACGGTGGGATATGTGGGACATTTTTTTCGTGCGAAATAAATGTACAAAATCGACGAACACACGTGCTCGCTATTACGATTCACCCCCTTCACCAACGCGCGCGCTAGGACCTTTTGTAAATGGAGGAATTTACCAGGTCATACGCGGCGAACGGTGGAGGGGGTCTGTCCGCTATGCTTGGTCCACCTCGTGACAAACCTCCATGTAGTCTGGATTATGCATTATGTCCTTGATCATGTCCTTCAGTATCGGGTAACGAGGGAATATTGGATACACCTTTGAACTGTTGTACTCCTCCTGTGGCAAACGTGCATTAGCGTTATTAATGTGGCGAGCGCTGGTGTTAACTCGGTTAGAGCGTAACGGGACGCGAATCTCTGACAGAATTACGTCGTTTGCTGGGATAAAGTATTGTTCGTTATTGGGTTAGGCGGTGGGTCATTTCGTGGGAAGGGTAGGCAGGTTGTGGAAATATTTATGGAACCTTTTGTCGAGGCAAGATCCATTGTGCACGTTCTTTTACGAACGTACGGGGCAGACACTCGTTATATTGCCGTTTGAATTTCGAACGTGGACTTTTTTACATATTCAAACTTGTGCATTGATTAATTTGGAAATTCGAAAAATTATTGATTTTCGAGTTCAGTTATTCTCAAATCGATGATTAGTATTCCTATTAATAAATTGATAAATTTATTTTATTTTATTTTATTTATTTAACAAATTGATAAATTTATTAATAAATTTGTGTACCTACGAATGTAGGAATACGAAGATACAAAAATTTAGATTACAAATTTTGTAAATATATTTTTAGTAAATTTTAAGAAACTTCTGCCCCTAGTTCCATCTACGGCGAAATATCGAGTGTCCGCGGTAGATGGAATCAGATTAGATGTTGCTGTGTCCTTGATCCGCCACCTTACACAAATGTCAGCAGGGATAATAAATACCTTCAAGTCTCGGATCAGATTCCTCAGTCCCGTATACTTTTTCAACAGTCTGTACAGATCGTTAGTCATTTGCGTATTCTCAGCTTCAATTTGGGCTGTTGTCATACCTATACAAATTTAAAAAAGTAAAAGGTACATTATTACGTATATACATGCATATTATTAACAAAGTTCATCATCCTTCCACATATTTTGCTTAAAAACCGTTGTTCAAGGGAGTTAGGGATATAGCAAACTCGGCACATACTAAATCAGGGATATAACGATGTAGAAATCCAGGTATACAGCGATAAAGGATTTTCGGAGTATCCAGGTCTAGGGATATAGACATCTGGGGGTATAGGGGTCTGGGGATATATGAATTTCGGAATGTAAGAATCTGAGGATTCAGAAATTTGAGGGATCTGCAGATATGGAGATTTTAGAATATGGGAATTTGAAGTTATAAGGATATAAGATTATAGAGCTTTTGGGTTATAGGGATTTGGAGGCATACGAATTTGTAGATAAAGGGATCTGGGCATATAGGGACCTAGGGATATGAGGATCTGGGGATATAGGGATCTGAAGTTAAAGAGATTTTTGAGTATAGGGATTTGGAGACATAGGGATCTGTAGATAAAGGGATCTGGTTATATAGGGGCCTGGGGATATGAGGATCTGGAGATATAGGGATCTAAGGTTATAGAGACTTTGGAGAATAGGGATTTGGAGATATAGGGATATCACGATATAAACATTTGGATCTATAGGGGTCTGGGATTATAGAGATTTTGGGTATAGTGATTTATAGATGTAGGGATCTGGTGCTATGTGGTATCTCAGAATATAAGAGTCTGAATCTATAGGGATCTGCGATTACAGAGATTTTGGAGTATCTGGGATTATAGAGATTTTAAGGTATAGTGATTTGTATATGTAGGGATTTGGATGTATAGAATTTTGCCCATATAGGGATGTGAATATATGAGGATCAGTGGATACAGATATTTGGCAATATAGAATTATGAGGATATAGGGATCTAAGAATATAAAGATCGAA
Source organism: Coelioxys conoideus (assembly GCA_947623535.1). NCBI lineage: Eukaryota > Metazoa > Arthropoda > Insecta > Hymenoptera > Megachilidae > Coelioxys > Coelioxys conoideus. The sequence goes on along the minus strand of OX392451.1, from coordinate 7,684,433 downwards.
GGATACAGGGATCTGCGGGCATAAAGACCTAGTAAAGATACGCAATATCATAGAATGTGGGGATCAGGTAATTTATCAATGTACGTAACTCATAAAGTAGATTTATAAAATATGACATAATAAGATTGATGGCATCATATGAAACAAGGTACCAAGCACGACCCCGTTGAAAGAGCATTCTTCAATTTAGAGGTAAATTTGAAGATCCTACAATAATATTGAATGACAATGCCGCTATAATGCCATAACTGATCCCTTCTGGCCCCTATCGAGCACGTATGATGGAAGGTTATACGTTATTCATGCTTGGAAACTTTCCAAGCGACAAGACAGCTATCGTTTCGTGTCTTTTCCACGCAATTTGTGCAACGAGAATGCTGTTTCTTCCCGTATTGCGAATATATAGGACGTTTGCTTGAACTTTCAGCGCTCATTATGCATTTAGAGCTTCTATGCTTTCGCAGCGTTTCTGTATTCAAAGATTGACGCAAACGGAAGTATACATGTTATTAAAGTAACATAAAATGGCTCTTACCATGAATCAATTTTAATGTTAAGATATCAAAATGTTTATATTTAACAGTTCTCTTATATTCCTTTTATGCGATATAACAGACTTTGTGAGCAAAATTTTTGATTTGTAAGTGTAAATGATTACCTTACTTTCATTGGTATCTTCGAGTCAAAATGGCTGATTTTATGAACAAAATGGTTGATTTGAGGAATATCATGGCTGATTTTATAGACAAAATGGTTGACTTTATAAGTATGATGCTCGATTTACAAATATAAATGGTGAGTTAATGTTCACTGGTGTTTGTAATACAAAATTGTTGATCCTATAAATATTATGACATATTCTACGAACAAAATGACTGATTTCATGGATAAAATGGCTGACTCTAGAAACGAGATGCTTGATTTACAATCACAAGTAACGAGTTGATGTTCATGGTTAGTTTTAATAGAAAATGATTGATTGTATGAATGCAGAAACTTAATGTCAGAACAAGATGGCAGATTTCATGAACAAAATGGCTGACTCTATAAACACGATGCTTGACTTACAATCACAAATAACGACTTAATGTTCATTGGTATTTTCAATAATGATTGTCTCTATGAATATAACAGCTGATTCTCAGAACAAGATGGCGGATTACATGAGTAAAATGGCTGACTCTGAAAACATGTTGACTAATATACAATACAAATGATGAGTTTTCATTACAAAATGACTAAATACAAAATGATTTATGTTTTTAATACAAAATAGTCGATCTAGCAGTATAATGCCTAATTTTTCGAACAACATGGCCAATTCTATAAATATAATGATTTATTTTACGAACAAATTGGCTGATTCTACAGATGTAGTTGATTTACAGCCGCAACCGACGAATTAACTCACTTTCGAGTCTCTCGATGCGTTCTCTTTTCGTTTCAGCCTCTTCCGCCAATCTAGCAGAGGTTTTTACGCCTTCTCCGCTTTTGTGAGTCTTCTCCATGATGGAACACGCGCGTAGAACAAAGGCAGGCACCGTCTCCTGTTTCTCCTGCTTTGGTATATCTACCAGTGTCCAGTATTGAGTCTCCAATTTAATCACGTCCTGGAAAAATACAATTACATTCCCATTGTATAGCGAATAAAAATCGTACTCGTGCTTTCGACTCGTTTCAACTTTGGTTAGATACGCGGTTATGCAATTTATTACGATACACTGTTCATTCGAGAAAAAACACTCTTGGAGAATATATCGTTATTTTTACTATTTTACAATAAAATTTATAACTTTTATGTCATCGATTAGTACTAATTATTTAGAGCTTGGGGCAAAATTACCTTGATCATGAGTTTCAAGAGATTGTAACGTTGAAACACGTTGCGGACCTGTTTGCTCTCGGTGTATTTACACATCAGCTCAACAAGTGCACGTTTGGCGATCTCATAGCTTCCGTCCAGACGTATCCTGACGATTCTTAATCTCTCGTTTGTTTCGATTACTTCCTCCTTCGTTTGTCCACCTACATCAACAACGAAAGTCATGGTAACGAAAGATTTTATTACAAAGTCCAAGTCAGTTTCGAGTCGATCATATGGTTAACTAAAAATAATTTTAGTTTAAATGAATTCATGCCAGCTGAAGGATTAAAAATTACTAAAGAGCCATAACAGGAAACGTATATTTTATTTTGAATCACGAAATAGCTTATGTTTTGTTTCGGTATCTGAGCCATAGCGACGGTAAATTTCAACTAAGTCGATTTACCAGTTGATAATCGAGCAATGAATAAACCGTATTTCGTTTTAATATTTTATTGAGTGTCGCTTACTATGTACTAGTACCATGTGTGCGTTGCAAGTTGTCATGCGAACCAATGGGACCTGTATCGAACCGCTTGCCAACTCGCGGGTCGCACACGGTACACACTCCATGTATACTCACTTGAAGTTCCTTCGTCTTTCACATCCTGAACGATCCTCCTAACGCTTTGTGTAAATTTGCCCATGAGATTCGTACTCGCTGAAACAAGCGAGTAAACGGTCATGTAGAAACTTGCATTCCACGATCATAGTTAAGTAATTGATACCTTATGAATTAACAGCATTAACAACAATGTCGATACCAAGTTTTAACGATAGTCATTGATCACACTGTACATAGATATCGAATCATATTTTCTGTCAAATATATCGTAAAGTATTTATCAAAATTATCATCGTTAAAATATTTATAAAAATTGCCATCATTAAAGTATTGACTAAAATTGTTATTGTTAAAGTATTTATTAAAATTATCATGGTTAAAGTATTTATTAAAATTGTCATTGTTAAGATATTTATTAAAATTGTCATTGTTAAAATATTTATTAAAATTATCATGATTAAAGTATTCGTTAAAATTATCATGGTTAACGCATTTATTAAAATTGTCATCGTTGAAGTATTTATTAAAATTGTCATCGTTAAAGTATTTACTAAAACTGTCATTGTTAAGATATTTATTAAACTTGTCATTGTTAAAATATTTATTAAAATTATCATGATTAAAGTATTTGTTAAAATTAACATTGTTAAAGTATTCATCAAAATTTGTCATGGTTAACGGTTTTATTAAAATTATCATGGTTAAAGTATTTGTTAAAATTATCATCGTAAAAGTATTTACTAAAACCGTCATGATTTAGGTATTTATTAAAATTATCATGGTTTAAATATTTATTAAAATTATCGCGGTGGAGAGAATAAAGTCCGTGAAGGGTTTTCGTGGCCACTACTTTTTGAACAGCCTGTACATCGAGCCGAAGAGTCTACACAAAGATGGAAACGTCACGTAGAGAAGTTCCATGCTGAATTTCAATATGTCCAAAGTCTTGAGGGGAAAACACGAGACAAATTCCGGGTGACAGAGCTCTCACGATTTCGCAATGGGACAGCATAACGTCGATCTTTAGTCACCATGCTCTTATCGTGAACCCATATGACTATGAAATCGCACGCTGGTACTATTGACAGCTCTATCTTCAAGCATCATTTCTTTCTTTTTAAAATGCCATACACAAACGATTTGCATAATTTTGTAATAATTTACAATGATTTATAATAATAAATAATAATTTACTTTTACTTTTACTTTAAAGTATGAAAGTACATAATTTGTTAACATATATAATTTTTTATCTTGAAGCGAAAGTTTTGATTTTTGAGGAATTCAGCCGCTTAGGTTAGGTCAAATTTTACAATGTTTAGGTCGGATTAGGTTTGAACTGTATTTAAAGTATCGTTAGTAACCTATCAGTATATTACAAAATTATCGATCTAACATTTTACTAAAATCTTCGTTATACTGTATACCGAAATTAACTAGAGTCAAACTTACCCTGAACTAACATTTCATTAAAATAGCCGCTATATTATGTATTGGAGTTAGCTTAAAATTAAACTTGACATAACCTAACTTTCCAATAAAATTTTCGCTACATTACATATTGAAATTAACCTAGAGTAAAACTTAACCTAACCTAACTTTTTATTAAAGTATTCGCTACACCATATATTGAAGTTAACCTAAAGTTAAGCTGAACGTAGCCTAACTTTCCACTAAAGTCTTCAGCAAGCGAGAAAATGATCAAAATTGAAGTGTCTCGATCATTAAATACATCTACCATTTTGTTTGATCAAGAAAACCGATAAAATGGCGTCTGGGGAAGTTAAAATGTCCTCCGTCTCTCGTTTCTCTTCGTTCCTTAGCAAAATGAGATCCGTATTTCAATGTACACGAACCAGTTGCGTATGAAAATTGATAAAAATTGGTAGACCGTAAAGCGGCTGAATACACGACGTACCCGGGTGATGAATAATGATCGGCAGAAAAAAAAAGTGGCATTAAACTTTTCCATATCGATTCATGAACGCGGCGCAAAAACAGGAGCCGTTCAAATAAAACTTTAAACGGGAAAGTTTCGAATACGTGTCACCGTTATACGAGCGGATAAAAGTCATCTTGAAAGCTTCTGGCTGCTCGGATTTACTCGCGCAATTTTAACGATGTAAGTGCCTGCATAGATACACATCCTCGTCTCTTTCGAACCGTTAGCAATATTGCATCCGACGATGATACCTTTACGGTAGGTCTTTCTCCCTTTATGACCGAGATTAAAAATATTTTCATCGCTCGCGACGTTCAACGTAAATCCGTATAATGCGATAAAGGAGGAGGTTCGTTCTTTGATAACGTGCCGGCGATAGAATTTCTTTGAATTTATTTGCAACAATGTAACTGGATAATGCGAAATTCTTTACACGTCGCGAGCGATACGAGGTCGTGCGAGTAGTACACATCGACGGACAATTTTGTGACGGAAAAGTTGATACGTTTGCGCTTGAGAGAAATGATGTACACCAGGCTTTCGTTATGTCGCCGCGAAGGGGGTTGTAATGAGTTCTTTCAGCTCAGAAGCAGGATTTATGATCGCGTTCGCAGACATTCGTGAATCGTTTCGCGATCCGGCAATATAACTGGAGGTTGCAGGACAGATTTGAAAATTCGGAAATTTCGAAGTCTGGGATCTAAAAAAAAATGTAAATCTAGGATTTTGATAGTTTTGGGATTTGGAAGCTTATGAATTTGAGGACGTAGGGAATATAGAGTTCTAGGGATGTTGGGACCGAGTCCCAATATAGTGATCTAAGCGCAGAGGAGTCTAGGGATATTCGGGTGCAATGTAATGATCTAGGCACATTGAGGTCTAGGGATATTAGGATTTTGGTAAAGGAGGATGTAGGGAAATAGCGAGTTAGGCAGACAGGACTTTAGAGATTTGAAAATGCAACGATCTGGAAAATTGTACAATTTGGGAACTGGGAGGGTTGGAGATATGTTATTTTGAAATTTTATAATTCGAAAATTAGTAAAGTGCTAAACTGGAAACATAGAAAATTGAAAATTGGGAAATTTTGAAAATTGAGTAATTGGGAAATTAAAAATTTGGAAATGAGGACATTGAACAACTAGGGAAGTGGGGAATTGAAGAATTGGGAAATTGGAAAATTGGAAAATTTGAAAATTCGGAAATTTAGAAATTACGAAGTTCAGAGATGAAGAAATTAAGAAATTTGTGAATTAGAAAATTGGGAAATTATGAAAATAGGAATGTAGGAAGTTAGGAAATTAGAAAAATGGGGGATTAGGAAATTAGAAATTGGGGAATTGTTACATTGGGCAGTTGGGAAATTGGGGAATTGGAGAATTGAGGAATTGGGAAATTGGGAAATTACGAAGTTGAGAAATTAGGAAATTAAGAAATTTGTGAATTAGAAAATTGGGAAATTAGGAAACTAGGAAAGTAGGAAATTAGGAAATTAAAAATTCCGGAATTAGGACATTGGGGAATGAGGGAATTGTGGAATTAGGCAATTACAAAGTTACAAAATGTGATAATTGGGAAATTGGGGAATTACGGAACTGGGGAATTAGTCAATTAGGAAATTGAAAAATTGGGAAATGATAAAACGTTGAAATTCGAGAACCAGAGAATAAAAGTTGGCCAATCAGCACAGGTTAAAATCGTGTAATAATGAACAATGCCGTCTTATCATTCGCAGCATCGCCACTCTATAGAAATAAAGAGATTCGGAAGCAGCAAGTGGTTCGGGGCAAAGCCGATGGCAAGAACGAAACTTCAGTTTGTTTCATTTGGCCGGACGCCAAAAAGCAACAAGCGCATTTGCTGCTTGTTACACGGCTTGCAAAGGAAACACGTTTATCTTGATTACTCGCTGGAAATGTGCCCGCAAGTTCTTTCGAGATAATTTCGGAATAAAACGAACCTAACGATAATGAAGCCCCGCTGTAATTACAACGATCCATTACATTTTCTCTCCTTTCCTCGACGTGTATTCGTTTCGTTTTTTCCCGCGGCTTGGATCGTTCACCGTGTAAAATAGAATCGCGCAATTATTATATCATCGAGTGGTATCGTATCGCCATGAACGTATTTCAAAACGAACGCCGACAGCGAACATGTTGAACGCGTTCGTTCGGAAATTGTTCCTTTTATAACGTAAGAGTAAACACGGCTTCCACCGGTGTACGTGGTTCAAAGCAAACGGAGCATTGAAATTTATCGTTCTGTAATTAGAGTTTCGTTTATCCGAGTTCAAAGGGCGCGGCCAAAGGAGCCACGAGTGTACCTGATTCCGGTACAACCGAGGCAAACGTCAACTACACGAGCCAGCGTAATTTCAACACGTTCTGACGACCATTTTTAAATTTACAGCTTTTCTGATCCTTGTATTCGTCTGTCGTCGAAATACCAAGCTTCTATGGTCGTAAATTTGCACATTTCTTAAGTTTCATGTTTGACAAATTTATAAATTATCGTTCATTCACCTTCTAACATTGTCGAATCGTTTCATTTTTCTATCAGGTGGCTTTAACATTTAATGTTTTCCAACTGAAAAGGTTAACAGTTTCAAAATGTTCGCACGTATGATTTTTCACATTTTTTTAGAATGAAATTATCAAATTTTCGAACTCGATTGTATAGAAATTTCGAATTTCCCACCTGTGGAACACGGGAAATGGGAAACTATCGGGTTGTAGATGTTTTTATCTAATAATAATGACTCATATGCAATAATAATAATAGGCTTAACAATAATGACAGCAATAATGAAGCAGTAGTGATAAAACAGTAATAATAACAGCTATTATGGTAACAGTAGAAATATTGATATTATATTAATATTAGCAATATTATATTACCAATAGTAATTACAGTAACAAATTGTGTATTTATAATTTTTGATAAATTTTATGTTATAGCATTGTGTACTATTTTTACTTCCCATGCAAATAGTTCTTATTGAAATTTCGCGCCACGTTCGTGAACAATTATTTACTGTAAATATTTTCTACTGTCTGTTTTATTTGCGTAAAATTAGCGTGATACCGTTTCCTTGATCCACGACAGTAATATTTTGTGTTAAACAGCAAAGGGAGGGTATGAAAAAGTTGTATCGTGGCTTCACTTAGGACGGGAAGACATTTTAGGTGATTTAATAAGAAGTTATTACATTCCACCTTTATTAAATTCCATGATGAGGATAACACTATCCTTTTAAATATTATTTAGTAATCCCCGCTAAAATTTCAGGGATGCCTTATTGAAACTGAAGATAAAAATAATGCGCACAGGAAACGGCATATTGTACGTAATTTATGATACTTTTCAAATACAGGGAAAAAATTTATTTATTGTTGTAGTATTTTTTAATATACATTATTATAAAATTTAATATATTTATTACAAAAATTGAATATATCCAAGTATTGTAAAATGCAATATATTTAAATATTGTCAAGTGCAATATATTTAACTATTCGGAGGTGCAATATATATAAGTGCTTCGAAATGCAATATACTTAAATATTGTAATATACAATGTATTTAAATATTATAACGTACGATGTACTTAAACACTGTAAAATGCAACGTACTTGAATACTACAAACTTTACATAAGTATAAATACTACATTCCTGTACTATAATTGGTATGATTTTGTAACATTTTGAATGAAATCGAAACAATTTTAACAAAATTTTGAAATTAATTGTTGTTTGCCGAACACACAGAGTGTACTATATTTGAAGCAATAAACTAAATTGCTATAATATCTCTGCAATATTTTATTTTCATCAAAATCTCCTGTACTATACAGGATTTATTTCGTCGCGGTAAAATTGTAACAATTTTAACGAAAATCGAAAATAAGTGTTATTTACCGTACACACAGGGTGTACTATTTGAAGCAATCAACTAAATTGCCATAATATCTCTGCAGTATCATATTTTCATCAAAATCGCTTGTCTTTTAAACGATGGATCATGTTACAGTAATAACTGACGAATTCAACAAAAATTTGACTGATTCACGGAAAAAATTCGAAAAAAAAAACAAATTACAACCGTGATTATATTTCTCATTTCGTGTGATCGTTCGTTTCCGAGGAGCGCAGTAAAAATAGTTTGTCCACGAAATTTCCTTCGTAAAACGAAGTGGATGAACAGCGTCGGGCGCCGAATTCACCGGTCATTGTTGGACGAATTGTACGGCGTGTGTGCAGCTTCGAAAATCAGTAAACTGCGCTTTTTATTGGGAGCATCGAGGCGCGAGTCGAGTGCTTTGAACACGGTTACCGCCACATCGGGTCTCGCCATGCTGATCAAACATATCGACCGCAATTCTGCGGCTTTCATACGATTCGTGTAAGTGCCAGACCGAACGACGGACGGATAGCCATGCACATCGCGTTCTGATTGCTTCGTCCTCCAAAACCTAGCGATGGGACCGAACCAACCACGTACACGTAGTTTGACCAATAAATACGCGAACCCAGTTCACAAAATATTATTTCAGAAAATTTAGGGTACATCGATCTTATGAGTCCTCAGAAATAAACAGTCTTCTCGAGCTCGCAACTTGAAAAATGTTTCACTAGCCAGGTTTTTCATGTGCAAAATTCCCTAGTTTACAAATACCTTGATACACTAATTACTTAATATGTAATTTCTGTACTTCCCAGCTTACCTAATTCCAAAATGTGGAAACTTCGAAATTTCCTAATTCCACCTTTAGCAAATTGTCAAATCCCCTAGTTTCCAAATGACGTAACACTCAAATTCTTTAGTATATAAATTCCCTAGTTTATAAATTATTAGACCGGCGATCTCGCGTAAATGCTAGTTCTCGACCTCGCAACTAGCCAAATGTCCCATTTTCCAGGTTTCTTATTTACCAAATTCCCTAGTTTCCACATGACTTAACACTCAAATTCGTTAATGTATAAATTCTCTGCTTGTCAACTTATCAAATTCCAAAAGGTGAAAACTTGTAAACCTTCATGTTTCTAAATTTCGTAATTTCCAAATCATCGAACTCTCAAATCCCCTAGTTTCGAAATGAGTTAATACTCAAATGTCCCACAAACTGTTTCCCACATTTACCAAATTCCCTGTTTTCTCGCTTCCCCGAATCTCTAACTCGCATACGAAACCTATTTTGCGGCCCGTAGCGTCCGTAAAACTTTCGTGCAAACGAGGGTAAAAACGCTCGTGTTCCCGACGCTCGGGAACAAGATGGCGGGTAAGAAATTAGCGCGGTCGTTGCGTATACACGTCGCAGACTATGGAAGTTGGTGGATTTTTACGCCGATCGAGATCCCGAACTTTCGAGGGAAGTTTCGCGGCAACGAAGCGGAAACGCGAACGATTTAGAAACTCGAAGAGGCAAGTTAGGCGATAGCTCGAGAGATTGGTTTCCAGAAAGCGACGCCACTGTGACGCAGTCTCAGGGTTCAGTCGATGAGCGACGCATCCGAGAAAACCCTTATCTTTTGTCAACCCCAAAGTCCCAGTCAACAGACACAGTAATTTCTCCCCCAGAACACTCGTACCCCTTCACCGATCATCTTCGTCCCAAAGTTCAAGTTCGATCTTGATTTTTAATGGTACAAATTTCCAATTTCGAAATCGCTAGATCCCCAAATTCCCAACTTTACAGATTTCCAAATTTCCAAATTCTAGAATCTTAAAATTCTCAACACCCTAAGATCCTACATCTCCATATTTACACATTTGAAAATTTCTAAATCCCCACATTTCGAAATTTCTATATTTTAAAATCTCCAAATTTCTAAATTTCTAAATTTCCAAATCCCCAAATTTCTAAATTTCTAAATTCCCAAATTCTTAAATTTCAAAATACCCAAATTTCAAAATCCCCAAATTACTACATTTCTAAATTTCTAAATTTAAAAATCTCCCAATTTCTAAATTTCTAAATTCCCAAATTCTTAAATTTCAAAATACCCAAATTTCAAATTCCCCAAATTATTACATTTCTACATTTCAAAATTTCAAAATTCCCAAATTCTGAAATTTTCTAATCTCTACACTTGCAATTCCCAAATTTCTATATTTACAATAGTATAAATCCCCAAATTGTCAAATTCCCAAACTTCTAAACTTTCAAATCTACAATTTTCTAAAAAATTCTTAGTTTCAAGACTTCCAAATCTCCAAATTCCGGAGTCATCAAATTTCCACATTCCAAATTTCCAAATCCTCAAATTCCCAAATCCCGGAATTACCAAAATCAAGTCTCCGAAATTCCTAAGTTATCAAGTCCCTAAATTCCCAAAATTCAGCCTTCCAAATCCCCAAGTTTCTGAATCCTGAAATTCTCAAAACCTCAAGTTCTAATATCCCCGTATCTCAGTAATGGATACTTCGAAACAAGTCGTGAATAATGATTTGCGCGTTACACTAACCGAACGGGTGACGCTAAGCTCCATTTTTGATCGCGATTGCGAGAGGCTAACAGAGCCGCATTGTTACTGGCACACGCCTTTGGATAATTGTATCGATGACAAAGAACAACGGTGTCGAGTACTTGCAAAACCCGCCAGCGAATCGTTCGCAATAAAAATAGACAACGCGCGACCATGAGCCATGTTTCGCTCATCGAACGATGATCGACACCAGTTTGTTCTTGTACCGATATCTACATACAAGGTGTCTCGTAACTCACGTAGGGCACGAAAAGGGGCGGCGATTCTGAGTAACTTTTTCCTTTGCAAAAATGGTGTTTAGGCTCTCGTTTTCGAATTATTAAGAAAAAACACCGATCAATCAAAAGCTACGAACGTACGGCTGACGTGAACAAGCAAGTTAGTATCGTGCTATGTTACGTCAAAGTTAAATCACATAACGATTACGGAAATTAAGAATAATGTTCTGTTATTCGTTTTTACTGAATAATGGATAAGACAATTATTTTTTATTCATAGAAATGAAATAAATCGAATTTATTTCACGTAATCGTTGTTTGAAAAGAATAAGGAATAAAATATCAAATATTATTTTTGCCGGTTGTTACAAAATACAAAATAACTAGTTGATGTATTTTAAAGGATAAATAACTATCATAGCAATGTAAATGATCGAAAATAAAGTAATTTGGAAATAAATGGACTTGGCAGTCTTACGATCTAAGCAGATGAAATCTAGGGAAGTTATGTTATTTAGAGACTTGAACATTCCAAGAAGTGTAAATAAAAAAAAATTAAGAAATTTCAGCGTTTAGGAACTGCTTTCAATCGGATTTTCAAATTACCATATTCTTCACGTTCTAGTTACTTTTCGTATTATCGGTGAACCTTGAAGGGCCATTTCTCGATACGTTTCCGTAACAGCAAATTTATAGTAACCGACACGAACGTTCGGAACATAAATTACAAACAGATTTCGATTCGATTTTCAAATTTGAAATTCGACGACACGGAAACGCGACGCGAAGCTCGGAAGCTTTCGGGCGTAACGGACGGACGCACGAAATTCCACAATGCAAGCATCGTGATATTCCGCAATTGAAGGGACATAGTAATCTGTGTATAAACCTGTAGGCGAGGCTCAGACAATGGACCAGACTATCTGCCCAGATGCATGTCGGATGTAAACGTACCCATAAGCGTAATCCCCATGGATCCACGCGGTTTGCGGGTAATCATAATCCTTTTATCGAACTATGCTCACGGGGATTATTGTTTTTGGACGATGATGTGGGTGTGTTTATGCTGATCAGTTTAAAGCGTAACGAATAGAAAATTATAGGTGCTATTCTATTTTGTTTGATTGGTATGCTGGTGGATGTACTTAGATGGGCATATGGCCGAGACGGAGAGTCTAAAATTTTCAAATTTACAAGTTTTCGTATCTTCAATTTACGTATTATTAAATTTATAGAAGTACGGGTTAAAACATTCTCAAATCCTCTGTGTGTAGGTTAAAAAATTTCTACATCCCAAATTTTCAAGTGCCGAGTTATCAAATTTCTAAGTCTCCAAATTCCCAAATTTTCAGATACCAAAATTCTCAAATGACCAAATTCAAAATCCAGCCCTGCGTATTCCTAAATATCCAAACTCCTAAATACTCAAATTCCTAAATTTGCAGATCCCTAAATTCTCAAAATCCAGTTTTCCAAATTCTCAAATCCCTAAATGCCCAAATTTCTATGTCATCAAATCCTCAAAACCCCAAATTTCCAGATCCCCGAATCCTCAAATCCCCAAATTCCCAAAATCAAACCATCCAAATTTTTAAATGTCCAACTTCCGAAGTTCCTAGATCTTTAAATTCCCAAATTCGTAAATACCCGAATTCCTAAGTCATCCAATCCCTAAATTCCCAGATTCCCAAATTCTCAAAATCCATCCTTCCAAATCCCGAAATTCCTAGATTCCCAAATTCTCAAAATTCAACCTTCCAAATCTCGAAATTCCCAAATGCTAGCAATTCCGAACGTCCAAATCTCCGTATCCCTCAGTGGCGATCGAAATCGCAACAACGTTTAAGTCCCGCGAGGTTATGTGCGTCGTGCGTCCGTTTGTAACAGTCAACTGTTAAAATGGCGTACCGTCGTTCTCCGTTTCGTCGCAGCGGCACGTAGCGGTTGAGCAGAGAAATCATAAATTCCACTGCAAGATAAAGAGCAAACGTTTCCGCAGGTGTCGGAAGGCATATCGACGCGAAACAATCTCACGGGAAACGGTGCTCCGTATCGGCTCCGACATTTTTCGGGACGAAAGAGAAACATCGAGCGCGGCGTTGCGTTAGGTGTCTCTCGTTTATCGGTTCCCTCCACGGCATTGCCGTTTCCAACTTTCCTAACGATCGCGAAACTATCGTTAACTCGGTGCAGTGATTCTTCTTCCAAATCATTCTATCAATTTACAGGGTGGCCCAAAAGTGTTGAAGGAGCCGAGAATGGGAGGTAGGTGGGGTCATTATCAAAAACTTTTTCATTTACAAAAATGTCGTATGACGCTTCTTTTTTAAATCATTAACGAAAAACACCGACCAATCAGAACGCAAGAATCGCGCGCCACGCGATTCGCCACGGCCAATTATAACTCGGGCCTACACATCTGCCTCCGAGCGCGCGCGATTCTCGCGCTCTGATTGGTCGGTGTTTTTCGTTAATAATTTAAAAATGAAGCCCCATACGACATTTTTGCAAATGAAAAAGTTGTTCAGAATGACCCCACCTACCTCCCATTTTCGGCTCCCTCAACACTTTTGGGACACCCTGTATACTGGACGTCGTTCGTTCGATTTATCATCGAACGACGGATTTCATTCACGGATTTCGATTTTATTGCGTCGAAGTAAAGAATCATTGCGTAAGTTAGTTTGCGTATTGTTTAATATTTGCTTATTTTTGTATCTTAGTTTCAGTTTAAATATGGATGGTTATTAATCGTCCGTAACTCTGGGGTTAATGCTAAAATTACCAAAGCGGTCAAAATGATCATTCAACAAGTTTCCAGTTTCAAGTTACTTTTTGTGAAATGTAAAAATTTGAGAATTTGAAACCTTGCAAAGTTTTCAGACTTGTAAATTTGTAACTTTGAAATTTTGAAGATTTGGGAAAATGAGAGGCTGAAAAATTATGAAACTGTAAAATCAAGGAATTGAAGAGTAGAAAAGTTTGAAAACTATGAAGGAGGAAATTTGGAAAACTGAAAATTTAAAATACAGAAAACCTAGAAAAGAAGGAAGTAGAAGTAGAAAATTTGGAAAATTGTAAAATTGAAAATTCAGGAAATATAAAAGCGGGGAAAGTGGAAGCAGACAATTTGCAAAATTGTGAAATCGAGAAGTTACAAAATCCAGAAAAGGGGTCGGTGGAAGTAGAAAATTTGAAACGTCGTATATTCGGAGAGATGGATTTCCGGGAAATGAGGTAGGTAGAAATAGACAATTTAGAAAATTGAAAAACTGGAAAGTTGGAAAAGAAGAAACTTGGAGAACTGAGAATTGAAAATACAAGAAATCTAGAAAAAGAGAAAAGTAGAAATAAAAAATCTGGAAAATTGAAGAATTTGTAAGTTGAAAAATTGAGAAATACAAAATCTAGTCAATTCAGAATTGCAAATATGGGAAATCTACAAAAGAAGAAAATCAAAAATCAAAATTTTTAGAGAACCGAAAGGTCGAAAAATTGTGAAACAATTGTAAAACGTAGCACCATCGCTTATCGAGAAAATTGACGAGAGATAAATGCTGCATGATATAATAACTCGATACTTCGATCTCGGAAGAAACATATGTTGCTACGAACGGAAGGAAACAACGGATACAGTTCCTGTTCGATCCGTGAGAGTGATTGCCGGTTACGGCGTTCGAAGCATGCTGGATAATTGCATTTCTTGTCGGAACTTCTCGCGTTAACTTTCCTTTCAAAACCGCTACTCGTTAATGCCTCAGATGGAAGACGCAAGCTGAAGTTCATCTTTCAACGGCTGGAACATAATTGATTACGGGCCGTGCAGCTAACGAAGATAAGTGTATCAATGTGGCCACCTCCAACGAAGAACAGCGGAATCACCGCAGCTGTCGGACTATACTAACACATTACATGATTAAACCGAAGATGTACATACTGTTCGCGCGCCGCAAGAAGGCATCCGGTAAAATATTTAAAATACGGACGTAACGAATTAATGTACTGTCTAGTACTCGATTGCCGATCACATCTTCGAACAGTATGCGACACTTCGAGACGATTAACGCTTAAATTTACAGGATTATTACAAAGAATTTTTATTTAAAAATTTTACATTTGCAGAATTTATACTTAAAAATTTGAAAATTCGAAATTTAGAAATTTCTTAATTCAGAAATTAAAGAATTTATAGATTTAGAAATTTAGAAATTTGGAAATTTAGAAATTCAGAAATTTAGAAATTTAGAAATTCAGAAATTCAGAAATTTAGAAATTTAGAAATTTAGAAATTTAGAAATTTAGATATTCAGAAATTTAGAAATTCATAAATTCAGAAATTTAGAAATTCAGAAGTTTAGAAATTCAGAAAATTACAAATTCAGAAATTTACAAATTCAGAAATTTTTTAATTTGAAAATTCAGAAATTTAGATACTGCATAATTTGGAAATATAGGAATTTAGAGATTTTTTATTTGAAAATTTAGGAATATTTTAATTTGGAAAGTTAGGAATTTAGAAATTGATCATCAAGTTAAAAATTTGGAGCATTTATGAATAAATTCGTACGATACCGTACATTACCATGATCGATCATTACTAACGAGATCGTGCGTATATCGCAAATGACATTCCCTTAAAAAATACCAGAAATAGCCGTGAATTGTTTCGATCCCGGTTCCCCACGTCGCGCACGCGTTTCTTCCGGAAGCAGTGTGCCAGCAACGTTTATGAGGGCGCTAATATATCCCGAAATATGCGGGGCATAATTACGCGACCGAAATTTATGGATAACTCACGTGGCACGGCGACCTGTGTTCAACGAAATTACATCATCGCGAGATACCTAAAGGGCGAGTCCGCAGAAAATTTCCGGGGATGGCGGAACGAATATGCTAACGTTTAATTGGATTGTAAATTCAGAGGCAACGCATAAATACTCGAGACATTATCTCTTACGAAATTCATTAAAATACGCAAATACTCATCTCGTGAAAATGTACGCTAAGAAAACTGGTGCCTTTATTGAAATTCGTGTGAATGCTCGAAGAGAATGGAGCATCTTTCTTTAAATTTGATCAAACCAAGGGTTAAACACGATTAAGATAAAATCAGCGATTTGTATTGTCGAAATATTTGTTATATTGCCATCATATTTATTTGCCGTCGTATCAGGATTTCCCTAGGAATTTTTTAGAGTTTTTTTCAAGACTTTTGGAACGTTCGTTCAAGGGCTTTTCAAAGACTTTGTCAAGGATTTGTCTAAAATTTTCCTAGAATTTGTATAGGATTTCCCTAGACCTCTTCTAGAATTTATGTAGGATTTTTGTAGAGTATTATCTAGGAGCTTGATCCATTTTATCTGGAGTTTCTTTTGAATTCTTCTATGATTCACTTATAGTCTTCAAAGGATTTCCCTAGGATCTTCTTAAGCTCCCGTAGTACGTGGCAGTTTGGAAATTTGGGGAGTTAGAGACCTACGTGCTTGCGAATATGAAGATTTAGAAAGTCGAGGAGTTGGAGTTACGGGAATTTGACGTTACAGGGATTTAGAATTTAGGGTTTTAGGAATGCAGGAATTTGGGAATATGAGGAAGTAGGAATACAGGAATAATAAAATGCAGAGATTAAGGAGTATTCGGATTTAGGAATTCGGTCACTTAGGAATATAGGGATTTGAAAATATGGGGATTGTGGGAATATGGGAACTTAGGAATGTGGGGAGTTGAGGGTGTGTAGATGTAGTGTATATGGTGATTTGAAAATTAGAGGATTTGACAATGTAGGGGTTTGAAAATATGGGAATTTGGGAATATGGAAACTTGGGAATATAGGGATTTGACAGTGTGCAGATTTGGGTGTGTGAGAATTTGGTCATATAGGGCTTTGAAAATCTAGGGATTCGGGAATGTAGGGGTTTGAAAATCTGGGGATTTGGGAATATAGGGGTTCGAGAATCTAGGGACTTAGAAATGTAGGGATTTGCAAATATGGACATTTGGGAATATAGACTTTCGAAAATATGGTGATTTGGGAATGTACAGATCTAGGAGTATTAGGGTTTGCGACTATAGGTGTTGGAAACATAGGTATTCGAATATGTACACATTTACGAATGTAAGAATGTAGGAATACAGGGATTTAGAAATATAAGTACTTACAAATATGGGGATTTGGAGAGATGAGGCATTGGGAATATAGGAATGTAGGAATATCTGGCTGTACAAAGAGATTATCGAGTTATTTATTGCTTGAACGTTGTACCATTACGGTGCTTTTATTGGCCATTGTATTCCTGATGACCTTAATATGACGATTGAAACATTCTATCTACTGGGAAGAATGACGGCATAGAAAAACCCATGTTTATTTTGAGTACTCTCATGCTACATGCGGCGGTTATATCTCAATGAGCTAATGCCAAAGGACGCTTTATAACCAACATCATTTCTTAGAATGGCTATCTGCATATGCGTGTGATATCATATTTTAAAGAATTCACTAGATACAGACTGGTAAAAACACGTGGGCTGCACGGTATTAGATTATTTATTTTCTAACAAGAAAGTAAATTTATTGGAACAAATACTACACAGTGGTAGTGCGCACAAAGCAAAACTAGACATAGTAAATTAAATGAGGAGAATTTAAAATTTACTCTATGGTCTTTAATACAAAATGGTAGAACCGGAAGCCTGTACTCTGTTATGGTTTCTCGACTATTAGCCTCTTTCTGATATCCCTAGTCATTCATGTTTGTGGAAGAGTGCCATAAAACTGTGGATCCGTTTTCTTTCTTCCTGATTAGCATTTACTGGGGTGTGAAGTCCTTGTAATTTCCAACACACGGAAGTTTCGTTTATTAATGTACGAATAACCTAAGCTGGTTAGACTGTTTGTAGAAATTACGTTTTATGACAGAAGTTGCGAAAGATCATTTATTATGATGACGACGACGATGAGATTCAAGGATACGTTGATTTATTATCACACCGTGTTGCTATACTCCTTCTATTATCGATACAAATTAATAGACATAAGTACAACAACGATAATTTGTTCGTTTTAAAAATCCACTGGGAAAAACTGTCACCTATAATCGCGAAGACTGTGCATTTATAAGAAATATCGATTTATCGTTTAAATAAAACGCGTTAAAATAAACAGGAACGAAAAAGAAACACGGAGGAAGAGGTTCTGGATGGGGAAGAGGTCACAGAGACAGGAAGGGGACTCTTGAACCGGTACTCGGCTAAAGAGCGCTACACCAAGAAAACTTTTGAAAGCACCTTTAATACCATTCGCCGCTATCACTTGCAGCGGAGTGAATGTACATTGAAATCAACCAGGGTGAAACTAATGAAATTGATTTGCGTTGCCCTCGAGAATCGACTTCGCGAAAGCTATAATAGCTATGAGTTTCCGGTGTATAGAAGGTGACTGCGGCTTTAGTTAACCCTGTTTGTCAGGAAACATAATTTAATAACATATTACTTTATAATAATTATTTTATATATTATTTACTAGATACCAGGGATACAGGGGCATAAAGATGAAGGGATAGAGAGATGGACGTTTCGACACGTCATAAGGATTTGGGGATATAGTGATTCATACGTGGAGTCGGTGATATGTGGATTTGAGTGATCTAGAAATTTGATCGGTATGTATGTTCGATTATTGTATAGATCCTACATTCCTACAGGTATATGATACCTACAGATATCATGAGTTAGTTAATACATACAGGACTTTAGTTGACATGTGGATCCGGTTAGGTTAGGTCATATGTGATTTACTTCATACGTGGATTTGGCTGATGAGTGTTCTGGTTGATATTAAGTCATATGTGATTCAGTTCTCACGTGAATTTGAAAGACGTATGTGTTTGTTGATATGTGTATCTGGTCGATATTAGTCATATGTGATTCGGTTCATATGTGAAGTTGGTAATAACCTAACCTAACCTAACCTAACCTAACCTAACCTAACCTAACCTAACCTAACCTAACCTAACCTAACATCACAAATTCCCATTCACCGTTGCAATTCGGTCGAGTTTTAAGTTGATCGTTCGGGAAAAGGGCTTTCAATACGCGTCTACTTTACTGTCAGTCGAAAGAAAAGCGCGAAGCTTAATTAAATTCCACGGATCGCGTTCTTGCGACGGGCTTTTCGATGGGTCGATGCTTGCGATGACTTCGCGGCCGAGGACATTCTGGAGGGATCAACTGGAAAAACCCTAGCAACAACTGCGTTTCCCTAAATGCACGGTGCAGCTGCGAGATATTCGATCGATCTTAAGAGGGAAAATATTCATCCGGCAGTTGTAAATCTTCCGACAAATGACCGTGTCCCTTCAAGCTGTTCATACTTTTTCATTAAATTCACGGTAAGAGGATTTTAACTGTTCGCGCCTAGATATTTCAGAATCAATTTCGTGATTGCGAAACGGCTCCGTGAGAGGTGTACATATTTTATTTTATCGAACGAGACACTTTATTGTTTCTCTTTTAAGGCGAATTTATGTTGACAGTTTGATCGTTGTGTTGTTTTATGTAGCAATCGAATACTTTTATCTAATACGGATAACGAGGATGTGATTGTGCACGTTCGATTTTAATTGCTTTGTCTCTGCTTCGAATGATTCGTGACTATTCTTTGTTTTGGGCAAAAATGCATGTGTATTAATGTACTAATGTGTACTAATGTACCAATATGTATGTCGGTGGATAATTTATAAGTGGATCAGTTTATCGGTTTACCAATGTAGCAGTTTTTCAAATTTCATATAAATAAATTCCAAACTTTTAAACTTCCAAATTTCTAATTTTCCAATTATTGTGGTTGGAAATTTTCTAAACTTCACGAAAGTAAACTCCCAAATTTCTAATTTTTCGTACGTAAGTTTCATACGTAAATACATCTCTAAACTCATAAATTCCTAAATCCCCAAATTTCCAAATTCCTAAATTCCCAAATTCTCAAATTCCCAAATTCCCAAATTCCCAAATTCCTAAATCCCCAAATTCCCAAATTCCCAAATTGTCAAATTCTCAAATTCCCAAATTGTCAAATTCTCAAATTTCCAAATTCCCAAATTCCTAAATCCCCAAATTCCCAAATTCCCAAATTCCTAAATCCCCAAATTACCAAATTCCCAAATTCTCAAATTCTCAAATTCTCAAATTCTCAAATTCTCAAATTCCCAAATTCCCAAATTCTCAAATTTCCAAATTCCCAAATTCCCAAATTCCGAAAATCTCAAATTCCCAAATTCCCAGATTCCTAAATTCTTGAGCTTCCAAATTTCTAAATTCCATAGTTTCTACATTTTTACATTCCTGAATGTCTAAATTCCCTAGTTTTTAAATTTGTACGCCTCTAAATAACTAAACTCCTAAATTCCTAAATTCCTAAATTCTTACATTTCCAAATTTCTAAATTCCCCAGTTTTTACATTTTTACATTCCTAAATGTCTAAATTCCCTAGTTTCTAAATTTTTACATTCCTGAATTTCTAAATGCCCTAGTTTTAAATTTCCACATTCCTAAATACCCAAACTTCTGAACACCACAATTTATAAATTCCCTACTTGAAAATTTTCCAACATCTAAATTCAATCATACACCAACATTCCCACTACCAAGTATCAAAATTGTCAACTTGTCAATTTCTCCATTTGCCAAATAACAATCTCACCGTAACTCAAATATCACCCAATCAAACGTGCACTCACACATCGTATCACCCGACTTTACACACAGTAACATATCTTATCACCCAAAATTCGTTTGTGAAAACGTACCCAAAGTGTCTACATCGAGAAATCGATTAGACCGATTGGAATGCAGCCGTACGAAACGGCCCAACGGAAAGCGCTTTAATCAGGAGGAATTTTTACGACCGCGATAGAGCATCGAGCGTAGCATATAAATACGTAATTTATGATCGTAGGGTGTCGCGATAAATGGCATTAATCACGGTCCTTGGAACAGGAACGACATGCGTGTCCATTCGGCGCCTGGATTAGGCGAAAATAAAACGGGCGTCTCCCACGCACAAACTCTACGTAGGCTGTATCGAACAAAAACAAACGAAAAACGAGGATAAAAATTTGGGAATTTCTGCAACGATCGCGCGTCATCGTTTACATGGAAACAGAGTTTAATTGCTTGTTCTATCCTGTCAAGGCTAACTGGACGTGTGCTTTACCTCGTTTTCGCTTTAATACCAAACATCAGCGTGCAAACATGATCTGTTTTCTTTTTAATATTTAGCACATCGTATATTGTTTCGCCGGTCTTGGAATATTTCACTTTTACGTTCGTCTCGAGTTTGGATTCGGTCGAAACCGAAACAGAACGCATCGTATATCGCCGGCGATGCAGCGAGCGTGAGTTGAACGGAATTTATGCAGGACACATGGTGGACCAAAGCGGTATTCATACAGTGCATTAACACTAGATTTACGGACGTGTAATGACCATTTATTTTAAAATTAAACTAGAGTAGAAGGGAAAATAAATAAGGTATGATACATAAACTGGTTTATACAATGATCCTTTGTCTTGATAAAAGTTGACACGCATTTCGATTAAAACTTCTATATAGTTTTTGTAATTTAAATTAAGAAATGTGTCACGAGTCATTTTGACTCGTTCCGTAAATCTAGTGTTAATTATACTTTCTTTCTCGTTATTAGTTAACACTAGATTCCAGACGTGTAATTCGCTTTGGCAGTAAAGTTTGTTTGTTCATAACAAATAATAATTTAGTGGTATTATTTTTAACAGTCATAATTCAATGGTTTATAATGAGAAAGGGTTATGTATATTATTTCAAAATGTATTTTATGTGTTCTCCATTCATGTATGTCACATTATAAGTAATTGTCTTAAGACCAAAATAATAAAGGTGAAAGTACAATTAATGCACTGTATGGATACTTTTTTTCGCTCATAGTATACTGTACTTCTTTTCAACCCTTTCACGTCCTTGGCCACATATGTGGACAGTTAGTTCATAACCCACATAAAACTATATTCTTTTGTAAAATCGTTACAAAGATAAACTTGTAACCTTTCCCAAATTTGCATACCAGAAAATAAATCTCAATTACTATAAAGTTAGTAAAAGTGTCTTTATATGTATATGTATATGCACATGTGTATGTATATATGTATGTACAATATAAAAATGTATTTCCAGCACTATCGAGTAATATTCACCATGTCTTAAAAAAAGTTATAATGAGTCTTGCATAAACAGTAAAAGTTCACATTTTTTTATTTATAGTTATTTTTCGAAAGTCTAAATTCTGAACATCATTTTTTATATTGCATTTTCTTTATCGAGAAAATACGAATTATAGTATAATTATTTTTGAGTTGTAATTGAAATTAAAAAATCGATCCTGAAGAGGTCAATGTTTAGCAGATCGTACATTATTTCGCGATTCGTGGAATATTTTAGTTTCACTCGTCCAGAGTTTAGGCTCGTTCAAAACAGAGGCAGGTTATCGGTTGTGATGTAACGAGCGTGAATTGAACAGAATTTATGCAGGACCTACGTTGTACCTCATTTTTGCTTTGATACCAAACATTAGCGTGCAAACATAGTCTGTTCTCTTTTAAATATTTAATAGATCGTATATTACTTTGCGGCTCCTGGAATACATATTTTAGTTTTACGATCGTCAAGAGTTTAGAGACGGTCGAAATTGGAGCAAAACGGATCGATCGTGTATCGGCTGCGATGTAACGAGCGTGAGCAGAACTGAATTTATATAATGGCGGATCACCAAGTGGAGGAAAAATGCACGCGAGCTGCACAATCGTAGAAACTGCGATCCGAGTCGAGTGTTTGATTAACGAGCTTGCTTGCTGGCGCACGTGTTTAGCCGAGTTATGTAAATTGTTGGAGAAGCTTTCGGTTGGATTGCCATCGTGAAAGGGAAACAAAACGTTTTATTGTTCGGCAAGTCTGTCCCATTAAAAACGAAAAATCAATCGAACCTATTGTATCGTCGCTTTGCCCGTTTCCAGATTGTCGGCATTTTATTTCAATTCATATTATGTATTTACTGGAGCATCCTTGTTCGATCATTTTGCACGTTTTTACGATTTTATTCCGTAACTGAAACTTTTATACGTTCTTGTGTCTGAAGTGTTTGCAGGGGCGGTTTACAACAATTGGCGCCCTAGGCCTGATGAAATTAGCGCCCTCCATATAATGGTCAAAATATGTAATACAAATTTAAAATTTTATTTTCTTTTCCTTTTTTGTTTTTTTTTAGTTAACACTTTCACGACCGGCGCCCCCTCCGCCAGTGACGCCCTAGGCCTGGGCCTAGTAAGCCTGGTGTGTAAACCGGCCCTGAGTGTTTGTACGGTTTTCGAATGGTTTGTGCATTTTTGTGGGAATAATCTTTTTACATTTTTGCGTATTTTTGTAACATGAATTTTGTTTATTTTTGTACATTAATTTGGACTACGTTCGCTTTTGTACAGTTTTATGAAATACCGTTCCCATCATTTTCGTCTGTTTTTTTAATATAAACTTTTAGTACAAGTCAAGTTCACGAAGTTTTATATTTTTATATATTTTCATGCATATGTACAGTCGTGGACAAAATGGAGTGGACAGGTATCATAAATAACAAAAGGTAAATTTAATTAACTAATAGTGCCTATAAATCAAAACTTTATTGCACAATTATATACATTAAATAAATGTTTTTTCAAATCTACAAAAATATCTCACGTTCTAAATTTAAAATTTATTTACAACATTGTAATAATACAAAACATTTTTTACATTTCTGCAATGTCCACTTAATTTTGTCCATGAGTGTAGTTATTTTTATGCTATTTTATACATTCTCATTTATTCATGTTAATCATTTTTGTGTGCGTTTCCGCATTTTTATGGAATACATGTTTGTAGATTTTTTTATATTTTCATACATTTTTATACAGTACGTATTTATGCATTTCTTTTGCATTTTTATCCATTTTTATAAAATACACTTTTTGTACATATTTGCTTGTTTTTGCACACTCTCGTCAAAATATATATATTCAGTTATTTTTTTATATTTTTTCACATTTGTATAAAATATATATTTGTTAATTTTTATATATTTTTATACATTTGTATAAAGCATGTTTTGACAAACTTTTATACAGTTTTATAAATGTGTATGAAAGGCTTGTAGACACGCAACAAGTGTTTACGTATTTTTGTTAAATAAATTTTCGTGAATTGTTATAAAATACATTTTAATCAATTTAGACAAACAACGTATGTAAATTTACATACAATAAATTGTTATATAATAATATTGTGAAATTTGGTATTTAATTACGAGTGAAAATTCTTCCAATAAAATGTATTAAAATGTATCGTATAAATTTCAGATTTTATTAATCGCTCGCGGATAAAATTAGGAGAAAATGGTACGATTATTTTCGGTTTAAATTACATCCAATTTGCAACAGTCTTATCGTTTACGCCAACAAAACTTTCGCAAAGACTCTTAGGTTTTCGGTCAATAAAGTTTTAAGGGCCCGTTGGTGTCTGGCCAATGTCACATACCGGATCGTTGAACCTAATTCTTATCAGCTGTAATATCACGCTGAAAATATGCATTCGATGCTTTCGACTTCGTTGAGCGCAAACTGTTCCATGCAGAATTACCGAATAAAAAATTACTGTTCACGAAATCTTTCCATTATCAATTTGCTTACATTCGTTCAACCTCAAGAATACATTATTAATTAATTACTGGCGACGAGTCACAAATATTTAAAATAACGTGATTGTTAATTCCTGAACAAAATCTAAATTTTGTACAATCTTAAAATAATTCTATAAAAAAATTGTTTAAATATTCAATACAAAATTTTTCAAATCTTTTGTACAAAATTTAAAAAATCTTTTATACACAATTTCTAAAATCTTTTATACGTAATTTCTAAAATATTCTATAAAAGATTTCTAAAATCTATATAAAATTTTCAAAATATGTTACATAAGATTTCTAAAATTTTTTATACAAAATTTCTACAATCTTTTATACAACATTTCTAAAATTTCCAAAAATTTCCAAAATAGTTTTATATAAAATTTCTAAAATTTTATCCCAATAAAATTTCTAAAATTTCTACAACTTTCCAAAGTAGTTTTATATAAATTTCTAAAATCTTTTCCCGAATAAAATCACAATGTAAGTCAAAGTAGCAAAACAAGAATACTAAAACCGAAGTAGTAAACAAAATATCGACCATAACAGAAGTTTCTCTAGAAATTGAAATCAGTTCAAACAACAATCTCAAGAAAACAGCATCGCTATCTAGCATCGCGTTTTTTCCTCGTCGGGAGAAGATTGCAAAAACGGTGTCGAATCTCCGCAGCGGGCAATAAATAATCGAAGGCGTCTTGTTAACGTAAACGTAGTATCAATGATAATCGATATCGGCAACGTTCGCATGTTCCTTATCGTATAACGTTCTCGGTGTTGTTGTTAAGTATCTTCGTGCATCAACGATCCGGCGTAGACGTCTATTTATGAATGGTGGCTCGATTCGCCTATCTAGATTGTTCCAGTGCAGACATTTGCACGTTACACTGCTTATCTGTTTGCCGACATGAAAGAGTTCGTTGCTGCTCGTCTGTTTCCTCCTATGCGTCATTTTGCGTGGGAAAGTTTGTTTAACAAATCTCCTCGTGTTGCTTATCTCGATGCTGCCTTACTATGGCGGACCGACATTCAGCGAGAAATTTCTTTCTACCTAACATAACATCATGCAACTTCGTGATCCGCGGACGAAATGAAACCTCGAAGCATCCGATCGAAGATGGATTTTGGCAAATCATTTCGAGTTATTAAAATTTTGTTCGTTTCGAGTATCGGCGAAAATAATTAATTTCTGAAGGTAGTTGTCGCAGACTGTTAAAGCAAGGATAAAAATTATAAAATTCCTTTTGAGACATCAATGTGGCAATTATGTGTTGTTTAAAATATACAGGTTTTTATAATTTATATATTTGCTTTATATGTAGACAATAGACAATTTGTTGTTATTGCGTTGAATTTATTTAGCATTGTATTACAGATATTTTGAAAAAGTCGAGAGAAAACAAAATTTAATGGTACATTTACGGAATCCGGCAAAATGATGGATTTAGAATTCTTATTTTAAATTGTGCAAATTAGTAAGGAGCTTCTGTTAAAATTTAAGTTATCTTCGAAATAAAGAATTATTGTGCGAGTATCGTCCATTGTTTACTTATTTCACTTAACCTTACTGTTAAACTTAACTTATTAAAATTATTAAATGCATTGTCGTCGAATAGAAGAAACGTTAAATTAAGAACCATTAGACTCAGTACATTCAAAAAGTATAATAAGTATTCTTAGTATAATTATGTCTTGTTGTCTATGAAATTGATGATTCTTAATATTAGTTTGAAATAAGACGGGTTTATGTAAATTAGAAAAAAAATGCTCGAGATCTTAGAAGAAAATCGTTGGGTCATCGATTTTAATAAAAATTTTCGCGATGATTCTAAAGCAAAAATAAGTTGTTCCGTGTTCAGTCGTTTTTATTAATATTCATAGTTTGCTTGCAGAGATATTTAATGTTTAATTCATTGCTGGCAAGTATGCACTGAATTACAGAACGATATTACAATAACTATAATAACGGAGATGGTAGAGCTATAGCTCCTTGAACTAACTTTATCACGAGTTCAAATCCCATCGTGACCAATAATTATTTTCTATTTGTGTGATCTCCTCTGGTACGGAGGTCAAAATGACTTGTCCCATGTCCCACATTTTGAATTATCGATTTGCTGTAAGTTGTTTTTATGGAAATATACAGGATAACTTTTATAAACATAAACAATCGTGTTGTTAATCATTAATCACCCACTTTTTATTTTATATTCTATAATATTATATAATAGAATTATATAATAGAAATTTATTAAATTATTATAACAACTATTACAGAAATTACTGTAACACAATATACGAGAATGCTATGACAACAATCATTACAACACAGTGCTATAATAATTATAACAAAAATCATTAGTATACTGTACTATAAGGTATGTAACAAAAATTATTATGATATAGTACTATAAGGAATGTAACAAAAATTACTATACTGCAATATAAGAATAACTGTAATAAAAATTACTGTAACATAATTTTATAACAATTTCAAAACATTATTATAACAGAGTACTACAACAGTTATAAAAAAATTGCTATAACACAATTCTACAAAAACTGCAACGAAAATCTCCATGAAACAATAATACAAAAACTGTAATTAAAATTACTACTACACAATACTGTAACAAGTATAACAAAAATTTCAACTGCAACAACTGCAACAAAAGTTACAATAAAACAGTTCCATAACAACGACTAAAACAAAATTACAACAGTTACAACAAAAGTCACTACAATACAGTGCCATGACAACTACAACAAAAGTTACTATATTAAAATCCTATAAGAACTACGTTCGCAACAAAGATTCAACAATCACAACAAAAATTGCTATAACACAACACTATAGCAAACTATACTTTAGAACAGATTAACACTAGAACTACCAGCCAGTCAAAATGACTGGTTTCGTGTTTCTCATTTTTTATTACAAAATTTTATTGCCGTTCTTTTGTCAAAATGTCTGTCATGTTTTATTGAGATAATGAATGGTTGTATATGTTAGGTGATGCTGGAATATGTATGTATTTATTTTTCGACTTTATTTTCAGTTTTGAAGTAAGCATACATTTACCGCCGGTACTTATAGTGTTATTTGTTTGCAGAATATCCGATTGTACCTTGCAAGGTTATCTAATTACACGCACAACACGAGATCCCTCATAGTACGAACTTAAACACGAGTTGTGGCCGCGAGAGCAAATAAGCGGTTTGAAATTCGCGGCAATTTGGGGCGCGTAACTCGAGCGGGTGCACCGGCAGTTAGAAATGGCGGGGGGAATCGGTGTTGGCAGGGGAATAATAACGAACCGGACGACACGGAGCGAAGTCAGAGAGCGGACGAGGCTTTATAAATCGCGAGGATGTCCGCCAGTGGCAAACCAGTGACACCTCGGCTACAATCGATCGCGATTCAATCGCAGTCTCGTTGTTCGCCACGTGCTCGTCGCGACTGTGTTTGATTTCAGTGACCGTTCAATTTCCCGCCAGATTTTCCCGCGCAAAATTTCCTGGAACAAAGTGCGCGCTCGAACTGTGAACGATACGTGCGAATGTGATCGAAAGCCTCGAATTGAACGACCGGTTTATCACAAACGTGAGTGTTTATTTTTCTGTATTTAATGCGAATTAATAATTATGAATCGTTATGTCAAGAAAATGTATAGGTCAACGATTACGGTAGCCTGGGACGGTAAATTAAATACGTAGTAGTGTTACTGTTTGGGTACGCCTCGATATTGTTGTGTTGCCTTTATAAACTTTTTGTGTCGAAAGTATTAAAATCACTGCGCAGATGCATGTTTGGAGACACTTACGTTGGTCTGCCTTTGGTGATGCTGTGAATAGCAAATTGCTGAATAGCAAGATTTGCACAGTGGGATGGTAGTATAACATAGTAAAACAGTGATATGATGAAACAGTAAAATTATTGTAGAATCAGTGAAATGGTAAAATACTCGAATAATATAGTATTAGGATAGTAGAATAGCACGGCACTACTATGGTTTTATAGTGTAATGAGTGATATTGTGAGATAGTTGAATAGTATAGTAGTAGGATAGTAAAGTAGTAAAGTAGGAAAGTGGTAAACGATAAGATACTAGTATAGTAGTAGAGTAGAGCAGTAACATAGTGTAGTGGTACTAGTATAGTACATTATGTATAGTATAATTAACATAGAGTTGTATTGGTATAGAAGTACAGAAGTATGATCGTATTGGAGTATGGTAATATACTAACATGGTAGTATAGTATTGCAGTAGTATATTAGTATAGTAGCATAGTAGTGTAGCAGTACAATAGTATAGCAATATAGTAGTACATCAGTACAGTACCACAGTAGTGGAGTAGTATAATAGTATAGTAGTGCAGTAGTACAATAGTATAGCAATATAGTAGTACATTAGTACAGTACCACAGAAGTGGAGTAGTATAATAGTATAGTAGTACAGTAGTGAAATAGTATAGCAGTATAGTAGTATATTAGTATAGTACCATAGCAGTAAAGTAGTATAATAGTATAGTAGTATAGAAGTATAGTAGTGCAGTAGTACAATAGTATAACAGTGTAGTAGTATATCAGTATAGTACCACAGCAGTAAAGTAGTATAGTAGTATAATAGTGCAGTGGTACAATGTTATAGCGGTATAGTAATACATAAGTATAGTATCACTGCAATAAAGTAGTAATATAGTAATATAGTCATACAGAAATATAATAGTGTAGTGATATATTAACATAGCAGTATAGTGATATAGTAAAATAAATGAAACAATATAATAAACTACTACAATGATAATATAGTATCAGGAAATGAATAATAAGTAGTTTCACTAAAAAATTTGTCTGCGTTAATAATAGATGTCTTCCTTTTTTTAAAAATATCACAATATTCTGTCGGATTTATCGGACCGGAATATCCACTCTCATTAAGTGGCGAATAAATTTCAATATTTCTGGAATGTTCGCCGGAAATTATTTTTGTTTAGCGCCGCGTTCCGTGGCACGGTATTCCGTTCATTTTCGAAAATTATTATGGATGTGTTGGTGATACGAAATCACTTCCAGGAAACGTTCAACGTTTCTGTTTACTTTCCACGAGCGAATCGGCCAGACCGAATATAATTTAAGAAACCACATTTAACACCATCATAAATACTAATACGTTCTATGAGAAACTCAAAATAAAGAATCTTCCACGTTATCTCGAAATTATGCGAGCGTCCATTTATTTCGGGACGCACGACATTCCTGCTTAACTGTTTTCAAAAATTGACCGTGTTTTTACTTTATACGACGGGAAAATTCATGATCGTCAGGAAGGTCGATGCAAGGTCAAAATCGAAAGTCTCGTTTTAAGTATTTTTTTAAACGCGTTCGAACAGAATAAAAGAGATTTTCTTTAACTGAAAACTTTTAAAGACGTTTGTACCGACAAATGTCATTTGTCATTTCGTTTTAATTAACATCGAGTTTATATTTATTATCACTGTCGTGAATACATTTTTTTACGAAGAAAAAAAGATTAGTTCAATTAAAATTAAATTCACTTTTATTCGTCACGAAGGCAAGAAGACATAATACAAATTAGACAATTGATGAGCATCTTGAAATATGCAAATGGGAGGTGTATAGTGATCACAGAAGTATAGCGTGGTTGTAAATTTCTTCTGTCCGTAAACGACACGTGTTTCCGTCACGTTCGACTACTCTGAATGACAAGAATCACTGATAATGAGCTCGAACTAACGTATGCTTGTCATATGTGTACAAGAACACGATGATTTATTTATAAGTTAATGAATAAACAAATACGCTATTTGTAGTGACAAACGTGACAGAAATTACTAACTTTAATGAAATTCAGTTCAATAACTGAGCGTCGACTAGATTTACTTATTAATAACGAACATCTATAATATTCGAAACTGTATGTCAGAATATTATCTGTCTATACTACGAAACCGTGTGTTATCATTACAAAAATCAGTGGCTATTAAATTTCATCTGATAGGATGAAGTAATCGGAAAAACGACGGAAACTGTCGACAGATCAGAAGACAAATTGTTATAAAAAAAAAAAAAGCAACGAGGAATATTAATTGGCAATATTACCGTAAGAAAATTGCTGCTAGGAATCATGCAATTAGCAAGATTCCGAGGCGATGATAATCATTATCTTATGTTTCGACAGGAATGTGTTGAATAATTTCTCGCTGCAAGGTCGGACGTTTAATCGAAATAGTTTCCCTCGATTCAGAATAATAGTAAACAATTTAATTAACGTTTATCAACATACACCGAAGCAATCGGTATCGATTAACCTAATTAACAAATGCACAGAAGGGTAAATCGCACGTATCCTATGCAAGAACGTACCTATTGCAGTCCACGTAAAACGGCCATGTAACGAGAGTGTGTCGGTATTTTTCTGCGATTTAATTACAAACGTTTATTAGTCCCTTGTCTCATGGGACAAAAGTGGCACAATATGCTGGATATTAATTTTTATGAAAGCCACACGAACTTTTGCTGCCTCGCGATAAATTGCATTTAACAGAAATCAGTTAAAATCGAATCAATTAAGAAAAAACGATCGATCGGTATGGTCGGTATGTTTACGTCTGTCTTCGAGCGAGGCAGGTGGCTTTAATAAATTTTAAGTGCTTCATGAATTATGTATTTGGTTTCAAATATCTGAGCTTGCTAATTTCATTCGTTAGACACTCAGGATAATCGATTTGAGCAAATAAAATGCTGCGCTGTTACGTAACGGGGAAAAAAGTGATTCGCAACGTGGATGCAGGATTCAATTATGATATTATCAATTAGGTTTTTCATTCTTTTGAGGACGTTGGCGGACAGTTTTTTAATTGTACGAGATACGTGATTCTAATTATATAATTTATTCCGCCAAGTGACAATTACACGGTTCTGTCTTTCAGACGTTAATTGTTAGGTTAGGTAACAGTTTTAACTTTTATTACAATGGGAGGACAGAATATATTTTCTGGAATAATATTTCATGTAATATATTTTCATTTCTGCGAGATTGCACGTCGTGACATTAAATTAATCTAGATTAATTATGATATGATAATTCTTAATTAGATATTAATTAAAATCTTAATTCTTGAGGTAAGATCGATTGAGGGAAGAATTATTGAATAATTTAATAAGTTGTCGAACTAAAAATGTTTCAAGCTGTATGATAAATTATTAAATTAACTTAATAATTAACAGGCAGTGAATTATTAAAATAATTTAATATTAATTTAAGTTAATCAGATTTTAACCACATAGAAAATAATATTGCTTAAATATTTTCTTCTTTAATCGTATCGTTACGGAGAGATTCTTTAAGAATTGTTAAAACCAGTTCAGTTTATTTTCAATTGAATAATTATAAGAGGAAACTTCATTTCACACCGACGTATAAAAATAGATGACCGCTGTTTATCACTCTGTTAGCCAATATTATGCCAAAAAGTAAAAATTGTCCTCTATAAATATAATACAGGGTGAGTCACTCAACTGGAATGGTTACAATTGTAACTCAAGATAACTTCGACATAAAAAAATGCAGGAAAAAGTATTGGATAATATTGGAACGAATACCTTTTATATTATTCTATTTAATTTTATTTCTGTGCCTGATTTCGTTGTTATTCTTAATTTTCATCTTAATTTTTATTCATCTTGTAATATTATTTGATGCAATGTTTTTTAAACATTCAAGGTAAAATATTTTTTTATATAATATCTAAGCTACATGCTTTTTTAATAATATTGTAGTGCAGGATGTTGCAGCAAAATGAGTATATACTTCGTCATTATACGAATCAATAAAAGCAGATTAAATTCACGTTATGCCTGCCATTTTGTCGTTACAAACATTCAAAATGGTCGTCATAGGTATGAAAGCCATCCAAGTAACAATTTTGTTATTTACAATGATCATCTGTATCAAATATCAATTGTTCTGTTCTATCATCCTCTCCATCCCTCAGGATACCTCATTATTCCTGCTTTCGAAAATTATCGTGGTTCATTCGCCAAATATTTCTTGAAATCATTTTGTATCAAACATTCAGGACACTTATGTGGAATCCCAATACAAAATAGCAGTATACAGGGTGTCCCACAATTACTGTAGGAGCCGGAAAGGGGTGGTAGGTGGGGCTATTCTGAACAACATTTTCCTTTGCAAAAATATTGGATGGGCCTTCATTTTTAAATTATTAAAGGAAAACACTGACCAATCAGAGCGCGAGATTTTCGCGCGCTCGGAGGCAGAAGTGTAGGCACGATTGACCGTCGTCGCGAACAAACATATGGGAATCGCGATGATAACTCATCGAATCGGTTACCCAACGATAGGTAAACGATAGATAACGCCAGATGTCGGTGTAGAACAAGGCTATTAGGTGAAAGCCGGTTAAGTAGAAAAATCGGAATAATTATTGAATTATTCTTCATTTATGAATAATAAACAAACCAATTAGATTTTATTCGCGTAGTCAGGATAAATCGAATGTAATAACGATATTGTGGTTCGTTATCGGAAAGAAATAATCGCATAGATTAAATTTCGAAAATTCGGTAAATTATGATGATACAAAAGAAAAAACTCACATTCTACACCGACATCTGGCGTTACCTATCGTTTACCTATCGTTGGGTAACCGATCCGATGAGTTATCATCGCGATTCCCATATGTTTGTTCGCGACGACGGTCAATCGTGCCTACACTTCTGCCTCTGAGCGCGCGAAAATCTCGCGCTCTGGTTGGTCAGTGTTTTTCCTTAATAATTTAAAAATGAAGGCCCATCCAATATTTTTGCAAAGGAAAAAGTTGTTCAGAATAGCCCCACCTACCACCCCTTTCCGGCTCCTACAGTAATTGTGGGACACCCTGTATAAACAAAATCACTGGTAATCTATAGACAATTTTCTTTGCAAACTTATGGCATTTCGATTCTGTAAAATAGAAGACAGAGCAATGGAATTCCAGAAAAGTTTTTTCGAAAGCTTCCCAAAAATCGGTGAAGGAACAATCCTTTCCGAATAAACCCAAGGTTGCCTCAGAGTCCAGGGCTGGAGGCTGCGTGCTCCAGATATTTCAAAACATAGCGTTCGGTGGTGGAAGAGCAACCTTTGCAGGCAAAACCCGTTGGCTTTTCGTTCGCTTTAATTTCGAAACGATTGAAACGAGCGGGACAGCAAGGTTTTCCGTGGCACGAACGTGGCTGCCGTCGCATCGATCCCGGCAAATTAGATTGCCGCTAAAACGCCAGGGCTATCTTACGGCTTAGGGGTATAGTGTTCAGTGCCGCTGGGAACGGCAGAAAGTTCGGTAACGGGAGTGAATTCTGACGTTCCGTCGAACCGACCTGGCTATACGCCTCCTCGACCAGCCCCGGGAACGCAATTATTGGCCACAGGATATGGCCCATGCAACTGGCCGTTTATAGTGATTAACGAAACTCCACGGGCTAACGAGCGTGGGTCACGTGCGCGCGAATGAGCGCCGCTTACGAGATGACGGATGAATCGTAAGTAGGGTTATCGTTTTTGACCCCGTACCTCGATCGGGATTCACGCAACTTACGTACCTTTTGGTTCCTTTCATAAACATCATCGGTCAACTACGTAACCGGTGAATAACCGAGTGTCTCATATGAAAGGAGCGAGATTATTGTTTTGGACCTCGTGTGGGAGAAGCAAGGTTCTTTTGTAGCAAATGTCTGAGTCATAGGTAGACAAAAACGATACATTTCTTAATTGTCTTTGATGAATATCATCGATCAACTCGATGACTCGTGAATATCTTATTATGTCATATAAGGAGAGGAAGGAAATTAAATTAAAAAAAAAAATTGCGTAGACTTTGATTGTGTTTGATAACCTTATAAAAAATCTTAATAGTCTGAGGATGAGTTACATAAATTGCTAATAATGAAACATCTCATATAGAAAGAAGAAGGTTACTTTGGATCAAGTGTCATATGAAATGGTTCAAAGTTGTTTTGGATTAAGTGTCAGAGTCATACGTAGATAAAAATATCGGTTGTTAATTGTCTTTGATGAATATTATCGATCAACACCATGAAACGTGAACATCTTACTATGCCATATAAGGGGAGTAAGGAAAATAAATTTTGAACCGGGCATTTCAGTCAGATAGACATAAAAATCATGTAAATTGTGGCTGTATCATAATTTCATTTTAAGTCTTGATAGTTTGACGATGAGTTATATAAATTGCGAATAATAAAGTACCTTATATAGGAAGTGCAAAGTTTCTGTGAATAAAGTATCTTTTATGAAATGATTCAAGGTTGTTTTTTTTTCAAGCAGCCATGTTACAGGTAAACAAAAACTACAGATTCTTGATTATCTTTGATGAATATCATCCATCAACTCGATATCTCGTAAATATCTTACTATGCCGTATAAGAACAGGATATAAATTGAATTTTGAATCATTATCTATGACAGAGATATATAGAAATTATGTGGACTTTGGTTATGTTTGATAGCATCGTACAAGATCTTAATAGTCTGACAATGCGTTAGATAAATTGCAAATATTAAAATATCTCATATAGGAAGAGCATGATTACTTCAAATCAGAAATGATTGAAGGTTGTTTTGCATCAAGTGTCCGAGTCATAGGTAGACAAAAATGGTATAGTTCTTGATTATCTCTATTGAACATCATTGATCAACTCGATATCCCGTGAATGTCTTACTATGTCATATAAGGGAAGGAAGTAAATTAAATTTTGAATCATTATCTGTGATAGAAATACATAAATATTATGTACACTGTAGTTATGATTAATAACCACATAAAAAATTTGGATAGTCTGACGATGTGTTACATAAATTGCAAATAATGATATACCTCATATAGGAAGAGCAAAGTTCCTGTGTATTAAGTATCCTTTATGAAATGATTCAAGGTTGTTTTGTTTCAACTTTCTGCGTCACAGGTAGACAAAAACGACATGATTCTTGATTATCTTTGTTGAACATCATCGATCAACTCCATGACACGTAAAGATCTTATTATGCCAGGTAAATGGTACACCGACCATAAGTTACATAACTTGCAAATAATTAAGTATCTCATATAGGAAGAGCAAGGCTACTTCGGGTCAAGTACCTCACATGAAATGATTCAATGTTGTTTTGGAACAAGTGTCTGAGTCACAGGTAGACAAAAACGGTATACTTCTAAATTACTTTTGATGAATATCACCAACAAAGTCGCAATTAACATACTACGACATATAAGGATAGTTGTTAACTCGATGGAAGATGAATTTTAAAAATCTCATAATAAGCAATATAACGTGCAAATAATCGAGGGGCCCATACAAAGAGCGTAAAGTGCTTTTTGAGTCCAAAAGAGAGAAGAAAATATTCATTCCCGAATATCTCGATAGTCGTTAGTTCTACGATAAGAATAGTTATTACAAGATTTATAGGTTAGAAAATTCTCTACAAGAAAGATGATACCAGTTTTTCTCACACATTCAACCATTTCCAAGATAACACCACAAATACGACGCTAATGGTGCGTCTAACCTTGCATAATCAAAGATCTTGCGTAATCAAGGATCAATGATCGGTCAATGATACCTCCTACGAAGGTGATTTTTTGCGACAGTGATAGTCCAGATATTCGGTCGACTCGAAAAAAATTCTTACCCGGAAGAAATCTAAAAGGAGAACGTCATTGCGTGGCACTCTCGGTCGCACGCGCGTAGATTAATGTCTACGGCTTATCGGCGATCTAGCGTCGGCCCGAATGGACGTCCGAATTTATCCGGAGCTCTGTAAAATAGACAATAAATTCCCGACACGCTCGAACCGTCGCGTTCCAATTTCTACTTCGGCCTTTTTGTCCGTCAGAGTTTGCCGGGGTGGGTGAAAAAAATCGGAGCGCACAGCACCGAACGGGCTGTATCGGATAGTGACGGTAACGCCGAGAAATTTGGGTTAAACGGGAGACGAAGTTTTCTCGTGGCCTAGACAAAGTTGCCACTGGGAACACGCTGCTGTTCGAAAACTTCTATTTACCGATAACGGCACTGTTCCCTATCGATTGCGTTATCGATTCCGTTCGAACAGATTCCGACATTTATTTACCGTATTCTCCTCCTTTTTTCGCTATCCGAAGACTTCGCTGGTCGTTCCGGCAATTGTTTTCGTGTCGAACCTTTTTTGTTTCGACGTCCGCCATTTTGGAATAACCTCGGGGAGCACGTGGAACTTAACCTAATCTTCGGATGGGAAGCCATTTTTGAATTACAGACTGTTTTAGCTTTGAATTATATGTAAGGATTCCGTTGATCGTATCAATCGAATGTGATATTAGAAATAACATCTTCCCACCCGACAGTGTATTATTACTATGTCTTGGGTGGGCCGTAGTACATGTGCTCGTTATCGTGGGCTTGGAAGCGTTCAAGTGTGACAATTAACAGCCATCGCTGTTGGTTTTGGCCCATTTTTAGAAAAACATACTTGGTTGACGAATATTGATTACGTCTCTTTACGTAAATTTCACGTGGAGCCCTCTTCACTCTATAACTTTGTTATATTTCTAATAGTCCACACTTTGTGCTGATTTACTCATGAAATTTTGTATAGTGTGCTCACATTCTTAGTTCAAAACTAAATGTAATCGATACTTGATATTTGATACTCGATATTCGATACTCAATACTCGATACTTGATATTTGACATTTGACATTTGATATTTGATATTTGACATTTGATACTTGATATTTCATACTTGACATTTGATACTTGACATTTGACACTTGACATTTGATACTTGACATTTGATACTTGACATTTGATACTTGACATTTGATACTTGACATTTGATACTTGATATTTGATACTTGGAATTTGATACTTGCATTTGATACTTGGAATTTGATACTTGGCATTTGATACTTGGCATTTGATACTTGACATTTAATACTTGACATTTGATACTTGACATTTGATACTAGATGTTTATTATTTGCAACTACATAAAAGTTTTGTGAAACTTTCTTCCAGGGAGTCTATTTTCAGGATCCAAATCTATTTTCCAAGTCTATTTTCATTGTAATAACTCATAACTGTGTAACTATATAATAACTGAACATATAACTAACATAACTACAAATGTGCTAATCGCAGAATATAGAAAATCGGGAAATAAGATATCTTTTCCAGTTTCATCTGGCTAACACGATTCATCAGGTCCCATTGACGGCACAATACCGCGTCGTCGTTCGAAATATTGCGTTAATTTCCTGCAGTCTATAGAACGCGGCTTTACACGACACACCAGGGAATAATGAAATGTAATGTGGACGCATGTTGACCAATTGTCAATTAATTCGATCTTGTTAGTAAATAGGCGTGATAGCATTCAGAGGCACATCACCGAACACGCTGACGAGCTTTCGTGTCCTCGGTGTGAAACGTCATTTTGACACTCTATGTGCTGGTTGTTTCAAAATTTTTCAGTCGTATTAAATTCAGTAGGAAGGAAACGGTAAAAATTGGGGAAAGATCTCTGAAGGATAGTGGGAGAGTTTAGGAAGGTTCTAGGAAAATTTGGAAGCATCTAGGGCGATTCTAGGGGAGATCAGTAGGTAGATCCAAGGAAGGTGAAAAATATTCAGAAAGATCTTAGGCTGAATTTAGAGAGATACTAGGGAAGGTAGGAAGGATTTAAGAAGATTCTAGGGAAGGTGAGATGGATTTAGGAAGGTCCTGGTGAAAATTGGAAGTATTCAGAAAGAATTGAGGAATGTACTAGGGACGATAGGAAGGATTCAGAGACATTCTACAGAAGATGGGAAGAATTTAGGGAGATTCTGGGGAAGATAGGAAGGATTTATGGAGATCCTGGAGAAGATAAGAAGGATTTAAGGACATCATGGGGAAGATAGAAAGGATTTAGCAAAGATAGCAAAGATTTAGGGAGGTTCTCAGAGAAATTTAAAGAAAACCTAAGAGAGGTATAGGAAGATCTCAGAAAGAATATACGAAGAGCTTATGCAAAACATACGAAAAGGTTCCAGATATAGTTTAGATCCTACAAAGATTTTGGGAAGAATATACAAAGTTCCTATATGGGGTCTAAGGAAAAATCCTATATGGGTTCTAGGTAAAATGGAAAACCAAAAGTCCGTGTAAAGAAAACCTAAAGAACAATGGAAAAATGGAGAGAAGCATCTTCTACTTAGGGAAATCCTAGAATCATCTTTTGCAATAAGAACATTCTCTTTCTTCCGCTTCTTTTGACACATTAGGAACTTAGACCTGCACCTAATCAGATTCATGAAAGAACCTAATACCTCGAAGTACAATTAATCCGTGAGGTAGCAGGTTCTTCCTCAACGGTGTGACGTCAGCTCCCGCTTAATTCTTCAAGCTTGTCCACCATTTTCCACTGCCTCCTCCTAAATTCTCTTCCTCCTCGTCTCTTTTCCTCTTTCACCTCATTTCTTCCTCTCTTTCTCCCTCGAGTACCCCCATTTAACCGAGGAGACGCACGATCTCACATGCTAGATCAACCAAATAAACCGACTCGCCTTGACCTATTTAAGCACCGTCCTCCCATGAAAATGATCAATCGCGCACCGACTTCATCGAACGCTTACGTTACCTCGTGTCTAACCGGGAACAAAAACAATCGGGAGTCACGCGAAGGAACTTTTGCATCGTGAGTCATGCAAAACAGCTTCCATCATCGCGATCTCGATGGAAATATTTCAAGATCATAGTCATAAACTTGCCGGAGGATCCGCACGGTGACATAAACGGTGTCGTTCAGTAACGCGTCACGACCTTAAGGATCGGTTGCTTCAATGCCCGCTTCTGTGTTTCCTCGGGATAAATAAATGAACGATTCTCCTTCGGATGCAGTCCCCGAAGAACGAGGCCGAGTCGCAGCTACGGACACGTGCGCAGTTTTATCGCGTAACATAGTTACGCATCCAATGGCGGATCTCGTACGACTTTGTGTCTCTGTTTATAGCTTGTTCAACCGGCGATATAGCGAGAGTCCGACTATATAGCTTGTTGCCGACACCATGAGTTCGCCGTACAGGCTGTAACTAACACCCTGTACAATGTAATTTTTACATATTGTATGCCTTTACAGTTTGTCATACCGGCGATATACCGAGAGTCTCATTATTATAGGTTTTTATTAACACTGTGAGTCTATATAGGCTGTAACTAGCACCCTGTACAACTTAATCTTTATATCTTGTACATCTTTACAGCTCGTCTTACCGGTGATATAGCAATAGTCTGAATATTGTAGATTT
Source organism: Coelioxys conoideus (assembly GCA_947623535.1). Classification (NCBI taxonomy): domain Eukaryota; kingdom Metazoa; phylum Arthropoda; class Insecta; order Hymenoptera; family Megachilidae; genus Coelioxys; species Coelioxys conoideus. Next base: position 7,644,249 of record OX392451.1, on the reverse strand, counting down.
TTACTAACAGTCTGAGTCTGTATTGGCTGTAACTAACACCCTGTACAATGTAATTTTTATATATTGTATGCCTTTACAGTTTGTCATACCGGCGATATACCGAGAGTCTCAATATTATAGGTTTTTATTAACACTGTGAGTCTGTATAGGCTGTAACTAGCACCCTGTACAACTTAATCTTTATATCTTGTACGTCTTGACAATTCGTCCTACCAGCGATATAGTGAGAGCCTGAGTATATAGGTTGTTACTAACACCTCCTGTCTGTATAGGCTGTTACTAATATTCTGTACTATGCAATCCGATCGCGTAACACAATGCATTTTCGGATATTCCCCTTGGCAGGCGGAATGTCGGTAAATCCTCGCGTTTCTACGCCAAACCCGTCATCCGCAGCGTGCACGCAAACACGTGTCGCAATCAAAAATTTATTCGCGCTGTGCGTTGCAGCGTTCAGGTATTGCACTTTGTGGGCATTTTGATGCTTGCGACGCGACACAGGGCCGATCATGTTCGTGAGTAACGCTGAGGCATACCGCTGTACGCGTACATATGTGTACACTCCGCACGACGTGGGCTAATTTCGGATGACTCGTACTGGAAAATTGTTTAATTCAGAAAATTGATGGAGATCTCCAAATCCGAGAATTCGCAAATGGGAAGTTTACCATGCATCTGGGTACGCAAATTCTAAAATCACCTAATCATGAAATCATCGAATCCTGAAATCACCGAATTCTGAAGTCACCGGATCTTGAAATCTCCAAATTCCTGTATCCTTAAATCCTAAAATCCCCGAATCCTGTATCCTCGCATCCCGAAATCCCCAAATTCCTGTATCCTTAAATCCTGAAATTCCCAAATTCTGTATCCCCAAATCCTCAAATCCCCGAATCCTGTGTCCCCAAATTCTGTATCCCCAAGTCCTCAAATCCCTGAATACTGAAATCCCCAAATCTTGAAATCCCCAAACACCTACATCTCCAAATCCTGAAATCTCTAAATTGCTATATCACCGTATCCGTGGATCCCGTCAATTCCAAACTACCTATTCCTAGATTCGTACGTTCCTACTCTCAAAAATCCCTATTTCCCATATCTCTAGATTCCAAAATACCTATACCCTTGATCTTCCTAGTCCCCGAGCTTTTGATCCGCCTCCAAACTTCGAAACTACCAAAAGTCCCTAGGAATCAAGTGACGGTGCACCTACGTCTCTTCGGTTACCATCATTTTTCGTGTGTCTAATTTGCTAGTGACTGTACGCGCGCGAGTATGTGGCTTATAGCGAGCGTCGTATCACGCAGTTAGGAATCGATATTGCCCGGCAGAATTTATAGGCTCGCGTTGGCCGAATCATCGATTCGTGTAATGACCTCGCGTGTAACAACTTGCCCAGCGAATGAGACATCGCACGATACGGCACCGTCACGCGTGTCACGTGGAAGGGGATAAGTCCTGGGAAGAAACGAGTATGTGCATGATAATGGCCGTCTCTCGATTGCAGAAACTTCCGCGACGAAGGACAATAACAGAAAGTCGGCAATTTGGAGGTTACGCTTGTAATTTTTCGTTGTTACACCATTACAATAAGTCGCGTGTGGTCTATGTCGCTTATCAGTAGTCTAATTGTTGTTGGAACATTTTGTTCCAACAATCTGAGAACTTTTTACAATTATCCTACGACTTACTTGTAATTCTACCTTGATCCTTCTAGGATTTCCCTAGGATTCAATCAAGAATTCTTTTGGATTTCACTAAAATTTCCTTGGTGCTAGGAAAATGTGTCTGAGCATTAGGTTTTTGTTTGGATTTCTCTAGACTGCTTTGGAATTTTCTTAGAATTACTGAGAAGTCGGTCTAGGGACTTTCAACAATTGTCCTAGGATTTCTTAGCGATTTTACCTCGATTCTTCTAGTATTTCCCTAAGATTCTGTCGACAATATCTTTGGAATTCCCCACGATTTTTATCCCTTCAACGTCCCTCGGATTCAAAGAAAGATTCCACCGGAATTTTTCTAGGGAATCAAGCAAGATTCGTCGGTGTTTACCGCACAAACACGACGCGTGCCAGTTTTCCCAATGTTTTGACAAATCTGTCGGCATCGTTCGGTCAAAACGAGCATATCCAGCGTTTAATACCTCGTCACAGTTTCAAGCGGCGGAAGCGAGGGTTGTCTACGGAAATCGTTATTCCACGGTGGTGGTGAAATTCCGCGTGGAGAGCCGCTACTCGCAGTAATTCTCCGGCGTCCCGATGCTTCAGGATCATCCACAACCACCCCCGAACAATGGGGCGGAAGCGGAACGAACGACAGAGCGTTTCAAACGTCGCCGTGACGGTCCTAGCGAAACGCTGTTCCGCCTCGATGTCCGTGTGAAATGTAAATTCCATATTTGAAAGTTGAAGCGACGGCGAATTGCATTTTCAAACGACGCGACACGACGACCCGATTGATCTCCGCTCTTTTCACGCCTGTTTCCCGCGACCCGTTTATTTCCACGTGTTCCTCCGCTTTTATGAAACGACGCCGCGATTCGACGCGACTTCCGTCACCCTCGGATTTACCACCTTAACGTCTGTCACGGAATTTTATTATATTCACTTCGATAACTGTTGAATTCATGTTCCACGGGATTCAACTTAATGAACCACGAAGTAGTTAGGTCGTGGAATCAGTGAATCCACTCGAAAGACAAAAATAACAACTGACGAGGGTAAAATGTTTGTGCTTTATTAACCCCTTGTGCTACGATTTATTCAACAAGTGCGTCAGACATAACGAACTATTAATTGCTACAACATTAAAGTGATTGAAGAAGTCTACCATAATTGAAGAGCGAGTGCGTCACGGGCATAGCCCGTAGTTGTAGGGCAAGGGGTTAAAACTAATTGTAAGACTTAAGAAAAAGTAGTAACAACTCGCAAACTGACAATGGACTTTAAAAGATAAATATGAATTTGATGTGTACTCTTTTAGAGTTATTGGAAATCTACCGAAGAGACAACAATTATGTTCTCTTCAGAATAAAATATGTAGTGGGGATTGGAGTGAACGCTGTGGGTGAACAAACGACTAACATCATATATATATATATATATTTCATGTTTGTCGTCAAAGTCGATGTAAGACACAGTTGGAGTGGATTTAGGTTAGGTTAGAAGACTAGTTTCGTTACTTTTCGAGTGTAGCTATGATACTTCTCCGGGAAAATAGAGAAACAAGCATACATATACGTTACACGTTTATCACCAAAATTAATCTAAGACAGAAACGAAGTCCGTTTAGTATGACACTCGGGTTGGATTAGGTGCTTCATTTCTAAACGAGGAGCGCTCATGTCGCCATTTTAATCCGATCGAAAACGAGGTACTGGCACGACGAGAAAATGGCTGAAGTATAATTTAACCCTCCGAGTTTCACGGACACGTGAACCGGTTTCGTGTGACGGGATGATATCAGAGTTTCGAAATTCTCCATCTGATATGCTCGAACGTTACATAAGAACCACACGGTTTACAAGAAATTACGTCGTCTAAGAATTCCATGATGGAGAACGTTAATTCTCTTAATAAATTTCGACGGTCTATCCTCCTTTCGCCTCGGCTCCTTTTTGTCTCGTGAAATTCTTCCGCCTTGATAGCCGCTTTTCAGCAGCGTAGTATACTCGATTGACCGAAAAACCCTTGCCCCTTGGACCATAAAGAAGAGAGCATTAATGAACAACGTCTCGTGCCGTGAGAAATGAAGCAGAAATAACGTTGATGGCAAAAAGTGACCTCCGTAAACTTTCGTCCTCGGTTATCTAACTGGATGGAAGAGCGTATTCACTTTCTGTTTACTTCGACGTAGCTGATTACCTCGGGAAAATAATATGATGGATTAAAATCGTTGAGAGGCGTCCCTAGGGTCCCCGCATTCCTACAGAACGATACGTCCTAGATTGCGGTATAGTTCGCTTGGTTCCTAATTAATTTTCTCTCGCTATTTCGTGGCGTCGCGCGTTATAATTTTGCGAGATTATTATTCTCGGTGGTCCAAACGATTGTGCGAAGTTCGAACCAACATGGCGTCGCCGTCGTGAGGTCCCCGACGTAAAGTATGACGATACAATGTTGTCGTTCGACGAATGTGAGAAAATAAAACTTTTGTCCGATTTGATGATTTCAGAATTCGGAGATTTCAGGATTCGGGCATTTAAAGATTCGAGGATTTCTGGATTCAGGATTGAAAGTTGTTTAATTTAGAAACTTGTTGAAGTTCCCAAAATTCTCAAATGGGAAGTTTATCAAGTATCTGGGTATCTTGAAATCATCGAATCCTGAAATCCCCAAATTTTGATATTCCCAAATTGTCAAATCGTTGAATCCTGAAATGTCCGGTTCTTGAAATCCCCAAATCCTGAAGTCCCCAAATTCCTGTATCCTCAACTTCTAAAATCCCCAAATTCTAAAATACCCGAATCCCGAAGTCTCCAAATTTCTGTATCCTCAATTTCTGAAATCCCTAAATTCTTGTATCCCCAAAACCTGAAATCGCCAAATTCCAGTATCTCCAAATCTTGGTGATTTGAAAATTTGAAAAATGTGTAATACTACAAAATTAGTGAATTAATAAATTAGTCACAAGTTCTACGTCGTAATGTTCTTCACAGAAGCCTCGCCTACAGTGAACAGCGATCTAAGGGGTTAATAACACGTTCAAAAAGAGAGAGAAAAGAGAATGGAAGATCGCTAACGATCAGCGGTGTACTTTTTTCTCGTTCGCCCGATAAAGACGTGTTCGAGATAGTCGAGGCGCTCGATCAAAGGATCCGCCATTATCTAACTATGATCTCGTGGTAGATGCACGGAGCAAAAGCGGGTAACTGTTGATGGGGCAAGTGTTTATGGAATATCGATTCGCACGGCGCGACTCGCGTCTTAGGGGTCTCGTTATCTTGTCGCGAGGATTGCCGGGCGGATATCGAAACGGCGATCGATCGGCGCTTAACCGGCGAAACCGATATCTCGAGTTTCGTCCTGGAACCGCATCGATCGCGTTGCGGAACTGCAATTAGCGTGCACGTGATTCCACCGATTGTGTGCCGACGCACACGCGGTTATTAACAACGTTGTCATTTCCTGAGTGAACGGTAATCAATCGCGCTAATGGAGACACGCAAACGGCCGGCACGCTTCTTGGGTTCGCTGAAAAAAAGAAAACAGCATCGTTCGTGACGTGGTCACGAAATTCAGCCAGATCCTGAGGAACGCGGGACGTATTCGTGGTGATGCTAGGGTGGATAGGGGAAATTTAGGGAGATGCTAGAGAAGATAAAAAGGATTTAGGGAGATTCTCGGAAAGATTGAAAGCGAACCTGAGAGAGTCATAGGTAGATCTCAGAGAGAGTCTTATACAAAACCTAAGAAAGAATGTAGACCCTACAAAGATTTTAGATAGAACTTAGAAATTTCCTGAACAGAATCTGGGAAAATTCTATATGGATTCTAGGTTGTTTAAAAAAAACAGCATCATTCATAACGTGCTTAAAAAGTACGATCCGAAATCGTCGATTTTCACGAACGAACTATGACGATCGCGTGCTTTGAAACGGCCTGTAAATCTCGAACGAGCTGTAACGGCAGAAAGAACGTTGCATTAAATTTTTATACGCGTTCAATTATCCAACTGTCTCGTTTCGTGCGTTGTTACTGGTGTGCGGGATAAAATACGCTTGTGTGTCGGCAGTCAGCGATGACGTTTCAATTATATGCACCATGGTGTGCATGACAGTGCATTTCATTAAATTCGCAACGTAATTTCCAGGCAGACTTTAACGCGATTCCAAGAGCCGCGGAGACCATCGCCGATGCATTTTATTAAATTTGTAACGCAACCTAATGATTTAACAAGATTGCAATATGCTCGCGCCGCATATCGCGCCGGTATTAATATACACAACAAAGAACACCGAGTTCTCCATATTGCATTACGGAATAATATTACCCTCCGTTTTAATAAAAATATAATCACCTCTTTTCGTAGGTAGTTTCGTTCTTTCAAGCGCAAAGTGATTACGATTGAATTACAATCTCTAATAAAGCACATGTGATATATATATGTATATTAATTAATCACACGTATGTACATATAATATATTAATATTAATATATATTAATATATATGACGTTTAATACAGCATGTGTATACAACATATGTATACAGCATACATATGTGTACAGTGTAACAGCATATGTATACGTCATATGTGTACAGCATATGTATACGTCATACGTGTACAGCATATGTATACGTCATACGTGTACAGCATATGTGTACAGCATATGTGTACAACATATATGTACAGCATATGTATACAGCATATGTGTATAGTATATGTGGCATATTAACCCTTTGCACTCGAAAGGTGAGTCACACTTACCACTTCGTTTAATACAGCAATTTGCGATAAGTATTTTTTAACTAAGTCTATCGTGTTATACACATGACATTTACACATAACGAAACAGCTATAGCAGCAATTAATCATAGATAGAAAATAACTTCAAAAGTATTCATTGAATCTTTCAACCAAAGGTTTGATGCTTCATGCAACATATGTGGTATATTACTGCTTAATATAGCATATGTGGAATATTGCTGCTTAATATAACATATGTGGTATATGAATGCTTAATACAGCATGTAGTGTCATTTACATCGTATAGGAGGTAAAAGTCGATGATGTTCAAATTAATAATAATACCACGAATCATGATAATATCAAAAATACCATGAATACCGTTGTAACGTTATTATGCGTCACGTCGGCACAGTAGGAAATGATAAAGAATGCAAAGTTCCTATCCGACTTGCTAAAAATCCTTCTCGCAAACATTACTAAGCAAAATCTGTTTGTAAAGCTTCAAACAAATCGGACAACCTCTCGGGAAGTTTAAACAGCGGAAGTTTAAGTTTCAGAGGTCGGAAGATTTATTCATACAGCTGAAGTTATTAAAGTATTTGAAAGCGTTTACAAACGATTCTCGTACTTTAAATTTCATACCAATGCAATGAGGTCTTTGCACTCGTGGTTCTTTTAAAATTCTTATCGAGACAATGCACTGTGATCAAAGAGCGTACGTACGACTTTTCACGTTCAGCCATTTAACAAAAAGAACTTCAGAACAAAACTTCCAGTCTATGAACTGTACATTAGGGTACAGAAATTTGTGTACAATAGATTACAGAAATTTCGGAAACAGTTTGTTGAAATCGAAATTTGAATGTGTAAAACTCGTCTATTCTTCAACTTCAAAATAATTGTGCATTTGTAGACTTAAAATTTCAAATGAAGCGAGAAAGAAGAGAAAAGAACGAGGAGAGGGCAAATAAATTAAAACAATGAATCAATAACAAATCAATTAAATAACAAATAACTAGAGTGACGTTTATTATTTCGCGAGTATATCAGACAGACCTTCATTTCTTCACTCGCATACAATATACATCCATCTTCCCGGTGTTTAGGGAAGGAAAAACAGGGAGTGGGAAAAGGGGTGACTTTCCCCAACGCGAGAAGTCCCCATTTCCCCGCCAGCGGTCATTCGGCCCAAACTGTCGCCGATGGCCCCTTCGGCACACGACAATCTATAAATTACCGTAACAGTAATAAATCCAAGGATCGCCTCGACTTTTCAAACTACATGAGGAACCGAAAAAAATACAACTATGCCAACCTCGGGCTCAATGTGCTTACCAGCTGAGTAAAACGGTCAAAGTAATGGTTCCTTGGTCTTTTATTGCTGCTACGCTGACCCTTCAATACGTTAAATTCATACAATCTAAAATATCGTCTACACATTATCGTTTTAGTGTTAACTCTTTTTCCTCGGCCTCATCCTCGCTAGCTGACTAGATTAGCGCACGAATAGTCGCCTTCGTCTTAACCCTTTTAGTGCCAGCCGGCCGATTAATCGGCCCGCGGTCCTTATGCGAAAAGTGCCACGGGCCGATGCGTTGTCGCGGGCCGACCGCCCAGCGGCCTTAAATTAAAAATAACAATGTTATAATTAAATATATTTTATACCTAAAAATTTTGCAGCACAACATTATATTCCATATCCTGTTGTATACGGGCTATGTGGTACACGGTACTGCCGAGTAGTGGTGTGTGTGTGTGAGTGCGGGTCGCGATGGGCTGTCGCGGAAGGGAGGGCTTCATTAGCTACCGAACCGCGCAGTAACTCACTAGCACCGTTATAAAATTAGCGATTAAACCAATTTTTGTGTCAGTATCCAACTACCAGTAGTACAAATTTTACTCTTCCACAATCCTTTAAGTTTCAGAAGATTAAATAGTAAAATATCCCTCCGGGAATTCGGAATTTTGTTCCTTATAAAGCTATTCATATGAGCGCACATATTAAATCGGCCCGTGGCACTTCTCGCATGTACTCCGTAAAATGCCTGGCACTAAAAGGGTTAAATCTAATGAAGAGTGTTTTGTAGAGGACTCGTTTAATCCCGTGTACAATTGCCATGCTCCGGGTGCACGGCAGTTAACTCGGTAAGAAGTTCTGTTTCTCTATTTTTTGATGTCCCTACGTTGGTCACGCGTCAATGAACCTCGGTTGGAGAGTAATTGCCTGTAAACCGTTTCGTTCATTGATCCAAGTCGTAGACAGCGTTCGCTCGTCGACCTTTTGCTCTTTTAACGCCTACGCAATGTCTGGCTCGTGCATACGCGTGAAACGATTCGTGGCACGTGGCATTGATGTTTGAATGCCAATGGGCCGAGCGATCGATCGATTGCTCAACGTTGACACCAAAATAAATCGGTCAACTTGAACACGGACGATCGTGTACGGGCGAAACAATCGCGGATAATTTGCACCGCGATTATTTCGACGATCGCGTGGGCGAAAATTGATCCTGGCGATGAAATACCCGTGTATTGTATCGGCGTGGACCGCAATCCCACTTTTTGGCCAATTTTGGTATCGCGAATGAACGGTAACAGAGATCGTGCAACGCGAAAGCGATGGTAAACTTGTGAAATGTATCAGGATGTTGCGAAAATAATACTGACCAGTTCGAGAGGCGACTCATCATTCGCTCGATGAAATTTCATTCAACTAATTTAAACTAATAACATCTTACACTATATTTACGGATTCAGTCAAAATGACTCGTGACAGATTTTTTATTTTAATTTACAAAAATATAAAGAAGCTTTTATTACATTTTTTTTTTTATTATATTTAAAAAGAAATGTTATGTTAACTTTTGTCAAGAATAGGGACCATTATATAAGCCAGTTTACGTATCATACTTAATTTATGTTTAAAATATTACACATTGTTTTAAATTATTTATTTGTTATTTATATAATATTTCATGTTGATTTACATTATTTACATTGGGCTTCATATTGAGTCATTTTATTTCTGTTATACTTTATGTTGAGTGATATTATTTATATTTTACGTCATGTTGGTTTATGTTATTTATATAATACTTCACGTTGATTTATATTATTTACATTGTGCTTCATGTCGATTTACATAATTTATATTGTGCTTCACGTTGATTTATATTATTTACAGTCGTAGACAAAATTATGTGGATAGGTATCATAGATAACAAAAGGTTAATTTAATTTAACTAACAATGCCTATAAATCAAAACTTTATTGCACAATTATATACATTAAATATATGTTTTTTCAAGTCTACAAAAGCATTTCACGTTTTACATTTAAAATTTATTTAAAACATTGTAACGGAGCAAAAAATTTTTTACATTTCTGCAATGTCCACTTAATTTTGTCCATGACTGTATATTGTGCTTCATGTTTATTTACATAATTCATATATTGTGCTTCATGTTGATTTGTATTATTTATATTGTGCTTGATATTGCTTGATATTTAATATAATTCATAATACATATACGTAATGATGAAATGGATTGAATGAAAAATCATTTTGTAATAGTTTGCGTTTCATGAAAACCAGTACTGGAAAAAAACGAAAAGCAAACGAATAACATTGTGGATGGACAAATGTGCCAATTTGTTAACGCTTTGAGCGAGGTTTTATGAGTTTTCAGTTTTTTCCTTTATCGTCAACCCGACGCTAACGCGAAATATAAAAATATTGTAGAATATTTTAAAGTTTCTGCACCTCTGAAACTTTAAAAGCTTCAGAGAAGATTCGATTGCCCCTCCATTACGTGTATATAAAAATAAAACGAATGTCGGTGAAAAGTTACATTACGTTCGGAAAATCGAATGTGACACGCGCATATTGGCGGAATAACGTTTTACAGCGATTAAAAGCACAAAAAGGTGATAAACATTCACAGCCCGAGGCATTAAATGCGTAAAAAAAACTCCGTTGTACGCGTGCGTGAAACGCAACACGCACGCGGGTAATTTAAACGTGTTTTTAAAGGCAAACAGGGAACGACACAGTTGCGATACAATCTGCTGCGTTCGAAGCAGAAAAGAAATACTATGTAAAACATAGCGTTACTGCATGCGATAAAAAGCATATTATCGAGTGTGGAGAATAAAACAAGTTTGCAAGAACGCTACTATTTATAGTCTTCTTATAGTCTATTATGTTGATCAGATGAATTAATTTCTTTTTACGTGTTAATTGCATTCGGAGAACAAGATGTTGGTGTAGAAATAATGGAAAATTCCAAAGTAAGTTACAAAATTGAAAATTGTGAAAAATACACACAATGTCCCTGTTATAATAATTGTTATGTAAGATTAATACGTAATGCGGTAAAATAAACGCGTATAATAACGACTTGTACAATATCGCTAAATGACTATATATTCTTTAGACGACAAAATGTGGGCGATGTCGCGTTGTCAATGATTCCCCAAAGAATGCCCTTCCTCGAGACTGCGAAGGCTTTACTGCCCCTCGCCAAAACTCTAGGGCCTCAGTTGTTTACTGCCCTGACGTCACAATATTCGGGTCCCAACGACTTGGTGGTCGTCGCGCTGGGACCGTATGCGTCCTATTTCGAGTTCGAATGCAGGTCAATTTGGAATTTCCTTACAGTTATTTTGATGCTATGTCGATGGAGGTTCTGGGGTAAGTGCCAAGAGGTCAAGCTTAGTCCTCTTACCAGAAGGCATTCCTGCCTTCCCCACTCCGTGGCCAGATCCTTAAAGAACAACACCCCTAAGCAATGCAACGTCGGGCTGCTTGCCTTTTCCAGAACATTCCCATGTCTCTTTTTAAACAATCAACCTGGCGACATTCGATGGCTACGTGACTTCGAGTCACTGGCCATCGTCGACCGCCTGGGTTGCTATTCATACAAACACCCTATCATAAATGGTCCGAATGCAAAATAGCGGCGGGCTAATTGCCTTCGTCCACCCTCAAAAATACGTTGCCGCTAACATCCCCTTCTCGAGTATTAACTACATTCATAAACAAATTTAATCGCTTGAAAAAGATTCGTAGGTACGAACTGTCACAGACGCTGGCCGACCAAATTCCGTAAATCTAAGGAATCAGCATATTGGGTATTATACAGGGTGTCCCACAATTATGGTACGAGCCGGAAAGTTGTATTAGGTGGGGCTATTATGAACAATTTTTTCCTTTGCAAAAATACTGGACGAGGCTTTACTTTTAAATTATTCAGGAAAAACACCGTCCAATCAGAACGCGAGGATTGCGCGCGCTCGGAGGTAAAAGCGTAGGCACGAGTTATAGTTGGCCGTGGTCGCGATCGAACATAGAGCGCGCGCGATTCTCGCGTTCGGATTGGTCAGTGTTTTTCCGTAATAATTTAAAAATGAAGCCTCATCCGACATTTTTGCAAAGGAAGAAGTTGTTCAGAATGACCCCATCTACCTCCCATTTCCGGCTCGTACCATAATCGTGGGACACCCTGTATATAGAGCGTGCGGGCAGCGTCGCGCGTTCTATATCGTAAAAATAGTCTCTAAGCCTTAGTTCTGCATTTCTAGTTTACTGACCAGTGATCAAATTGGTATTGTTGTTTAGGAGTGTATTCCGAACATTTGTAGTAATAAATAAATGAAGTCCAGAGTGGTATTTGTCGTTGAACCATCTCAACGGCAAACCACTCCCTTTTTTAAAAAAAGTGATTTTTAATTCAGGACGTGACAGAACGACGGTGTAACTTCGCTAACAAAACAGCAACGAGATCCATAAAGAAGTTTCATCGTTCAGAATAAATGTTCGGGTTAATGCACGATCGTCAGTTTAGCGACGAACTTTTAGGTTATGTTTATCCGATGTCCTCCTGATTCAGTTCGTCCTAATCTCCTCCCGACAGGAAGGTGTTTCGAAACTTGCAACGGTACTCGAGAAATCTTGACGACGTTCTTTCGAGAGGCTCGATACGGCGTAAAAGGAGATATGGTCCGTGGAATAACAATATTTCCTGCTCGTCGCGCGAAAACGCCATCGAAATTCGATCAGACGAGGCGACGAAGGTTTACAGCGCAAAATCGTGTCAATGGTCAGAGAACGATCACAGGACGGCATAAAACGTGACAACCGAAACGGTAAAGAAAAAGGGACGCCATTTTTTCGAGGATACTTTTTCGGGCGGGAAATTTGAATAAGCTGTTTGTCCGGAAACGTTGCGAAACCGTATAGACAGCGTGTTTATGCTGTTTCGAATTTCAATGAACGGTATACGCGTGCGGAACATGTTTGTAAGTCTATTCCTGTTTCGTATTCCGCGCGAAGCTGGACAAAATGGAAGTGAATTTCTTTCAGGCAGACCGTATCGTAATTTGTATCTATTTCGAGAATCTTTCAATTGAGCGGGATCCGATGGCGACTGACCGACGATTGTTTTTCGAGGATTGTGTTTGAGATTTTAGGAACTTTAGAGATTTCGGAGATGCAGGGAAATTTCGGGATTTAGGAAATTTTTTAGGTTATGTTTATGTTGAGGACTAGGGAATTTGGGGGTTTAGAAAGTAGGGGATTGGAGACTGAGGACTAGGGAATTTGGTTATTGATTAGGACATTAGAAATTTGGGGATTAGAGAAACTTTGGAAATTGGAAACTAGGGAATTTGGGAATCAAGAAATGTGGGATTTTGAAAAATAAGAACTTTGGGAATTTGGAAATGAAGATACCAGCAGTTTGGAAATTGGGATTTAAAAAATCTGGGACTTTACAACTTTGGTATCTTAGGAATTACGTGACTTAGAAACTTTGGACTAGTGAGTTTAGGAATTTAGAAATCTGGGGCCTTAGAAATTTGTGCGATTTGGAACTTGCATAATTAGGGAATTCGAGGATTTCGGAATTGAGAACTAGGGAAGTCGAGGATTTCGAAGTTGAGAACTAGGGAATTCGAGGATTTCGGAATTGAGAACTAGGGAATTCGAGGATTTCGAAATTGAGAACTAGGGAATTCGAGGATTTCGAAGTTGAGAACTAGGAAATTCGAGGATTTCGGAATTGAGAACTAGGGAATTTGATAATTTACAGTTAAAGTACCAACAAGTGTGAAGAGTACTCGAACGTACAATGTACTCTTCAACTCCCTGCCGCTACCTCAGCGTCCGTGCAAACATCAATACGCGCGAAACGCAATGCATCATAAAAATGTAAATTTGTAACTAGACCAGAAACACTTCGACGGTGCGCGCACGCAACGTGACCGTCGTTCGACGACACGCGACAAACGCAGAGAGTTTTTGTTCGTCGGCATCGAGGGTAACGAAGCAACGCGAAGGACTGTCCTCCTTCAGCCCGTAGGTTTTTTACAAGGTGGAATGGTCGTTTCACGGAAAATTATTATCGCGAGCCTGTCACGTTCAACAGGCTATTAATTATACGCCTGATTGCAGCTCCCTAGGAGCTGCCGACGGACGGGGAACACCGAGAAAGTGAGACCGATCTTAACGAGACGTTTACAAGGAGGCCTTCCCGCTCGATCAATTCGTCTCTCCCTCTCTCTTTCTCTCTCTCTCTCTCTCTCTCTCTCTCTCTCTCTCTCTCTCTCTCTCTCTGTCTCTTCCTTGCAATTCCCTTTGAGACTACTTGCCCCGGACGTTCGTCTGTCGCGTTCAAATTTCCGTTTAAATTGACTGGATCGTCGGTGAAGGTGGATACGCTGCCGCGGTAAATCTCCATCGAAAAACGGTCACTCTGTTTTCCTTATCGATTCCGTCCGAATTGTCATTAATTTCACGGCACTCGAAGGATCGACTTTCTTACGCAGTGGCTTAGAATATTTAACACTAGAAGTAAGGGCATTAAATGCATGCTTACTTCAAAGCTGAAAATAAAATAGAAAAATAAATAAATATTGCAGCATCACCTAACATATGCAACCATTCATTAGCTCAATAAAACATCACAGACATTTTGACAAAAGGACGGCAATAAAATGTAATAAAAAATGCCAAACCCGAAACAAATCATTTTGATTGGTTGGTAGTTAAAACGTAAAAACTTCCTTTTCTTCGTTCCGATTTCGTCTCGATTCGGCGATTCGCAGTTAGCTTCTCGAATCGTTAGGATCGCTGGATTTAGGGACATTCGAGTGCAGGGATTTGGAAGCGTTGGAATTACTGGGTCCAGTAGTATTGAAACGTTCGGATAGCTGGATTTAGGGATATTTTTTGTATACGGATATACATGCATTCAGTGTGTATGGAAATCTAGGGATTCGAGGATCTGCAAATTTCACAACCGAAGGATTTTTTTACCTAAAGATTTAAGTATGGGGAAATTTGTGAATTTTCGTGGACAGAAATCTGGAAACTCAAGGAATTCGAAGTTTCGAAAATTTCGAATTGAAAGATTTTGGAAATTTGCATATCTATAAAATTTGGAATAGAAATTTACGAACTTATAAATTTACAAATTTTCGAATTCAAGCATTCGGAGATTTGTATATTTGTATTCATCCAATGAAATCCAGTGTACAAATTGCAAGCGTTCCCTCGTTCACGGCATGTATCGAACCACCGTAACGACTGGATTAACCGATCACTCCGAAGCACGATTGTCCATATAATCCGATTATTTTCCTCGTCCTTCGTAGCCCGGTTTTAGCCCTGACATTCGTCGCGGTATCGGCCATTTGGAATTCCCCGCGTTGCGTAATTCCAGATAATTAACTAGCATCGAACGGTCGAGATTGCACCGGCCGTATTTGTCAGTTGTTTCACTCCCCACGGAATACCTAAACTTTGTTTCGTTACTACGAACACCGACAAGAGCACGAAATTTCTGATTTTATTACGGGTTATAAAAATCTCAAGAGTTTAGTAGAACGATGGGGAGAGTCAAAATAAACGATTCTTAAGCAACCGTTGGAAATGTTCCGCCATGTTGATTCGATCTCGGTTGGCGGGAATATTCAATCCGATTTTCGTAAATTGTAATGGCGGAAGAATTCGAATATGTTCATGTAAAATTTGGTAACAGCGAGGTACAAATGGGTTAGTCTGAACTAACATGGGGTGAAAAATATAAATTCGTGTGGACTGCAGAAAAATTGAAATCTCTTTGTGCGAATCGAAACGATGAGAAATTGCCGGAAAATTGAAATTTGTTCTGGTGAATTTAGCTAGCAGGAAAATTCAATGTTTGTGTGAACTTAGGTTGTCATAAATGTAGATTAAATTAACGGGGAAATCCACATTCGTGTAAATTCACGTGGCGGTAAAATCCACAAGATTCGATTTCGTGTACTTGTATGAACTCAGGTGGCGGGAGAATTCAAATCTCCTTGGATGAACACAGATGGCGGGAAAATTCAAATATGTTTGTATGAAAACGAATTTTCACAATCAAATAACAAATATCCTTATAAAATTAATTCCAGGTAGAAAAATTTAATTTACAACAAATATCATTATGAAATTAATTTCAAGTAGTACGATTAAATTTATAACAAATATTCTTATGAAACTAATTTCAAGTAGGAAAATTGAATCTATAACAAATATTTTTATGAAAGTAATTTCAACAAAAAAATTGAATTTATAACAAATATTCTTGTGAAACTAATTTGAAGTAGGAAAATTAAATCTATGCATAACGAATATCCCAGAATCAATTGTAATTATGTTTTAATTTAAGAAAAATGTCCGTATCTATAGTATAATGGTGGTTAATATCTTCGATCGCGACCACGGCCAACTATAATTGGTCAATCAACTCTGATTGGTCACTGTTTTTCCTTAATAATTTAAAAATGAAGCCGACATTTTCGCAAAGGAAAAAATTGTTCAGAATGACCCCGCCTACCTCTCATACTCGGCTCCTTCACCATTTTTGGGGCACCCTGTATACGACATCATCGCGAATAGGCTATATAATGGCGTCGTTAGATAATCGCGTGCAGACATCGGTTACCTTCCGATTTCCGCGAAGACACGCATCGACGTAACGAAGAAACGTCTTCTTCGTTCGATCCTAAAATTGGCCATTATCCGCCATTATCCTTCAGCGGCCGTTCAGTTATTTGCCGTTCGTTCTCTCTAAACAGACAAGACAGTCTGAATAAGCGAATCGGCTGGCAATTACTATCGCGGCCCCGGAATCGCCAATGAAGCGTCGCCAATCGACAGATATTACGATCTCGTTTAGATATCGGCAAGGGTCGGCCGGGCGCGAGTAAAGCGATAAAAAATGCAAATCGTAATAAACGACGGGAAGAAGGGGAGCCACTGGAACGGATGAAGAATGAGGACAGTGAAAGGAGGAAACGGCGGGCGGGGGTGAACAAGGCGGAGAAAAAGAAATGGGCGAAGTCGAAGACAGGACGGATCGGGGAAGTTCGTTTTGTTGTTTTTCAATTCGAAATCAACGCGACCGGCGATTGATTTTATGCAGATTTCGCGCGAAATTCCGGTGCCGGCTACGTGCACGTTTTCAACAATTTCCAGATAGCGAACGACGACCGATACGAATTTCGCGAAATCGCCGAGAAATGAAAGCTCGCCGACGATAATCGACCCAGGGAAAAAGTTATGATATCGAGTTCGGATATGGCCGCGAACTTTTATTCCGAAGTACTTTTTTTTTTAATGGCGGGTTTATTGGCAATAAATAGTATACACAGGGGGTAATAAACATAGACGCGCAAAAAAGGTATAATAACAAACTTGACAAAGCTTCTGTATGAAACACATTTATACATATGTATATTGGCTTTAGATGCATATCGTCATTAATGCTATTAGGGGACCAGAGTGTAATGTCGTTTTTTTGCATTAAAGTCGACAGATACATTTTTAACACGTTGTTATTTTTAATCAATGATTTAATCACCCTCGCTATCAACAATCTTTTGCCATCTATTGTACAAATTTTCTATGTCGCCTTTGAAGTACACAGTGGGCTGATAAATAGCAAGTGAATATCTGAATGTGCAGAAACGACATTACTTTCCGGTCACCCTAATACATTATGTACATCTTATACTAAGCTGAATTACTTGTAGGTTAACATTGCACTCTGTGTAGAAATTATATGATTATTGTTAAATCAGACAGTTATGGACAAGTTTTATTTAAAACTTTTTTTTTCGTAATGCCACGTTTATTGCTAATAAATAATATATACAGGGTGCAATAAATCTAGACGTGCAAATAGGGTATAATAACAAATTTATCAAGGTGAAAGGCTCCAGTATGGTACCTGGATTATTATATTAGCTTTAGATATCGCCATTAATGTTACATTGTGTTCATCTCACACTAAACTTAATAATTGTATGTTAATATTACACCCTACATTGAAATTGGCTAAAACCGTATACTATACTGCCATGACTATAATATAATTATAGTACAGACATAATGTTTAAAATAAATGTACCATAACTTTACATAACACCATTTAAACTTTAAACGTTCGATGTGACGCTGAAACTGGTCTCCATAGTCAAACACCATAGTAATAAATACAATGAGGGACAAAAGTATTCGTACACTTGGAATATAGAAATAAAAACAACATTATTATCTACATTAAGCATATTTAAACATACATAGCTGTATATTATAAATAACATTTACAACAATAAATGAACTAAAAATGAAAGCAATAACATCATGTAGGAACTTGAAGAGTCTCGAAATTCATGAAATTAATGTACGCTCGAATATAATAAATAATATAGAAAATATTGTTGCTTTTATATCTACATTCCAAGTGTACGAACACTTTTGTCCCTCGCTGTAAATAAATAAATTTGCCCGTTTACAAAGCTGTCTGATAAGAAATTGGTTCTCAACACATGTCCGTATGACAACAACAAATGAACCAAAAATGAAAGCAATAACATCATGTAGGAACTTGAAGAGTCTCGAAATTCATGAAATTAATGTACGTTCGAATATAATAAATAATATAGAAAATATTGTTGCTTTTATATCTACATTCCAAGTGTACGAACACTTTTGTCCCTCGCTGTAAATAAATAAATTTGTCCGTTTACAAAGCTGTCTGATAAGAAATTGGTTCTCAACACATGTCCGTATGACAAGAAACACAATTGCGTGTTTTGTCCCGGGTATTGAAAATATACGCGATAAGAGCATTATCGCGGATTTTTCCGAGAAATTCTCGATCCCCTCGTAAGATTGCGTTTACCTAGGAAGTTTTACGATTTTCGCGCAATTTCCAAGTACAAAGTTGTTCCACAAACGAAGTCGTTAGACGACGATAACTTCCGCTCATGGTAATGCGGCACGCTCGTTTCACGCTGCTTAAAAATGAAGTGCTCCGCCGTATAATGCGTGCATATATCACGGCAAAAGGAAAAACGACGGCTGTAGGCGAACAATGTCGTTTGATAAACCTCGCGGAGTTTTCGTTCGTTTAATTATGATTTTAATACCCGCCGAAACGGTACGCGCTCGACGGCTGTTGATTTTAAAACGTGGTTTAGGCCGCTGGTTGGATAAAATTAATTTTCAATTATCAAATCGTTTGATTTTTTAAATTTTTGACACTTGGAGACTCGGGGAATTTTTGGAAATTCGAGGGATATTGGAGAATTTTAGGAATTTGGGAATTCGGGAATTCGAGATTATGAAATTTGGGTGACAGAAAACTTGTGAATTTGGTAGTCAGGTAACCTATGCTTCTAGGAATTTAGAAAGTAAGGAATTTAAGTATTAGAAAGTTTGTAGAGTTTGAGAAATATCGGGTAATTTTTAAAAGTTGGGAATTTAGGAACGCGGAGAATTTAGAAATTAGAGAATGTCGATACCAGAAAATTTGGAGAACGTTTCAGAATTTGGGAAATTCGGGAAATTTGTGAATTTGGTAGTTAGCTAACCTGTGCATTTAGGAATTGAGAAGCTAGGGAATTTAGGAATTACAAAAGTTTGTAGAACTTAAGAAATATTTGGGATTATTGGAAACTTGAGAATTTGGAAATATGGAAATTTAGAAATTGGGAAATTTCGGTGTTAGAAAAATTGGATAATGTTTCAGAATTTGGGGAATCCTTAAGGTAGGAAACATAGGGATTCAGAAATGAAGAAACTTGGAAAAGGTGTTTGAAAATTTGTAAAGTTCAAGACAAAATTGGGAGATTTGGGAAGTTTGGGAATTCAGGGGCATGAAGAATTTAGAAATTAGGGAATTCAGGTATTAGGATCATTGAGGAATATAGGGAATTGGGCAATTGAAGAATGGGTCAAAATTAGAACCTTTAGAATTAGAAAACTATAAAATTTCTGAATTCGAAAAGTGGAGAATTTAGAAATTTTAAAATACAACGATTCAAGACTCTGGAGGATTATGAACTGCCAAATAGTGGAGCTTAGGAAATTAATGAAATTTAGAGAAATTATGTAACTGGGGAATTCTCTATTTTGAACTTTATAACTTCACACATCGACCAATTTCTGCTTTTAAAAATTTATGACCTTGTATTGCTGCAAATACGGTGACTCGAAAATGTGCAAATCCGAAATTTCACGTACCTTCAGATTTTTCAATTCAAAATTTTGCTTATTTGTAAATATTCAACCCCAAAATTCTAATTATTCTCGAACGTTTAGCAAAAATCCTAACTTCAGAAGCTGATTACAGGAACGCAACCACCACGATGTCGAGTCATCTCCTCTAGAAAGCCTATACGTACGTCAGCAAAATAACATGTTCATTTTGCTTAGGGATAGGGCAGAATGATCCCCGTAATGGTATCCAGTCTGTGTACCGTGCGTGACACGACAAAATGAGATCGGCCAATAATTGTGGACGGTGGTTCCGTAGCTTATTTACATTTACAACCACTCTGTACCCTGTTATTTTAACGTTATGGAGACCCGTAGGCGCACGAGCCTCGTGCCCGGTAATGGAGAATAGACAATTTCGCTGATGTTCCGCGACGTCACTTTCTGCCGTCTATTTTATACAATTTCCCGTGGGACTGTGTACACTGAGTGCAAACAAATAATGCTTACGGTCTCCATAAGCGCTTCTGCATATTATTATATTAAACGTACATCTGCGAAAAGAGTACAGCAATGTATAACCCGTAATGGAGTTCCGCCATCTTGTAGACCTCGTTGCGAAGGTAACCTCTAAAATATTTTATTCAAAACGTATAAATTCTGTAATGGAGTTAGTCCCAGGAATACATTTTAGATAATGTTACTAAGTACTTACATATAGTATAAATTATATAATGTTTACATGATAAAACAAGTTACATGATGTTATATATATGTATGATGTTACAAAATAATACAATATTACACATATGAAATGATAAAGTAATACTATGTTACATACACGAACCTATAGAATAATTTTATGTTGCACATATGAAATTAAACAATAATCCAATGTTACACAGGAGATATTATAATGTAACAATGTTACACATATGAATCTGTATAATAATGCAATGTTACACATGTGATATTATAATGTAACAATGTTACACATATGAATCTGTATAATAATGAAATGTTGCACATATGAAATTATAAAATAATACATTGTTACACACGTGATATTATAATGTAACACAATGTTACACATATGAATCTGTATAATAATGCAATGTTGCACATATGAAATTATAATGTAACACAATGTTACACATATGAATCTGTAAAATAATGAAATGTTGCACATATGAAATTATAAAATAATACATTGTTACACACGTGATATTATAATGTAACACAATGTTATACATATGAATCTGTATAATAATGCAATGTTGCACATATGAAATTATAATGTAACACAATGTTACACTCATGAAACTGTAAAATAATGAAATGTTGCACATATGAAATTATAAAATAATACATTGTTACACACGTGATATTATAATGTAACACAATGTTACACATATGAATCTGTATAATAATGCAATGTTGCACATATGAAATTATAATGTAACACAATGTTACACTCATGAAACTGTAAAATAATGAAATGTTGCACATATGAAATTATAAAATAATACAATGTTACACATGTGATATTATAAAATGATAGCGTTACGTACACATATGATATTGTAAAGGAATACAATGCTACGTATTATGATATTGGCAAGAAACATGACGTTAAATGTATGATATTATAAAAGACTATAATGTTATTCATGCGGTATTATAAAATAATATAAAGTTACATATACAACACTATAAAAGAGTACAATGTTACATACATGTATATGAAATTATAAAAGAATATAATTACTGCAATAATGTAATATGATATACGTTATATACGAATATATTTTTCGCTTCGAAAATATGCACAGACGATGTAATTACTGTTATTTATAATCAGTGTACAAGGGATAACGGTGTTGCACGGCTGGAAAGAAGACCAATTCATCGTGTGGTTTTATCTGGCTACGAATTCGAGCCGTCGCTTCGCATTAAGCCCTTTTTTGTTGAAAACTAGTTAAGGAGCTAATTTCAGAAGTTTGTAGTATTTAACGGCAAACTTATTTAAGTTTCCCGCCTCGCTATATAAGGATATTTAAGGCTGAAAAGAATAAGATGTGCCTTGCGTTGATATTAACTACTTTCCTCGAGATCCCGATGAAATTGTTATTTAATGCTGCTCGGCGGGAAAGAACTTACCTTGTAACAAATTGACGATTACGTTAAAATTGTATTATACCTAATTCAATTATAACCATGTCATAATTAACGAACAATGTTATTATAACTAATATGATTGTTATACAGAGTAATTTTAGGTATTTACAAGCATATATTAACAATTTGCACACGAAAGGAGAATCACACTCTCCATTTTTTATACAGCATTCACGAATACGTATTTTTTTAACTAAATCCATAGTGTTGAACATACGATGTATAAAAATAATGAAACAGCTAATTGTAAGAATCAATAATAGAGAGATGACTTCGAAAAAATTCATCAAACTGAAAGTAAAAAGTTGTAGAATTGCTATTTGTCACCAGAAAAGATATCTTCGGGTGAGAAGGGTTAAACATAATGAAATTATAATTACATTGAAACTATCGACCCAATAATATTACAATTAAAATAATTGTAACAAAGAGTAATTGTACATTTGTACAATCACGCTTAAACAGATTTCTAATGAAATAAAAAATGTATGTCTAATTTTATAGATTTTACTCGATGCTTGTACAAATAGCAGCGGTTCAATTATTTCCAAGTAAAGCGAGCAAAATTCTTTCAACCCTTATCGCAGAAGTGCACCTTGTTCCAACCACTATTACCGGCTAATTACTTTAATCGCTAATTACTTTAATGCACGATAAGGCCGATGCCTTAACGCTTCGTAACGCGATGCATTGAATTAGAACGCGGTTAATTGGCTCGTTGGCCATATTATATACGTATTTAACACTCGTATGGTCGTTGGTAGCTTCTTTATTCTTTATACTCGCGTACCAGACTTCTTTCATTCATTTTCTTATTTCGGTTTATGGGACATCGGGTCTTTTGTTCAAGGAATTTCAGTGGAGCTAAATTTTATCTTAGTAGTTCGGTTTTTTATTTCGTTATTAGATATATTGTAATCTACTTTTTTTGTATTCTCGTTTTTTACATGCATGATTGCTCGATCGTTCAGTAGTTTAATTGTTCGATTGATCGATCGTTCGAGTGTTCCACTGTTGTATCGATCGGGTATTCGATTGCTGTATCGTTTGATTATTCAATTGATCGATTGTTCGATTGCTTGATTGCTCGATTTTTTCAATTGCTCGATCGCTGGATTGTTCGATTGTTCTATCGATCGAGTATTCGATTGCTGTATTGTTTGATTATTCAACGAATCGATTGGTCGATCGTTCAATTGCTCGATCGTTCGATTGTTCGACTGTTCGATTGTTCGATTGGTCGATCGTTCAATTGCTCGATAGCTCGATTGTTCGACTGTTCGATTGTTCGATTGTTCAATTGACCAATTGTTCGATTATTAAACTGCTCGAATATTCGGACATCTGAGTGTTCGGTTGTTCAATTGATTATTTGTTCGATTATTTAATTTCTCGATTGTTTCATTGATAGACTGATCAATTGATCGATTGATCCATTGATAGATCGATCGATTAATCCATTGTTGGATCACTTAATTCTTCGATTCTTCGATCATTTCAAGCCCTAAATACTCCATCATTCGATCGTTCAATTATTCGATTATGCGATTGTCGACCACAGCAGCAAAGAACAAAAACAATCGAAAGCACAGCAATCCATATGAATATAAACATCATAACACGGTAATACCTTGAAAATTGCACAAAATCTCGTTTCTCGTAAAAATAATTCAAATCTAATGGACGTCTAACGCGGTCCGTCATTTTAAACGAGGTCGCATCGAAAGGACCAATAATCCGCGGTCAACAAAAACCGTTCGGATCATGCAGAATCACATCTCCGTGTATTTACCGCGAAATCGAACGAATCGATACGCGAGTTTCGGCAAAAGTTTGTTCGACCCCGGTCGAAAACCGAATGGCCGGCAATGATATGGGTATCGAGCTGTTGCGCAAATACGCGAGTTGACAGTACTGATTGTCCGGCTGCGACGTGCACGCGCGCAAATAAAGCAAGAACAAAGAGGGAAAAGGTTTTAATTAAAACCGGCAGCTCGCTGTTGGCCGCAAAATTTTATTTCGTTCGCCGCGGCTAAATGTTACCGCGAGCAATTAATTGTTTGTTACCGATGACGTCGGCGGGCTTTCGCTACCAGATCCTCCACGGGATCCTCCGTGGCTTTGTTTCGTGCGGGAACTTCTCGGGAACAGCGCGTCACAGTGATTTCATTAAATCCCTAAATCGCCTCGGTGATATGGCCGCGGCTAGGGACTCTCTAACAGTGTGCAACACCCAAATGAACTTGCAACGGACAGTGTGAGACTCCTATGGGTCATTCCAGGCCGAATCACTTTTTGACCTCACCATCTGCGATTTTGTTTTAATCACGATATGTTGTAGTCTACGTGAAATTAGGGGGAGTTTAAGTCATCATTTTGCCGATTTCGAATTTGTTAAGAAATTACAAGCCTTCAAAGTTTGCAGTTTTTGCCCGTTTTTGTGAAAATAGAATTCACTTACGAATTTTTTTCTTAGAAACTGCTCGTCCGATTGAGCTAATTGTTTGTTTGTTTTATTTATAAAAGATTGGGCTACTATAAAATATTTTTTCTGACTTCGTCAATTTGTTATGTAATATGAAAAATTGTTGCGCGGATCGCACGACTCGCTTACCTGAAACGGAGGGCGTGAAACCACCGCGTCGTTTTCCATTTTATTGTGACGTCAATTTTCGAGGCTCCATCGTCTTGAAGGTCTCATTTTAAAGGGGAAGTTTCAGGGAATATGATCATATTTTTTTTAATTTTAATGCGAAGGTCTTTTCATTGGCAAACGTAAAAGAAGAATTTGTTTAAATTTGTTCATATTATATAACAAATTGACGTAGTCATAAGAAATATTTTGTGGTAGCCTAATTCTTTATGAATAAAACGAACAAAAATTTAACACGTAACATGTAAAACACGTATCACGCTGTCAGCAAGTACTCACTGCCTATGAATACAATAAATAAATTATTATAATTAACTCGTATAATTATAGGTATTATGTACCTCTCACAGCGTGATTTGCCGATCTATTCTCCTTATAAAATGAAAACGAAGGTGATTTTGACGATTTTCTGTTCTATCACATACGATGGTTACATTTTCGCCTGAACCCATTGTTTTTTAAATAAATTGTAAAATATCATCCAAAATTGCGTTTTCCGTGACTTGTCACTTACATCGTTATTTAAAAATATTTAAATTGTTACAATATAAGAAAACACTGAAAATAGCATCTTTGCAAAAGTATAAACTCTTTGAAATTATAGTGCGTGCGCTAGATGCACGAATTAGACGAATCGAAATCTATTACTTATGCAACGGGTATTTATCGGTTAAAGTACGCCGTTCATTACGAATTAAGATCAGCCGTATGGATACCATCGGGGAATAACGTTATTGGCATAACCTTGTTGCTCGTATCGGTACTCTGATTGGAGGAATCTGTAGGCGACGTCTAGTTAGAAACTTGCTGCTCTTGATCCCCGTAGACGGCAGATTTATATTTAACCTGTTCGTAAGCGAGACTCGGCAATTAAAGGGAATTAAACGGGCTGATCTTGTCTCCGAGAAGTTCACGGTCAATTCGCGTGAGCGAGGTTTATTATGATTTGTGATGATTTCACGACGCGCATTAGCGTGCTGACATTCCATGTAAATGAACCTGTCGCCACTGTGTCACGTGATGATTCCAACGAAACTTCGAGATTCGTGGTTATTTTTAAACCGGGGACATCTTTGGAATGATTTGTTTTCGTAGATAGTGAGGAAATTAATGGAGGAATTTCTAGTTTCATTCAGGGATGTAGATATACAGAGATCTTGTGATATTGGAATCTAGGAATGTAGTCCGGAAGAATCGAGGTATTCGGAACTAGGATATAGTGACTCCAGATGGAAGAATGTAGAATATAGGAATCTAGGATGTAGAGATATTTTCATGTAGGGGATCTTCGATACAGGGATTTGGGAATCTATGGTTCTAGGACGTTGGGAATATGAGGATGTGAGAAAAGGAACTTAGGGATTTAGGAATATAGGGATGTAGTTACTTAGAGATGTAAGATGATAGGAATTTAGGGAGATATAAGAATCGAAGGAAGAAATCTAGGTATGTAGGAACATAAGTCTATAGAAATTTAGAAATATAGAAATATTGGCATATAAGAATCTTCTAAGAATCTAGGGATCTAGGAATTTCGAGAAGTAGAAATCTAAGGAACTAAAAATGAAGGTTAGTGGATCGAGATTTATAGGGATTTAGAAATCCAGAAATCTAGGATTCTATGGATCTAGAAATCTAAGAATTTAGTAATTTAGGGATTTAGAGATATAGGAATCTAGGGATCTAAATATCTAGGAATCTAGAAAGTTAGGAATCTAAGAATCTAAGAATCTTGTAATCTGGAGATCTGGGAATACAGAAATCTAGAATTCAGGTATCTAGGTATCCAGGTATCTTGGGATCTAAGGATTCAGAAATCTATTAATCTAGGAATCTATAAATCTATAAATCTATAAATCTATAAATCTATAAATCTATAAATCTATAAATCTATAAATCTATAAATCTAGGAACCTAGGAATCTAGGAATCTAGGAATCTAGGAATATAGGAATATAGGAATATAAGAATCCAGAAATCTATAAATCTAGAAATGCAGAAATGTAGAAATCTAGGAATCTATAAATCTATAAATCTATAAATCAAGAAATCTAAAAATTTAGAAGCCTAGAAATCTTCTGATGTAGGAGTATAGGTATCTAGGAACCTAGGAATGTAGAAATCTAGGGATGTAGCCATCTAGGAATCTAGGGATCCAGGTGTCCAGGAATCTAGAGAATTCCGAATCTAATTACGTACCAACCTAGCATATTGGAATCAACACCGTTGTTGAAAGCAACACCGTTAAGTCCCGAAAGTACCAGTTTCCTTGAACTGTACGACAGTTCGGGTGTTAGAATATTTATCCTAGTTGGAATCGCGGTTGCTGAATCCGTGAACTGCGTGCTAGGGACAGGGGGCACGATACCAAGGTGGAAATTGAAATGCAGGGATCGGCGGTACGCTTAGAATAGAGGTCACGCGTGGCTAGGAGGGTGCAGCCGCAAATTATAGAGTGATTATAAATTAAGGCATTAGTATCAGGACGCAGCAGGCGTTGGGCCCGAGTGTCGAGCAGCGTTATCGCGTTAGTCGCGAGCGAGCGAGCAAAATAATTAGAACGAGCCAGCGTGTATATAAGCAGACGGTGGAAAACCTATTTCCGACTAAACGGATAACCCTCGGATATTAATCGACGTCGTAGACGTTGCTTAAGGTGACGGGCCACCGCTCCCTGCCGTCGATTCCATGAAACTCCGCCATTTTTCTTTAGGATCCGACCTTAATCCGTCGCATTCGCCGTTAATTAGATTCGCCCGAATCGTTCTACGATTCGGCGAGGGCTGTACGGTCAATAAAACTATTATGTCCCCGTCTCCGTTACCATTTCATCCTCGAAAGCGAAATTATCTCGAGGTTCGAACGTAAGTCGGTAATTTCACGTTGTAACCCTACTCCTGATTACACCGTATAACAATTTTCGACTTTTTCTTTATTTCATAACCGCTACTATGAAATACTTACAAATTTTTGCGAGCAGAATACGAATCTGAAATCCGTTCTTCTCTATAACGTACAGTTTTTGAGAAAATTAAAACCAGATTTACGGACGTTCAATGATCATTTATGTCTGAATTGAAAATAAACTATAAAAACAAATAAATTATGTATAATACTTAAGTAAGTTTATAGAAAGATTCTTTATATCGATGAGGATTAACATGCATTTTGCAATAAGTTTTTCAATAATTTTCGTAATTGACAATAAGAAATCTCTGATCCCTCATTTTAACGGGTTCCGTAAACCTAGTATAATGTTAGAAAAAATTGCAAATATTTAACTTTGCGATGTTTTGTGCTTTTGCCATAGCAGTTATTCAGTAACTTTTTGCACGAGGAAAATCTGTGAACTTTCCCGAATAATACGACATAAATTGTTATTACATTATGTGTGTAAATAATGATCAAGTCCGCCATTTTGTATTTGAAATATTAATAAAATATTATACGGCCATTTTCTATCAATTTTAAGCTCCAAGTAAGTGCTAATTTCGTCTTGGGCTCTGATCGTCGAAATTGACCGCCATTTCCTGAGATACCCGCCATTTTGTCTAAACAATGATGGTAGCAAATACTTAATCAAGATGAAGTGTATTAAGTAATAGCAGTATTCCTCATGGGTTTGTTCACTGTGCTCCTTAATTGATTATGTAATCTTTTGTACACGATAGGCGACTCTCATTCGCCATTTCATTATTGGCAATTAGTAAAAAAAAGTAATAATTTAGAAAAAATTCGTCAATCATTTTAAATAGGAAGTTTCAGGGTTGCTATTTGCCAACAGTAAAAATTCTTACGAGTTGAAAGGGTTGATTAGTACAAACGCAAAAGGTGTTATCAATCTCGTGACCTTGAACACTGAACGCATGCGCAGCTGATAACGAAAGGCAAAAAACATGCGCAGTGAAGTTCGTCCAATATGCGCAGCTGAAGCAAAGTATATAACGCTGTACAACAAATTTGGACTTTTTTTTATTTCATAACCATCACTATGAAATTCTTATAGATTTTTGTGTGCCGAATACGAATCTGAAATTCGTTCTTCTCTACAGTTTATGAAAAGAATTAATGTTAAAGAAAACTGCAAATTGATACAACGTATTATCTTGTAGTTATTTATGTTGCCCACGAATTTTATATAAATTTCTGTCTCGTTCGGATGTGTGGAGGATTTGGAGTTTCGAAATCCGACATTTTATGCACTTCGATTTAGTAGTATAGTTTCAAACAGAAAGATCGATTTACAAATTCCTGTAGAAAGTTCTTGGAATTCCCATTAGAAGGAGCGTCGCTCAAGTTGCTCCTCTTATGTACCATTATCTGAGAAATACCTGTTGAATCTAGCTCAGCTACCTATTCCTATCGGGAATGCCTAGTTTTATCTTTTTTGTTTCAAGTCTACCGACGCGATATTGATAAAATTCCTCCGCAAAAGTCTTTGACAGTCTTTTTATTAATCCTGCACTAAAATTTATCGCTTGACAAGCTCACATCGCGTTGTACGCGTCCGATAAGTTGACACGGGGAGTAATACGAAACGTGTTGCATTCAGCTGCCAACTCGTCGGACGTGCACGCGTGACTTGTCCGAATGAAAATATTGTAATATAAATGCGCGTGTAAATAATAAATAATGTTAGTAAATTTTTGTACTGATTTTGTTATAAATATAGTGCATTTATTTTTATACCTGTTATGGTGTAAACGGGTGACAGAATGCAGGATTTTTGCTTCGGTATTTAAGATACTCGCTGAGAATGGTATCGCGTAACGCTATGAATATTTCTGCTTCTCTGACAGAAATTAAATTCGTGATCATATTATATACGGTCCTAGAGACGTTCATAAATATTAATGCACGCGACGAGGTGGGAAAAAGAAACCAGCGGGATTCGCTGTCAAAGAGAAAAGAAACTTGAATGACAAATGGGATCGAAGAAAATGTATAGTCAAGAGGCTATCATAAAACACCGTTTGAAATATATTCGACAGAATATAGTGACAAATCGTTGTAAAAAATCTATCGGTTACTCGAATTCTCCGAATTACATAATATTTCGTCATTTTCATTTTTCCATGTTTTTAAACTCGATTTGCCGAACCTCTAATTTCAAAATTGTCCAAATTCCGAAGATCCTGAAATTTCTGAATTCACAAAATCCTGAGTTTCCTAAATTCTCAATTTCCTGAATTCTAAAAATCATGAATATCCTAATTTCTCCAAATTTCTGAATGCCATAGATTTCTTAGATTTTCAAATACCTAATTTCCCGCATTCCCCAGATTTGCGAATTTCCATATTTGTAAATTCCCCAGATTCTTTAAATTTCCCAGATTTACAAATTTTCGAGCTTGCCAATGTTCAAATCCGTACATTTCTAAATTGCATAATTTTCTCAATTCCTCAAAGTCCCTAGACCTCTTAGATTCTCAAATTCTCGATTACCCAGATTTCTTAGATTTACAAATTCTCCAAATGTCCTAGATTCACAGATTCTTAATTCCCTAGAGTCTCCAGATTTCCTTTAATTCTTCAAATTTTCACATTTTCGACCTCTCAAATGATTGTTGATTTTGTCGTCAAGTGTGTCAGATAGAGCGTTATAATTATGGTTGTAATGTTAAAACAGACAAAGATTGCTCAAATTTTAGGGGTATTTTGAACACGGTGATTGGTGGACAGGTTGTAATTAAAATTACCCTCTTAATCCCGATGAAGATATTAGCTAACTTCGTCGCATTTCAACAGTTATATGCGTCACGTGTGGGAGACGATATTATAAGGCAAGGGGTTAAGAAACGTAGAAGAAGTAAAAATTTGTTGTACAATGTAATTGTGACCGTGTGTGTCGCGCGAGAAGTGCGGGAAATCGGTCGCCGTCGTTCATTGGCGGCGATATATAGAAAGGACACCGAACACTACCCCGCGACGATTGTTTGGTTGGTAAACGTGGCTCGCACACAGCGCCAGGAATAGCTTAGCGAGCTGAACCCGAAGCTTTCCGTTCTCGCAAACATCGGGAGAAATTATGTCGAGGGCGATAAAGCGCCTTTGCCCGTTACTGCCACGAAACTCGGGGGAGCTGTTCGACTTCGTCGAGTCGTGAAACACGCTCAGCTGTATAACGAGGTTTTTCCACCGCTTTCCTCTCCTTTTCCTCTTCGCGACTTTCGCATGAAAGCGACCCTGAAACCACTTGAACGTTCCAAAATCAACGTATAATTTCTGTGTACACTCTATCGCGACGTTCGCTGCACCCTCGGATCAACTTTTGGACGGTTCTACTTGTTTTACTACTAGTTTTCCGCGTGTTTGCAATGAATGCTCGGATGTTCGTTTGCAAACGAAGGGCTCGTTCGAAAGAATCCAGTAAGATCACTATCTTTCAAAATCTCTGGATCTTTGTGTACTATAGAAAGATACATACGTTTTCGAGGACTTAGGAAACTTGGCTTTGTATACAGGGTGTGCCAGAATCAAACGATCAAACTGCATCAGTATGTCCTATGAGTGAAAATAGGAGAAAAATTCCGTTTGTTCATATTTCATTTGTTCCAATTTTACTTTCTCCAATTTCGTTTGTTCAAGTTTTATTTGCTCCTGTACTTCACTTTCTTAAATTTTGTTTGTTCGAGTTTTATTTGCTCCTATATCTCACTTTCTTAAATTTCGTTTGTTCGAGTTTTATTTGCTCCTATACCTCACTTTCTTAAATTTCGTTTGTTAGAGTTTCATTTGCTCCCATACTTCACTTTCTCAAATTTTGTTTGTTCGAGTTTTATTTGCTCCCATACTTCACTTTCTCAAATTTTGTTTGTTCGAGTTTTATTTGCTCCTATATCTCACTTTCTCAAATTTCATTTGTTCGAGTTTTATTTGCTCCCATACTTCACTTTCTCAAATTTCGTTTGTTCGAGTTTTATTTGCTCCTATACTTCACTTTCTCAAATTTCGTTTGTTCGAGTTTTATTTGCTCTTATACTTCACTTTCTCAAATTTCGTTTGTCCGAGTTTCATTTACTCCTGTATTTTACTTTCTCAAGTTCCGTTTGTTCAAATTTCATCCTCTCTTAACTTTCATTTCCCCAAACTTCATTTTCTTGAACGCTGTATTTGCTGAAATTTATTATTTTCAAATTGCACGTACATTTTGTTTCCTCGAGTTTCAGTTAATTAAATCCCTTTATTTGCTCGAGTTTAACGTGCCCTTTTAATCGCTTATATATTTCATTTGTTCCTATACCACGTTTGCTCAAATTTAATTTGTTCATACTTCATTTACTTAAGTTTAATTTCTAAAAAGTTCATTTATATACATTTTGTTTTCGCTCGCGCTTCGGTTGTACGAATTCCATTCGCATAAATTTCATTTTCTCCTATTTCGTTTGCTCGAATTTAATTTGTTCGAATTTCGTTTGTTCAATCTTGAATACGTCAAATTTAATTTGCTCTAGTTTAATTTGTTGAAATTCCACCACCCGTACACTTCATTCCCTTGAATTTAATTTGTTCCTACACTTCATTCGGTGAAATTTCACTTCCTCGCAGTTCGCCCACTCGGATTTCATTTGTTCAATCTTCAATTTGTCAAATTTGATTTTCCCAAGTTTAATTTCTTGTAGTTCCATTCACCCATACACTTCATTCTCTTAAATTTAATTTGTCTCTACACTTCATTCGATGAAATTTCACTTTCTCGTACTTCAGTCGCTCGGATTTCACTCATTCAATCTTTAATCTGTCAAATATCATTTGCTCTAGTTTAATTCGTTGAAATTCCATTCACCCGTACACTTCGTTCCCTTTTTGATTTGTCCCCGCACTCTATTCGTTTAAATCTCATTCGCCCCAACATTTCATTTCGCCGAGTTTCATTTGACTCCACACTTCGTTCGCTCGACTTTAACCAGCTAAAATTTCTTCTCTTCTTTCTTCTCTTCTTCCCGTTCGAAGTAACGTCCGATCGTAATTCGCTCTCGATGCAGCGAACGAACGAAGTTCCACAGAAAGGAACGCCATAAAAGGAAACGCGATCCCTTATTTGCCGAGTGCAACGGACAACGACAATTACGTTATCAAATGAACAGGATCGTTACTTTGGCCGATGTTGGTTGGCAGCCAGTGCAAATCGTTCGCCATTAATAAGTAATCTCATTTAGCAGTTCAGGCGCTAACCGGCCTGTCGATTAGCGACGATACGGCCGCCCTCGTTAATTAGGTGACACTTTTTCCTCGTCCCGACCGTCGTCAGCCTTCAATTAATTTCGACGCTAATCGTTTCGCTGGCAAGTACATCCTGCTTCGCTACCGTGCTAGTTTAAACAACGTCCCTTCGTGAATATTAACTTCTCTTGTATTTTCGGCGAAACCATTTTGCTTCTTAGCGAGTTTGCGCCGGGAAGAAACTTCTTGGTAATCACGTATCTTCGTATGGTTTAAGAAATCGAATAGTTTTCGATTGGTTTAGATTAGGTTAGGTTAGGTTATGTTATGTTATGTTAAGTTAGCTCAATAGGTGGTAAGTGCATCCTGCTACGCTATCGTACCAATTTAAACAACGTCCCTTCGTGAATATTAACTTCTCTGGTATTTTCGGCGAAACCCTTTTGCTTCATAATGAGTTTGCGCCGGGAAGAAACTTCTTGGTAATCACGTATCTTCGTATGGTTTAAGAAATCGAATAGTTTTCGATTGGTTTAGATTAGGTTAGATTAGGTTATGTTATGATAAGTTAGCTCAATAGGTGGTAAGTGCATCCTGCTACGCTATCGTACCAATTTAAACAACGTCCCTTCGTGAATATTAACTTCTCTGGTATTATCGGCGAAACCCTTTTGCTTCATAATGAGTTTGCGCCGGGAATAAACTTCATGAGAATCACGTATCGACGTATGGTTTAAGAAATCGAATAGTTTCCGATGGGTTTAGATTAGGTTAGGTTAGGTTATGTTATGTTAAGTTAGCTCAGTAGGTGGCAAGTGCATCCTGCTTCGCTATCGTGCCAATTTAAACAACGTCCCTTCGTGAATATTAAATTCTCTGGTGTCCTCAGCGAAGTCATTTTGTTTCTTAACGAGTTTGCACCGAGAAGAAACTACTTGATAATCACGTATCTTCGTATGGTTTAAGAAATCGAATATTCTTTGATTGCTTTAGGTTAGGTTAGCTAACTAGCTGGCAAGTGCATTCTGCTTTGTGAATATAAACTTCTTTTGTATTACTAGCGAAACCATTTTGCTTCTTAACGAGTTTGCACCAAAAAAGAAATTTCTTGATAACCATGTAGAATTAAAAATTAAATCTCGCTTATCTTGTAAACGATGTACGCATAAATTGTGAACAGACGATATGTTCTTTTTAAACGAGTGTGTTAGACAGGAGCATTTTGACGTACGACCCTAACGACCAGCGGGTGAACTAATTAAAATGGCCGCCGCACACTGTACCTTTGCCATTATGATGCCATTACACTTTATTTATGATTTGCGATAATAGATCTATCATAATAATGGTTGAAAATATTTTTTATTATGTTATTGGAAGTGCTTGGAAAATTGTGCACTTTGGTTCGCTGGACATCCAGAGCACTTAATATCAATTGATGCATTACTTGTATAAAGTACGTATATAAATAATGCGTATATAATACACATTATTATGTATAATACACATTATGGCACAGATATAATACTCAAGCATTGTTTGTGCAAAGAAATATCGTGTACGTAATGCTCATAATATTTCTGTGATACAAATAATATACCACAATGTAAATAACATAAGTACTATGTTATTTACTATAAGTACTATGCTGCTTGTATAAAATACACCTTATGCAAATAAATAATTTAAACAAATTGAAAGCTGTCAATAAAATTTCAGAGAAAAATGTGTTTGACTATATATGTTCAACCTAACTTCTAAATACAAACATAATGTTGTTAATTTCGAGGACAATATTAAGGACTATTCATACTTCTAGCGACATATGATGAAAGAGTGTAAGACTAAACATGTTTATAATTTCAGAAAATATGGCATACATAAGAAACTGGTCGATTCGAATTCTTGAATAATACATGTTAATATGTAATAACAACAGGAACACGCATACTTTGTAGTTCACCGTATATGAATATGGAAGAAAAAAGTGAAATTTCATCGAATGCGTACATAACTTATCTCTGTACACAGAATCAGTTATATCAATGTTGCGTGCAAGCAACATACTATTATTACCAGACAGCATGAGGCAATTAATGTCATTACGTTTGATGACGTGACACCACGATATCCGTTCGTTCCATTAACGCGATAATTATAGGGGAACATTGGTTATCTAGACACTGATTACGCCGAATACAGTAGGTTTCTGTTATATCGCCGAGAGACTTCTCGCTTTTTGTGCAATTTTACACACGTCAATGCACGCCAAAGAATGGTAGCGCACGAAATGATTTAGGAACTTTTCATGTTTTCGATTATTCAATTATTTATTGTTGCAATTTCCGATTTTGAAACCTCCGAATTTTCGAGTTTGTAAACTGTACGAATTTTGAAATTTCTGTATTTTCGCACTGATAAATTTTGTAATTTTGGATTCTTCAAGTTTCTAAATTCCCAAATTTTCAAGATGTCAAATACCCAAATTTCCAAATTCTCAAAATTCCAAATTCCTAAATTCTAAAATTCCCGAATTCCTAAATTCCCAAATCTATAAATTTCCGAATCATTCATTTTCCAAATCCCTAAGTTCCCCTATTACTAATTTCCTGAATCACTAAATTTTTAATTCCTAAATTTTCAAATCCATAAATTATAGAATCTATAAATTCCCGAATCTGTAAGTTCCCAAATCCCTAAATTCCCGAATCTCTAAATTACCAAATCGCTAAATTCCCGAATCATTCATTTTCCAAATCCCTAAATTCCCGAATTACTAATTTCTTGCATCACTAAATTTCCAAATCCATAAATTATAGAATCTATAAATTCCCGAACCTGCAAGGTCCCAAATCCCTAAATTGCCGAATCCCTAAATTCTTGAATCCCTAAATTACCAAATCTCTAAATTCACGATCCCCTAAATTCCCGAATCCCTATTTCACCAAATCCCTAAATTCACGAATTTATAAATACCCAAATCCTTAACCTCCTAAATACCAAAATCCCTAGATCTCTATATTTCAAAATTTCTAAATTACCGATTCTCTAAATTCTCAAATTTCTAACCTTCCAAATACCTAAATCCCTAGATTTCCAGACCCGCAACATCCCAAATATCTAAATTCCCTAACTTCCATACCCATAATCCTCCAAATAGCTAAATCCCTAGATTTACCGATTTTCAGACGCCCAAGTTTCAAAATTCCCATATTCTCTGGTGTCTGTATTCCAAATTTCCAACGCGCTTTTTAAATCCTCTCACAAGAGAACCTCCCTCGATATTACCAATTCTAAGAACTTTCTTACCCAGCCAGCGGCACTATAACTAAAGTGTACTGTACTTCAAAGAAGCCACAAACTGCACAACTAAACTTACTCGAGGATTACTACGTACTTCGTTTCGCGATTTAATGTTCCTTTTATTTCGATCGTTTCCTCTAAAATTTAAAACGCTCTCGCCCTTTTCGGTTAGCCACGGGCACTGCTTTTAGTACACTCAACGTTGCAGCAATTCTAACAACATCTTCAAACTTCTCTACCCTTTTTCGATTCTCGAAAGCAGCCACTCTCGACGATACACCCGTGTCCCTAGAAATTCCAAGAGAAATCCACTTCCTTCACGTTTAAATTCGCTTTCGTGCATTCAGCCGCGAAGATATACATTACTTAAGTACTTATGTACAAAACATTTCAGATAACCTAACAATTTACCTGACACTTTATTAAAACGTACAAAATGGATTTTCGATAATAATACGACTATATAACAAGGTTATTTTTATATTTTATCTACGAACGAGAACGTGTAAGCAGTTTTTGGTGGAAGATAAGAAAAAAACAATATGGCGTCGACGCGCGGGAAATTTGAAATGATTTAAGTGTAGTTCAAATATTTACAATGTACACCTAATTCTCTTTTTACAAGAATTTCTTTTACACGAATTTGATTTAACACGAGTTAAAAAGAAAAAAATGTTTCTTTTTACACGAATTGTTTTGTTTTAATATGATTTTCAATATTCAATATTCTATGAATTATTTTCTTTTTCCCAAAGTATAATTTATTTTTTATAATATATTTAATGAATTAAAATGTGTAAGCACGAAATAAATTAAGTGAACTCTAACAAGAATTTTTTAATATTGTTTACACCTAATTCTCTTTATACACGAATTTTGTAGGAACGTATCTATCGTGTAAGAAGACAATTAGGTGTATAACCTTATGGTTCTTTAGAGTAGTTAGTGCATCGTCATACTCAGCACAGTTCATCTTCAAACAAACATAAATATAAAAGATATGAATGGTTTTTAAAGTTTTCCCGCGTTCTTTCGTTCCGTTTATCGGCGAATTATTTTTGTTGCTCGCTTATTTGCCGCTAAGTGGAAGCGAGAGCGGTCAAAATAAAAAAGGGATTCGTATTCTCTGTTGGTATTAGGTTTTGCACCGTGACACGGGGATTCGTGTGAAACGGTGCTCCAATATTTCAATATGTTATCTCGGAAGAGTCAAGCGGAAACGGGCTGGATCGATAAGGGCTGCGTGATGGAACTATATATTCTTCTGCGCTTTGTTTTTATTACCAACCTTCCCCCGAGTACCATCAATTCGCTGGTCCTTGCTTTTGCCCGATTGCAAATTATAAAAATACACGTTCGGTTTATACTTTGCGTACCTTATCGCGACACCAGGAATATCGGACAACCGTTTTGCTGTTTTATCTAGGGAATCTGGGGAGTCGATAGCTCAGGGATTTAAGGATATCGGTGTTTAGAGAATTTCGGAATCTGGATATCTGGGGATTTGCGGATATGGGAATTTGGAATGCTTGGGTAACTTCGAATGTCGGTGATTTGGGGATTTGACGATTCAGAAATTGTCGTTTCATCTAGGGATTTTCGGGATTGGATAGTTCACGGATTTAAGAATGTCAGTGCTTAGGGAATTTTTAAATTTGGTTATTTGGGAAATTGAGATTGTGATAACTTGAAATCTGGAGAATTTAGAGATTAGTGAATCTGGGATTATGAGAATTTAGTGATTTGGGTTTGGTGGTTTAGAAATTAAAAAATTTGGAAATTCGAATATTTCGGAATTTGAGAATTTGAAAACCTGAAGTCTAGGGAATTTGGGGATTTCTAAACCAGGAAATTTGGAAATTTGTTGATTTAGAAATTAGAGAATTTGGGAATTTGAGAATTTGTATAGCTGAAATCTAGGGAATTTAGAGATTTATAAACCTGGGAATCTTGAAATTTAGGGATTTCTGTATTTGATGATATGTAAATTCGAAAATTCGAACATTTGGGAATCGGAGAATTTGTAAGTCTAAAATCTAGGGAATTTAGAGATTTATAAACCTGAGGATTGGGAAATTTAAAGACTTTTTAACCAGGAAATCTTGAAATATAGAGATTTAGTGATTGAAAGAATGAAAAAGTCGAGAGAGTTGGTAGTGTAGGGAATTTGAAAATTGCAGGTTTAGGATTCTAGGGAATTTAGAAACGTATAAATTTTGAAATCTATGAAATTTTCCACTTGCAACCGAAACAACCACGACAGAGCTAAACACTCCCAGCGGTGCTTCGTAATTTACGCGGGAAAGTTAATTAATAAAGATTAAATTCTCTTAGTACTAAAGCTGCGTTGTATTTTTACGCTAACTTTGTGACCGTTAAAAAACTGCAATGTATTCTTGGCTGACTGTGGACGTACTGCCGCGGATTTTATGAGCTCCGAACTTTAAACGTGTACGACCCCCCGGAGTACGTAATGTGGAAATAAGTCTGCATTCTGTGGCACACTCGTGGGACCTCTTGGCGCCTCACTCTTGTTGTCACTGGAAACAGATTTCCTAGGTACACTATTGTGAGTCATAAAAATACGCGTGTCTTCCTCATTAATGACCGGCCATGTATCACGTTTCTGCCGTCTGACGATTACTGTTTTTACTGACTTGTTGTTTGCGAACTTTTAATATGGTTTTGGCAAATAAGTTGGTATACTGTTCAGTAGTCACGTTATTAGGACTTTGTTCATTACTGTTGTTAACATTTAACCAGTACTTATTTGTCTGGATGTATGTTCTATTGTCATATCTTCCTAATTTCGCGCGGTATATACGCACGTTTTATAATTTCACCCAGTGTATAGTCACGTTTTTTAATTTCACGTATTGTCAAGTCGGATATTGGCACGCTTTCTAATTACACGGGTGGTATTGACACGTCTTTTAATGACAGATTGGATATAGACACACTTTGTAATGTCACGTGGGATATGGGCACGCTTTCTAATGGCATGGGTGATATTCACACGTCTTTTAATGACAGGTCGGATATCGACACGCTTTGTAATGTCATCTGGTAAATATAGGCACGCTTCCTAAGGTTATGTTGTATATAGAAACACTTTCTAATGTCACGCGAGATATCAGCATGCTTCCTAATATCACGCGATGTACTACACGCTTTCCGTCACGTACAAGATTTACAAATTTCGTAATATACTTTCGATAATATAATTTCGATGTAATTTTCGCGATATATCGCCTGGTTTTCATTGTTGCATGTTATATCTACGTTTCCTAACGTCTCCTGGTATATTAATATTCTACTTAATTTAGAGTGATACACTATCACGTTCCCCGATGTCACGGACTGTATGGTCACGTTTTTTAACAACATGCGGTATAACAACAGGCTTCCTAAAGTCACGCGGTATGTTTAATACACTTGCTAATGTCGCATGGTATATCGACACGCTATCTAACGTCACGCGGTGCAACGTCACGTTCTGTAATTTCACGCGTTGAGTTTCCACCAATTATAATATCCCGATTTTAAAACGTCGTTCGAAACGAGTCTAAACGGTCCGAAATAAAAATTTATTCCTGTCAAAATTGAGAAACCTTTAAAGTTAAAAACTTCCGAGAACCCCAAATTCTAAAAAGTCTAGCCCGTGTGTTTATTGCCGCTTTGAGAGCGGCAGGATTTTTCGATCATGGCACGACGTCGGCTGAAAAAACTAATTAACTCGACAAAGATTTCCTGGCGTTTGAAACTTCACGGTGACCACTTTGTTAATTAGCTTCGCCGTGGAAGTGGCTGTCACTCATTCTTCTTCCTCGTTTTTTCTTTTCACTTGTTAGCTTCGATCGAATACTGATTTTGAACTTCAATTTTCGAACTCGACCTGGGAAAAATTGAGTATCTATTTTATACGGTGTGCAAACTGGAATGATATTATTATTGCAAATATAGCTTGCTGCAATTTCGTGAAATATAAATATAAATTGCATGAAATAACAATGTACAAATATAGAATACGCTATATAAAATTTATAGTGTAGAATATAAAATTAACACAATAGTATTGAGAATATGCGATATTGAATATAACATTCATAATATAAAATATGTAGTGTAAAATACAGAAAATGAAATATGAAACATACGATATAAGATATGGAAAATAGAATACAATATATAACGTGCAGAAAATAAAATGTCGGAAGTATAAAACATAGGCCATAAGATATAGAAAATAATACAAAATATAAAGTACAAAAAATACAACATAGAATATGAAATATAGGATATAAGATACAGCAAGTTGAATACAAAATATGAAGTACAGAAAATAAAAACATACGATATGAAATACAGGGTATAACACATAGAAATTTAAACATAAAATATGAATTACAGAAAACACAACATAGAATATGAAATATAAAGGATATACAAATAAAAAATGAAGTCGAAAATATATAATATAAAATATGTAAATAAAAGTAAGTATGAAAACGATTATTTCTTTCATCTCCGTTCAAAATCATTCTCCCATAATTCGCACGAAACGTGTATATTCATTGGAAAATCTCATTACGGTCTAATATATTTCCCGCATATGTACATGTAATTATACAGGGTGTCCCAAAAGTGTTGAAGGAGCCGGAAATAGGTGGTAGGTGGGGCTATTCTGAACAACTTTTTCATTTGCAAAAATGTCGTATGGGGCTTCATTTTTAAATTATTAACGAAAAACATCGACCAATCAGAACGCGAGAATCGCGCGCCACGCAATTCGATCGCGACCACGGCCAATTATAACTCGGGCCTACACTTCTGCCTCCGAGCGCGCGCGATTCTCGCGCTCTGATTGGTCAGTGTTTTTCGTTAATAATTTAAAAATGAAGCCTCATTCGACATTTTTGCAAAGGAAAAAGTTGTTCAGAATTGTCCCCCCTACCACCCATTTCCGGCTGGTTCAACACTTTTGGGACACCCTGTACATATATTCATATATAATAAATCTTACTATAATTTTAAGTACACTCATTGTATTTAAATACGCTCATAATTTTAAATCATTGAATATGAAACACGCAAAAATTTTTAAGTTTCTTTATTCATATTAATGTTGTTAATTCTGACTGACGGATAAATTTATTTGGAGAGAGAGCATTTATTTGGCGGTGTGTCGTTGGTGCTCCGATTTGCGGTTCTATTTCTCGTGGCAAAATTTAAAGCGTCTTAGCCGCTGTACCGTTAAGGTGTCTGATAATTGCGAACGGAATGGCAAAAGGAAAAGGAAATCGAGATGTAGCAGAAGTTCGCGAACCGGTAATCCGAGACACGCCAACTATTTCATCCACTTTTAGCAAAACGTTAATGCACTTGCGAGCAGTGGCTCACCGTTAATTTATCGTATGAAAATAAAACGGGTTGGTTGAAACTTTTGCCACGCCGATATGCGGCGAGGGAAAGTCCCCTAATATCAACTGCATCATAAGTTTGACCAATACATGCGATTAATACTCGCGTGTAAACTACGAATATAACAATTTCGTTATTTAATACTGCTTCTATAATATTTTAATATTTCGCGTTGATAAAAATGCGCAGTATGTCGATCGTAATGCAATATATCAAATAGACGTGTAACGTGTGATTTACTTTATTATTATAATCAATCGAGGTGTGAAAGGGATCAAATAAAAGTGTCTAATGTTGCAACTAAAAATATGTAATATAGGAATAAGAATGATGTGAAACTAATTATACAAAATTAAATAAAACTAAATATTGTATAAAATTAAATGAAACTAAATATTGTGTAAAATTAAATAAAACTAAATATTGTGTAAAATTAAATAAAACTAAATATTGTGTAAAATTAAATATATAAAATTGAATATATAAAACTAAATGTATAAAACTAAATATATACAAATAAATACATAAAACTAAATATATAAAACCAAATATATAAAATTAAATATATAAAACTAAATATACAAAACTAAATATATAAAAATACATGAACTGCAAAAAACTAAATATATGAAAATAAAAATGTCTAACCTGACATATGAAAACGTGTGACGTATCAAATAAAAATGTGAAACATATGGAGCAAAGGCGTGAGACATGTCGAATAAAAACCCCGTAATATACGAAATAATAATGTATTTCGTTTTTGCACGATAATGGCGAGTTAGAAAGACGAATGTCATGGCTGTAAGTTATTTCCAGGCTTCCTGTGACATTTCCTCGAGTCACCGTGAGTTTCGTCCACCCTCTCCCTCTTTTCCTGGTGAGTTTAGAAAAGCAGAAACCGTGGCTGAACAAACTTCGAGCCGTAAATCTCGCAACCGATTGACCAGGGGATTGTGTTTTGATGGACGAGAGCGTGGCGTAAGTGGTTTAAAGTGGGTGCGATTTTCTGGCGGAAAAAAAAATGGAATCGAAAGTGATAGGAGATTGATCGAAAAGAACATTCTTTTAACATGGAAACGAAGTTTCCATAGTTTCTTCGAAACTGATGGTTGTGCGAGAGCAAACTCTGTAAGATAATCCATAACCTAACCTGTCTCGTGCTAGCGGTATCTGTTTCAGCATAATCGTGAGAAGAATATACAATTACTTTGATAAGCAGTACTTTTATCATTCAGTGCACGAAGTCGATGATAAGTATGAAATTATTGTGCTTTTGGATGTTATAGTGACATCGATTGTTTGGTATCTAGATATCGAGACAAGAGTTATCTAGATATTGAAACCAGAGATATATAGATATCGATTAGTATCTTAATTGCTTAGATAATCATGAATTATTCGTTCGAAACTCAAAATGTTTAAATTTCGTTGTAATTCGATTATTTGATACTATAGTGACCTCGATTGATTAGTATCTAGATATTGATAGCAGAGATATCCAGATATCGATTATTATCTAGATGGTTTTGATAACCTCTAAATCATGAATCATTTATTCGAAACTCAAAATGTTTAAATTTCGTCGTAATTCGATTATTTGATACTATAGTGACTACAATTGATTAGTATCTAGATATTGATAGCAGAGATATCCAGATATCGATTAGTATCTAGATGGTTTTGATAACCTCGAAATGATGAATCATTTATTCGAAACTCAAAATGTTTAAATTTCGTTGTAATTCGATTATTTGATACTATAGTGACCTCGATTGATTCGTATCTACTTAGATATTGATAGCAGAGATATCCAGATATCGACTAGTATCTAGATTGCTTTGATAACCTCGAAATCATGAATCATTTATTCGAAACTCGAAATGTTTAAATTTCGTTGGAATTTCGGAAATTGCAACATAATGAATAATAAACAATGGTCCAATGAATAATAGATAATAGTCTGGTAAATAGTAAACGATAGTATAATAAATAAGAAATGATGATACAAATAATGAACAATGGTACAAATAATAAACAATGACACAAATAATAAAACGATAATAAAAATAATATGCAATGATAAAAATAATAAACGATGATGCAAATAACAAAGGTTAATACTTATTTTAATTCGCAATAGACACGTCCATCAATCATTCGTTCATTAAGACAGCATAATTCAAACAGAAGGAGAAAAGAAACATAAGACCTCGATGAATATCTTCAAACTGCAAAGTTTCGTAGGGGTCCATCTTTATTAGAGACACTCCTCGAGCTGTCCGTTCGATCGCGATTAATCACTGTCGCCAGAATTTTTGTCCCCCCCCGAAAGAAAGTTTCGACAACGTAATCC
The DNA here is from genome assembly GCA_947623535.1 of Coelioxys conoideus. Taxonomy (NCBI): domain Eukaryota; kingdom Metazoa; phylum Arthropoda; class Insecta; order Hymenoptera; family Megachilidae; genus Coelioxys; species Coelioxys conoideus. Next base: position 7,600,233 of record OX392451.1, on the reverse strand, counting down.
CCGTGCTGGTCGCCTCTCACAGAATGAGATTATGTCATCGAGCCGTCCAATGTAAGCTAATAATAGCTTCGCAAAAAGGACTGAAACAAAAGACGCAACAAACAACAGGCCAGCACTTCGCAATGTCGATTAATCATCACTCAAACATGTTTCATAAATATCATACTATTTCTATACATTACATACTTATATATATGATTTCCATACATTACACATTATATATTATTTCTAAAACATTACATAGTTTATATATTATTTCTATACATTACATAGTTTACGTATTATTTCCATACATCACACAGTTCACGTGTTATTTCTAAATGCATCATTTAGTACCAAATGTATCTTACATCAACAAAAGTGTGTCTAGGCTGTTTGGATTTGTCCCAGTGATTACAGGAACTGCATTTTAAACATTATTAGGTTACATCCACCGCTGTTCTCTAATATAAACAGAAATGTAAGTTGAAAAATGAGGCTGATAATGGCAGACCTGTAACCGAAGAGGCTACCCAGTCAGGATGTGGCTTAGTCGACTTGGACCGATAAGATAAGGAGCAGACTCGAATAAGAATGTCCACATGATGCTCCGCTGGTATCAGGTGCCACAATTTGTCACGTTGAACACACAGCTCCATTCTCTCTTTCAATATTTTCTCTATCCGTATTGCCATAAGCGATAAGACTACCTCCAACGAGACAAATTCTTCGGCAGCAAATTTGAAATGTTGTTCAAGTATAACATTCTATCGATTCATGAACAGATGACACATTTAAGAACGCGATTGTTTATACATATATCGTGTGTACACAGTTGGCTATTTATACATACAGTATGTATGCACAATTGACTATCTATACATACAGTATGTTTACACAATTGACTATTTATACACACAGCATATATACACAGTTGGCTATTTATACACACAGTATGTATGTACAGTTGACTATTTATACATTCAGTTTATATATTCAACTGGCTATTTATACTTACAGTATCTATACACAATTGGCTATTTATACTTCTAGTATGTATACAAGTTAACATGCTTAGTCAGTTAAATTAGTTACTTAACGTTATGTTAAGTGACTTGTTTATTATGCCATTTCAATAATTGTGTACACACTATATGTGCAAATAAGAATTGCGTACACACACTGTATGTGCAAATAAGAATTGTGGACACACACTGTATGTACAAATAGTAATTGTATACACACACTGTATGTGCAAATAAGAATTGTGTACATACACTGTATGTACAAATAAGAATTGTGGACACACACTGTATGTACAAATAGCAATTGTATACACATACTGTATGAACAAATAGTAATTGTGCACACATGCTTTACGTATAAATAGTCACATCCACAGAATACAACCCACAAGTTATAGAGAAGTTAGAATAAAAGACAGGTACCTATGTACCTGAAACTTAGTAACCCCATAGAACAACCTAATTGAAAGGGTTTCATGCAGAATACGCATTGATAGAGTGATAAACCCAATAGAACGATGTTCAGTGAACCAAGAAGGGTTTTACCAAGGAGGGTTTTACCAAGAAAGTAATTTAGTTCAGGCCGATGATATTTTTATCCAGGACGCGACCCATTGGTCGAACGCAGTATGAGCCCAGTGCGACGCAACAGCAACCTAAGTTGCTAAACAATCTCTCCTTCGCATTTGATCCGTTTATCGAGATGGCTTCGATCGCTTTGCCGGAAGATCGAGGAGTAGGTCAATTGACATGCGGTGCCGTGACGTTGCCGTGTGACAAGGAATCAGCAGACCGGGCACGCGTCAGTTGCCGGAAGTCGATCGGCGACATTCAGCATCGCATCGCGAGCCGGTCCGATCATTCACGATCGCCGTAGTTAAGTTTAGACGTCGACCTGAACGACGACAGTGTGTCAAGATCGCTCTTCATCGCCGCGGCGTGCACTTTCGCGTGGAGGGCCGATTGTTGCTTCTATTTCTACGGGACCGAGGAGGCTCGCTTTCGGGCTGCACAAAGCGACGGGAAATTTCAGCGACAGAGGCCTCGAGGACGTTTCGAGTGGCACTTCGGGTGGCAATCGAGTGTCGCGAAATCGATAGGGCAGCTTTCGAGCGTGGCGACGGATGTGATCTCGTTACCTGGTATGTGGACCCCGGTTCTGCGCCGAGTGGAGGTTCATGGTGTCCGGACAACCCTTGCGTTTTCGGGGTGCGACAGTGGCGTCAGGAACGTTTCGCGCCTGTGAAACGATGCTGGATCGGTTTGTAGAGGGATGCAATCCGAGCGGGTTGCATTTTCACCCACCGCGATTCGGCCTTCAATTTATTCGAGTGTCGAACCCTCCTGTTCTTTATGTGCGTCAAAACCATTTACGTTATGGGCGATAAAGCTGTCCCTGGTGTAATCTTTGTTGACACTTTCTTCTAAAATTTTGATTACACCTTCTGCAATATCTGTTTTATCCTTTGAAATCGTGTGACTTTTCATTTTTATTAAAAGGTATTATTTTTTCGAAAGTATGAATTAATAACAAATGATGTGAAAATATTTTTGATCATCTCTTTCTGAAATTTCGATGACACCTTCTGCAATATCTGTTTTATCCTTTGAAATCGTGTGACTTTTCATGTTTATTAAAAGGTATTATTTTTTCGAAAGTATGAATTAATAACAAATGATTTGAAAATATTTTTGATTATCTCAAAAATGGTGCAGGTGTTCGAATGGTGATTGAGAAAAAGGAACAACATTTTTTCATATTTATTTTCAGTTTTGAGACAATTGGATTTGAACATCTTCGAAAGAATTTGTAAAAGAAATTTGATTACAAAAATAAAAATAACAATTAAGACATTTATTTGGATAATTCATTTGGTTAAGTAATTTGGTTAACAATAACGTGGGAGTGGTATAACGATTGTTAGAAATTAATGAATGTAATTATTAATAAACTTATTTCTACCAGTCCATGTTTATCATTTGAGGTTATCTTCTTCAAATCAACGTAATTTATTGTTTTTAATTATTGCCTTTAATATTTTGTCACATAAATGTAAATGACTTTTATTACTAATTAGTGACACGCAATTATAGGAATTAAAAGGAGACCCTAACTATATGGCAAATTATTTCTTCTCGCCATTTTGAAACTTCACTCCGCCGTTTAAGAATATTCGTTGCAGGTTAAAATGAGATCTAAAGAAATAGTCTGACGAGGTCAGGTCCTACGTTCGAGTATTATTCTTCAGTTTTAGTTGAAACTATTAACTCCACGGTGAGAACTCTACTGCAGCAAAATTTAATCTAAATAATGATATTGTATGCATAACCTTAATACAGCTGTTTTTGAAGCAAGCAGCAAGAATTTATATTATCAACATTTTAACACGGCTAACGTTATATTTCCACATCCTGTATATACAAGAATTTTATTTTGCGATAAATTGAAAATGTCGATAATAATTCCTGACAAACAATACTTCTACAATAAATTATTTACAGAAACGAAGCAAAAATATCTGAAGATATCTTGCCATTTCAAAATTACAATATAATATCAAATTTGTTTAATTAATTTAATTAAATTATTGAAAAATTTAGAGTTAGTGTACCTTGCTGGGTGTAACAACACCAAGATATCTTGGAGTCATATTTACCCTAATTAATTTGTATAAAGATTACCATTGACAATAACGAGGAACAGCGTCACCAGCAAAGAAATTGTTAAACATTTCCAAATCGCTCAGTTGTTATAATTATTTTTAAACCTAACCTCAAATGTTATCCATCCACGATCTCGCACTCGAATGTCTGGTAACGTTTCATAAAATAAAGAATCGCAAAATCCTCGAAGCCAAAATTTATCGAACATCTCCCTTTCATGGTACGTATCTAAAAAATTTCCCTCCATTTTCTTATATCAGTGATTCCCCGTTCCCCTAGAACGCCTGGGTCAATATTCGCGAAACTTTGCACACATGTTCCCCGGGTCTGTGCACGCATTTCATGCAAATCGTTTCGACCGTTCTCGAAAAATACCGAAGGGCTACAGCCCGAAGGATCAGCGCGTAGGATTATATCGATGCCCCAGGTATCCTACGAAGTCCCACGAAAATGGTTATCGGCTTTACGGAGATCGCCTGCGTACGGTGCTTTCCAATTCGAAATCGCATCGATCTCCCTCGGAGTTACACCGATGTCCTGGTATCTTAACTTCTTAGGCACGACGCGCCACTATAGTGGCTTTCTCGGATTGCGACGTAGGCCTGCGTATTGTACCGTGCTTTAAAACATATCACACCCAACCGTATTATTAATTATTAAAGCAAGTTGTCAAAGTTAAAGTATGTGTTCTTTAAGAAAAATTATAATTTGATCATAAAAAATTTCAGCCCAATATACTCGCATAGAGAATAGCATTTTTCGTCAGACATTGTAGTGACTCAAGAAGGTGGGTCACATGCATAGGTTCTCCCAACAATAGCTTTGCACTCTGCTCCAAAGACCAATATATAGGTTTTGAAAGTAACTTTTTGCACAAAAAGAAAATGACTTTTTTGACTCCATCTACATGGAGGTACCCTCTTAATAAAAAAGTAGCGTCACGAAGGAAGGAAAAAGGAGTAACGAGAGCGTACGTTTGATTGCAGGAGAATGCAGCCAGGGGTGACAGTGGTTCTGGCCACGGTCTGGCTCTACGCGAACGTGGTGGGGACAGCCAGCCTCAACTCCTCTCGCTTTTCCCTCGATCAATACTCCCCCTTAGCCCCGCACCATGAACTTTACCAACGGGTTGGGGGCCAACTGGACTGGAAGGATCAGAGTCCTGTCGGGAATCAGCCGTTCGACCTCCCGATCGACCCGCGAAGGTCGAGCTCCGGTATGTTTGCCATTTAATTCTGACCCATTCGCTCCCCTCAGCGGGATCACCATAAACACGCGCTGTCAAATAATACCTCGACAAAATGTATACGTTGTCTATGTACCCCGTAGCACTTCGTATAGGCGGCAATATAACGGGAGCCTACTGTATTTGATTAACCCTCGTTGTACACCCTCTGCCTCACATACCAACCAGAATGACTCTGGCTTAACAAACGTTATGTTTCTGTCGAGAGAGAATATTTTCAACAAACAAATAATTTTTGTGAAAATTTTTCAACTAGTTCTGTTATTTTTAAAACCATTCCGATTATTTTTGGATAGAGGGTGTACAAACGAGTCCACCGATTTTTAATTCCGCTGAACGCGATAGATTCGCGCAGCAAAACATCTTAGTCCTTTCATTTTCCCTTCCTGACGTTTCACCGGCACTCCCGATGCGTTTTAATAGAACGCAGAACAACCGGAATCAGATTCCTGACGGAGAAACGTCGTCCCACAGTCCGGGCCATTTTTCCATCAAAGAGCGTATAAACACGAAGATTGGGTCACGTATCACAAACCAGAATCATGGCAACCGAGATTCACAATCACCTCGGTTCACTCACGTATGAACTTTGCAGCGTCTCCGTGGCACTCCTTTGAGAGCAAGTACCTCGACAAGGATCCGTTTCTGGCGAGTACCGGGGGTAACAACGCCGCTGACGATTTTTCACCTTTAGTCGAGGACAAGCGGCATCGTAAAGAGTTCATGGAGCAGAAAATCGATGGCGCCGACACAAAGGATCCAGATCGGCCGGCCGGCGTGCTGTCCGAATTGGAGGATCGTTTTGTAGCCGACGACACGTTTCAAGATCAAGGCCCAGGCTCCATGGAGATATACAAATTGGACCTGCTCAGGGAGAAGTCTCTTTTAAGCTCGACGCCGCTCACGCGGTACCTGCTGAAGGGCAAAGGCAAAGCGCCCAAGAAAACGAACGTGTCCGGCTGGAAGACCAAGTCGACGGACTTCAAGTCTACCAGCCCGAAGATGTTCCACAAACAGTCGAACTCGTTCGACGATCTGAGCACCGAGGTGCCACCGCACAGCGACCCCTTCAGCATAGGCGGCGTGCCCGAGTTGCAGGTGGGTTGCGAGGGACTGGAAGCGTCCGATCACAAGCTGAAGAGGTCCATAGAGTACCGTCCGAGGAACACCAGTCCCAGAGAGATGATGGACGCGATGGCCGGCGTGACGCCCATATCCCTGGATCTGGATTACGACTACTCATCCGGCGAGGAGGAGGAGATGGACGAGCTGCTGAGGCTGAAGAAGCTGGAGACCACCACGAGGGGGATCAAACGCAACCGGGGGGACATGGAAGCGACCCATTACTCGGACTTCCACGACGACAAAAGGCTCCCGGAGAAATTACCGGTCCGTGGCGACTTGGGCAAGTCGAACGCCGCGAATTCGACCGGCGATCGGAAGACAGTCAAAGATGCTTCGCATTCTGATAAAGCCAAACGGGAGGTCGAGGAGGATGAGGAGGAGTCTGCCGGTAGTTTGGTAGCGGCTCATCAACGTCGCAGGATACTCTGGCTCGACGATTCGAGCGCCGACGAGCAACTTCGCAACGAACGACGCGAGAAGCGTGGTATCTGGGGATTCGGGGAGGACGAGGGTGTAGTGTCGAGCGACGAGCTGCAGACGGAGAACCAACGACGACGACAGAGCTACGAGTGGAAAAGGAAGGAGGAGGAGAGAAGGAGGCTGGAGGAGGCGCGACGACGAGACCACGAGAACCGAACTAATCTCGAGGTGGAAAGGATCAGGCAGGAGTACGATAGAAAGCTCGAAGAAAGTACGAGGCAGGAGGAAGAGAGACAGCGACGACTTCAGCAAGAGTCACGAACACGTCGTCCCGAACCGGACGATTCCCGAAGGTACCAGCCTCGTCCGCGACCTGACTACGAGGAAGAGAGAAGACGGCAGGAGGAGGACACGAGGAGACGCGAGGTGGAAACCAGAAGAAGGGAACAGGAGGAGCAGGACAGGCGGAACCTGGAACAGAGGAAGAGGGAGTGGATGCTGAAGATGAGGCAGGCGGAAGAGGAGAGGAGGAGGCATCAGGCCAGAAACGAGCCGTCGAATTTATTGCATCCTATGCGGGCAACTCCGAACGAGTCCCGGCCGTACTACGGGGATCCCGAGGGTAGATCGAGGAACAGGTCACACGAGCAGAAGTTGACGGAGTACATGGATCGCAATCGACCGATCAACGCGAGGCCGGCGGATCGGCAAAGGGAAGAAGAGTTCAGGAGAAGACAGCAGGAGGAACGTCGAAGGGCGGAGGAGGAGCGCAAACTGCAGGAGTACATTCGTCGAAATCAGCCGGTGCACATGAGGAACGATAGCAGGGACCCTAGGAACCGAATGGCGGACACGGGGCCGCATAATTGGTCAAGGTACCCTGGGCCAGACAGCGGAAGAAGGGATCACGGTCCGTCGGCCCCGACGAATATCGATTCCCGAAGCTACGCGGACGAGAGACGGAGGATGGAGGCGTCCAGGAGGACGGAGGAGGAACGGATACGCGAAAGGGAACGGCAGGAGGACGAGCAGCTGAGGAAAGAAGCGATGAGACGGGAAGAAGAGGTGAGAAGGTTGCAGTCGAGGCGGTACGAGGAACACCGGAAGAGAGTCGAAGCGGCGCGAAGGGAAGCGGAAAGGAGAAGGCAGGAACTGACGGAGGAGCAGGCGAGGAGAAGCCAAGGCGGAAGAACGAGGCAGGAGAACACCAGACCGACATACGACGATCGTATACGATTCGAGGAGCACAGAAGGAGACAGGACACGAGTCTTGTTCCAGCCAATTTGCTCCTGAACGAATCCAGCAGAGCCATGGAGATGGTGAGACAGCGACAGGAGCTCGAGAGGCAGCGACTGGAGCAGGAGAGACGCAGGCTCGACGCCGAGAGGAGGAGACAGGAGGACTCCAGGTAATCGCACGGAAGTTGCTAGGTTTAATATCGAATTATAACCTGAACGAACGGTGATTCTCGATTAATTTCTGCGCGAACGTCGACCGTTTAAAAAGGGGACGATTAGCGAATTGCATGTTCGATTAATGCAGGATTCTGCAGGTTGAAGATTTCAGAAATCGCGCAATAAAAGGATGTCGATGATATTTTTTTTATGAATGCGACATCGATAAATTGAATCTGACGTAGTAGATGGAAGGGGGTGGATAAGTATCTGGGGAGATGGGAATTCATGCGTTTGGAATCTAGGGATTTGGATCTCAAGAAATTTTCAGATTTAGGGATTCGTGTATCTATCTAGAAATTTGCACATTTAGTGGTTTCAATGTCCCGAAATTGACATGTATGAAAGTTCATTTTGAAAGCATATTTGACCTTGCATGACCTTCAACGATAGCTTGTTAAACTCGTCTCAATACCGGCTACCATATCGTGATAAAAGAAACATACTATTTCATCTAAAAAAAAAATGGACATGACCTTCAAATCTCCTCTATGCCTAAACACTGTATACAGACCTGTTAAGAAATATGGAAGTCGATGAATTAAGAAGTTGTAGAGGTCCCATGCGCGTCCTCGACCGAATGAACCCGCATCATAACCGAGTACTCCACCGTGGTCGCAAGTTGTTTCGAAACTTGGCAACTCGTAAGCCCGAGGTATCCTGGCGTTCGTTTATTATGACGTTGAAGATCCATGACGCGTCTCAGGTGGAAGGATAAATGTTGGGGCGACAATTCAGCGTCGCTAACAGCTAGGCCGCGAGTTAGCGCGTCGTCGCGAAACGGCGTTAATAAAACAAACAGCCAGGCCGCGCACAATGAGCTTCCTCTTTCGGATCGGCGTGACATAGTAACGTAACGGTGTTGTTGGCAGAACGAAGGAGGCGAGGGAACGCGAGCAACGTGCCAGGGCCATGAAAGAGCAATGGAGGCGACAGGAAGAGGCCAGACTGAACGCGCTTCCCGTCAGCGCAAGAATAATAGTTCATCCGGCGGATTCATCCTCTCTTCCTCACCTGACATCGAGAACCGACCTGGACAACAGGCTGGTGAGCTACTTCCACTTGTCTAGTCGAACGATCCTGTTTAACCCCTTGACGCATGAGTCCCCGTCGCTCGCGGATTTAAATATGGACGGTGCCGCTACGTGCTCCATCTGCGGTTCGCTTTTGTTAATCCGCCCGAGCGAGCGACGAGTGGTGTCTCGCGTCTGACGAATGGTCTTCACCTCGATGCTGAGACAGATCGCATTTAACATTCGGATGTTACGGGGACGGTTGCTAAGATGGTGGACTGGATAGTACAGGGGTTCGGGGAATATGGGTCGTTCAGGAAGATTGCACGAATTCGGAAGTGGCCGAAAGTGATATCGGCTGATGCGATCTGTCACAGGGGTGGACTGAGATTTTAATTATCAAGCACTCGAATTTGCATACTTGAGAATTTGATGAGTTCTTGACTATTTCATTCCTTAATTCCCTAATTTCCTAATTCTCAAGTTCCTAAATTCCCCAATTCCTTAATTCCCCAGTTTGCTAATTCCACAATTCCTTCACTCTACAAGCCCTTAATTTCCCGATTTCTTAATTTCACAATTTCACAGATTTTTGTTGGAAAAAAACGGATTACATATTCGTAATCAGCACAATGAACACTATAATAAACCTTGAACTGATATTAGAACGTCGAAAAAAAGTTAAAATTTGTTGGACAGTATGCAACATGATTAAATATAATCTGACGGTGAGCAACATTTAATAATATTTTTAATAATAAATTAATAATATTTGTTCGCAGGGATTAAGACCCGATCGTCCTGGAATACCGGTGTCGAATTTCCCATCGTCATCAACTCTGCGACCACCTGTACAGAGTCCTCCGGCTTGTGTTTGGGCAGTTGTCCAGTGTTGTTCGAGCAACGCCAATCGCCTGGTTCGGTGTTTCGAATCGATGGGCTGTCCAGGTGTTAACTGGGACCCTAATCCGTGCCGAATTGCCATTATCAAGGCTGCCAGGGAACAAGTCATAAAGTTCTACGAAGAATCCGAAGGGAACAGAAGCTTATAAGAGAAACGGAACGCACGGTGATCCGCCATCGGCTTCGATAGCTTATCGAGCTTAGAGTGCCTCTAATAAGTCCCGAAGTAGTCGACGATGTTTCAGAGCTCAACAAAAAACCTGCCGAATCTCTGAACCTAACCTAATTATTGCTCGACTGGTCGAGGATCTCTACAAATTTATACAAAATACTGCAATTTTGGACGATCGCGAGTTCGTCGTTTGAATTTCGCGGGTATTTGCGAACACTCGAGTCCGAGACGGTCAACGAGGTTAGGTGACGCCTCTTTTTAGCGACATCTATACCGCGAAATTTGATTTGTTAACAATGGTATACTTTGACTGAAAGGTATAGTATTGAATAAATAACAAATTTCGGTTCAGTTTTTATTTGTTGTATGTTTTATCATGAAAATATTTTATTCTGCTCTCCGCGTTCTTTCAGTATAATCTTTTATTTAAATACAGCGAGTATTGAAAAAAATGTGTACTTTTCTATTGTGACTGTTCACTTTGAATATTTTAAATTCAGTCTCCTTCAGAATTGTGAAATTCTGTTACGAATTTTGTAATACATACAAATTGCATTTTATGTGTGGAGTGAACAATTTTTTCTGATTATGCTTTAATATTTTCACGTTATTATTTATAAGTTTTATTTGTTCTCTGTATTTTCACATTGTTATTTATGAAATTGTAGAATTATAAATTATAAATTATTTTGTCCTTTGTATTTTCGGAACATACATGTGTTCTATTTATAAAAATATATTGAATGATACTTCAACGAAATAAAAAAATATAATTTATATACATTAGCTGCAACACATTATTTACAAATTAAATTTCGCGCTGAGGACTTTGTCAAAACATACTGGCATCGATCGGAATCAATACCGTTATTAGGTGATTAGAGGATTTTTAACGGCATTATTTGTTGGACGCTATTTGCAGGTTATACTGGATCTTTTATAATGTGTAGTGTAGGAGGAAAGGCAGGAATTTGAGAATGTTTGAGTCATTCAGACTTGCCATATTAGATCGTGATTAGCGGGGTGGGTATTTTGTTATGTACACAAATTATGGTGTAATTTATAGAGAGTAGATTTATTACAAAATCTATAAATGATATAGAATTAAGTGAAAATGGTACTGTTGGTTATACTTTATTAAAGAATTAATAGTTCTATCGTTTGAATCAGTAAAAATTACTATGGTCCCATAGACTCAATTTAATTGATTAGAAATTAACTCCTCAAGTTTGAGGTTAGATTACGTATAAATAGTATCGAACTATGGATTTTAAAGTTATTGGTTAGGTTTTGTACGAATAGCTTCGTACGATTTCATCAACCAAAACTTATAAAAGGTTAGAAAAAAATCACTGCCTTTTCAATTGTGCCACCTGTTATGAAACATCCTGTATAGAATTTCTAAGATATACATATAATAATTTCAGGTTGATAACCTGTCAAATTTGAAAGAGAAGTAAACATTTTAAAATCAGATTGATAATAAAAGAACTCCTTTTTTTATGTAGACCATTGTTTATAAATAACATAATTTTTTATTGCCCATAAAGAAGAACGATTAAACAACAACTATATACAACAATTGATAATTCACTTTAGATTTTCAGAATCAAACTATTCTTAATTTTCAATATACAATAATTTTCCGAAATATTTAATAAATTTACATATGTAAATTCAATAAGGAGTTCAGAAATTGTTTAAAACAGGAATCTCGTAAATTTTCTTCAACGTTATATGTTTTTTAGCTATAGCTAGCTATATACAAGTCAAAATTCAATCGTAAAATCCAAAAAAAACTTTGTGGAAGAAAAAACGAAATTATGCGATATAGTCTTTAATTTTCTCTGCCTGTTTCACCAATATCTCGGAAACATAGCACAAAGAAAATATCGTTCGTGTTCTCGTACATTTTAAATGTGAAACAGACAGTTTACTTTATAGATCTGATAGTATTTTTTATTTGTTGTTTTAGATGGAGGTAGCATTGCATGACAGCCTTTTAAATTTAACGTAGCGGCTCGTTTGTTAGTTGTTCCGAATTTACGTGGTGTGTTCTTCTTCGCTAATTAACGGTGAAAAAAGCGTATTAAAATTTAGTCAGTTTTTTGGCGATATAACAAGAGGGGAAACAGTTACAACCTGTATAAACTTGGATGTTTTAAAGTGGAAGAATAAAAAATTGTTTAATGTTTGGAGTCCAAGATTTTCCAGTTTTCGAAATCTAAAACTCCAAACTAGCAAGTTTCAAAAATCTTCCATTTCCAGATTGTCGAATCGCTAAATTTGCATATTTCAAAATTCTCAAACCCCGAATTCTCCAATTCCAAAATTTTCAAATCACCAGATTCTGAACTGTCCCAAATTAGCGAATTTTCAAGTTTCCGAATTTTCAAATCTCTAAACTTCTAAATCTCCAAATTCTCCAATCCTCAAATTTTCAAATTCCAAACCGTCATGTTTTCAAATTCCAAAATCTGTAAATTTGTAAATCTCCAAATTCCTAAATCCCTGAATTCTCACAGTTTCAAATTCCAAAATCTGTAAATTTGCAAATCTCCAAATTCTCAAATCCCTGAATTCCCACATTTCCAAATTCCAAAATCTCTAAATTCTAAAATCTCTGAATTCCCACATTTCCAAATTCCAGAATCTGTAAAGTTGCAAATCTCCAAATACCGAAATCCCAAAATTCCCACATTTCTAAATTCCAAAATCTGCAAATTTCAAAATTCGAAAACTTCCAAATTTCCAAATCACCATCCTCAAAATTTCTAAGCCTTATCATTCTGAATCCTCAAATCGTTCCCAAATTGTCCCTAGGTTTTCCCCAAACAGCACCCAAAATTTCCCAAACTTCAAAAATCCCAAAATTCCCGCAATTTTAGATCTCCAGTGGCCCAAATTTTCGAACAACCCCAAAGCTTCCCAAGATTTTCACTCCTCCACAACGTTTTCCCCCAAAAATGCCCATATCAATCTGCCTACCATCTCAAGCTCCCCTCGAGCCAAACAAAATGGCAACCAAAAGAAGAGCACATCGCCCTAAGCGCGCGATACGAAGTCTCTAACAAACATATAACAGTTTCCAGTAAGATTAACGTACAGTATTTATGCAGAAACATCGGAGAGCCCTCTCGTAAGCTTAACAACGTTCCCTGCTTAATACCGTCGAGAAAATGGCGGTGAAATCCTGCGAGCCATCAGGACGAATCGAAGCAGGAATCGTTACGCTTTACGAGGCTGATACAATTCCGAAGGGGAAGCCAATATTCAACAGAGAGTAACCGATCGTTTAATATTGGCTGGTCGCCAGTGGCGAGTCAGTTAGCATGTAAAAATATATAGCTGTAAAGAGAGAATGAGATGGGACGAGCGAAAGGGTGTGCGCGAACGAAAGAGAGAGGAAATGGCGGCATCTGTTCCCATCGCAGACGCACGTGCAATTAAGCGTGCTTGCTTCGCGTGTAACGAACGTAGAATTATTAACTGTGAAACGTTTTTCCCTCTTTGCACGTAGTCGTCGAACAACTGTACAGGGTGTTTCTGATAATCTTTTGTAACTCCGATATTTCTTTCAACTATAACGATTGCCATCTTTAAGACTTTAAAAGATTGTCATCTTTTATTTCGAAGATCGATGGCGTCGAGTGCACCTCAACATTATTTCAAAAAATACACTGTTAAATGATCAGAAAAATTGTTATGCATTAGAGTAACAATGTATTTTAACCTTCAATAATCGACGTTTTCAAGAAACTTTTTATATTAGGGTGTCTTGTAAGTTTCTCCCTTTATTTTTTTATAGAAACGAGTACATAATATTTATTGTTAAGGATCATTCGCTACATTAAATATAAACTTTTCTGTACCTCAGAAAACATCATTATTTACACTTTCTAAAGTTAGTGGGATTATTTGCAAAACTTTTTTCGGAGTGCATTTTTGTGTTATATCAAAAGAGGAACAAACTTATGGGTCACCCTAATTAGTTCAATTATTAAGAATTATCATTGTCATTTTTAAGAACGATTTTGTATTTTGGAGATCGTCAATGGTGGTGAGTGCATCCCAACAGTATTTCAACACTGTTAAATGATCACAAAAATTATTATGCATTAAAGTAACGATGTGCTTTAACCTCGAATGATCCACATTTTGTAGCAATATTTTGAAGGACTAGAAATACACAAATGTCGCGAAATATACTGTTAAATGATCTAAGATCGTGTATCAAAATAATAATGTGAAAGAGAATTTGTTTGTCCTTTATACAAATTTTGTGCGTATGAATTGTTTCTTGAAGTAATGCTATTGAATGTACAATTTTTTAAATAAAGTAAAAAATAATTTTTTGGAGTAATGATGTTATTCAAAATACAACTTCTACGTAGACAAACAATTTTTCTTGAAACAATGTTTTAAAAAATTATCATCGACACTCTGTATACTTCTGCAGCTTCCTCACATGTGATACATAGACGATAATGAAACACGTTGTATATAACATATTGCTTACTGAATCATGTCGAGGCTTTTTATTCCCCTTTTTTTTATTGTTAATCGGTCGATGTCGTAATGATAATTTGCTCGAAATGGTAAATAAAAATAATCGACAAAATTGTTAATTTTATGGTACTCTCAATCGAAATTATTAATTTTATGGTACTCCCAATTGAAGTTGTTAATTTTATGGTACTCTTAATCGAATTTGTTTCATTGTATGACGACACTAAATGAATTTGTTAATATTATGGATAGTGGATAGTGCGGGTAATAAATAAGGAACAGTTGCAGTCGATTCAACATTAAAGGATTGCGTCTCGATTAATTTAATTTCAGATTCAATAGATAAAAAGCTGCTTCATTGATCAGTTAGCGACGATTCTTATTGTAATATCGGGAGTCTCTGTCGAAAATCCACTTGTACACGCGGAATTGAGTGGAACGTGACCGGTGTTGTATATTTTAAGTGTGTTTTGTATCAACCAAATATGCACGACATTTTCATCGACTACGATGTACATGTTAAGCGAGGATAAATATTCACTGTTTTGCTTTGTTCTATTAATAGAAACGTTAGTAAAATAGAATTAATATTTTTCTATTTGACACGTCAGAAAGTAGAGTACTAGATATGCGTTTGAGATTTTTAGTTTATGTTAATGTATTTAACATTTATGTGTACAATATATGTAATAAAGTGACGATTATGTTTAACTCAAATATCGAGAGTTGTTTTTTGCCACTTGCGAGAATCAATTGTGAGGTTGTGTCTGGAGAGACGTTAGGGATATCTAGGTAAACATTTCGTGAGTACAAAAACAAGTTGAAATATTTTGAAGTTCCAAACATGAAAAATTGCGGGGTCTGAAAGTTTTAAACTTGAAACGTTACTAAAAGCAAAAGACCCAAACTTGAAAAATTTGTAAGTCCAAACACTAAAAACTTCCTAGGTCCCAAAGTTCCAAAGTCCCAAACTTGAAAAGCTCCTAAGTTCCAAGGTCCCAACTTGAAAAGTTCCTACGTCCAAAAATTCCAAAGTTCCGAATTTGAAAAGCTCCTACGTCACAAAGTTCCAAAGTCCCAAACTTGAAAAGCTCCTACGTCACAAAGTTCCAAAGTCCCAAACTTGAAAAGCTCCTAAGTTCCAAGGTCCCAAACTTGAAAAGTTCCTAAGTCCCAAAGTTTCAAAGACCTAAACTTGAAAAGCTTCTAAGTTCCAAAGTACCAAACTTGAAAAATACCTAAGTCCCAAAATTCCAAACTCCCAAACTTAAAAAGTACCTACGCCACAAAGTTCCAAAGTCCCAAACTTGAAAAGTTCCTAAGTTCCAAACTTTAGAAGTTCCTAAGTCCCAAACTTGACAAGTTCAAAAGTCTCAAAGTTCCAAACTGGAAGCGTACCAAAGTCACAAAGTCATAAATTTGAAAAGTTCCAATGCATTAAAGTCCCAAAGTCTTAAACTCGAATACTACCTAAATCACAAAACTACAAACTTGAAAGTTCCCTAAGTCCCAAATTCTCGAACTCCCAATCTTCCCAACCATCAATTGCAATTACACATTGCACCATCCGAAATCTATTAACAATTCCAGAATTCGACGGGAACTATATTCATCCCACTCGCTATAAGGCCGTTTTCGTAATAGGAGTTTAACGTTTTGGCAGTGGAATATCGCGTCCCTATTGTTCCCCAGACAGAAGCGTTTAATTTTCAAAGCAGGACTTAAACGGCCCAGTTGGCACGAATAAGGATTTACCGTGGCGGTTTGATTCGGCGAACGGTGCCTCTGGATAAAAGATCCTTTCGCTATCTCGCCACACGCGCAACATGCTCCTCTTTGAGAGCAATTCCAGTTTTGCAACGGATGAAGTCGTATCTTCAATGTTTATCCGCTACCTGTTGCTGGTGACATCGCAACGGAATATCCGCTTCTCATTTTCCGCGACAATTTCCTAGGAATTTCTCTGCCGAAACAATTGGGAAATTGTTGAACTTTTGCTCGAACGAAGTTCTCTTTTTATTACAACCTTTTAACCCGCGTCTTGGAAGCTTTCGTTTGTTAAAAGCAGTCGCTGCTTCTACATACAAAAATTCTGACTCTAGAGAATCAACGTGGAGTAGACTCTCTATATATGGCCGGTTCAAGTTCTTTTCAAACGAGCTTCTGTGTATACGAACAACGCTCATCAAATGAAATTTGTGAAGAAATTTAGGAATCTCGTGCTACGATTTATTCTACAAGTGCGTCAGAAAGATGAAACTCTTCTTATATTGCCCATTCCAAGAATCTCCGATGAACCGAGAGTCTACTGTATGCAAGCTATAAAATACAACAAAACTTCATCACAATTGATAGCACACTGTTTGATGAATCTTATATGCGACACAAAGAGATACAAGACTCATATATGGATAGATGGAACTCTTCCTATATCGCCAATGTCAAGAATCTCCCCGTTGATGATGAAACGAGAGTCTACTGTATTAAACGCTTTAAAATACAGCGAAATTTCATCACGATCGATGAGGCACTCTTCGATGATCCTCCTACACGATGCAGAAATATGTCTGAGTCATATACGGATACATGAGCTCTTCATATATCGCCAATTCGAAGAATCTCCTCGTTTACGACGAAACGAGAATCTATCGTCCCCGACGCTATAAAATACAATGAAACTTCGCCATCCAGACGCGGTTCAGCGAATTTCGTATGCGATATAGAAAGACGTAAGAGCCATCCACAGGTAGAAACCCGATTGCGAATTATTCAGATGTACGGTAAGCGGCAAGATGGAGGCGTTTCCGGTGACAGCGACAATGCGGTTGATTGGACAGGAAGCGTTTGCGAGTCCTTTAGGTCTGAATGTTCTCGTTATCGGCCGCGGTCATTACCGAAGAAGAAAATGGCGGCGCGAGACAGGTGGAAAATGGCGGAAGTTCCTCTGGACACCGAGTTCGGTGGAGTGGACGCAGGTACTTCGTTTTCGAAACTTCCGCAATTTCGCTGAAACCGATTAATTCCGTTGCTTCGAATTTCCTCTCGCCGTCGGAAACAAAACAAAAAGTGCTTAAAAATCTCCCGTGTAATTATATTCCTGACGCTATAATCGTTCCTGATTATATGCGATCGAAGTTCGTTGGAATATTTATTCCCCAACGTACGTGTAAATATCACACGGTGACAGTTCATACAATTTTCCAGTTGTCGGTTGAAATTGCGACAAGTTTGTCGGTTGTTGACGGAGGTCAGTGCAAAATATACTTCTAGTCAGGTGTCAGGTGTTTAAGATTCCCTGGCACTTTTCTCGAGAGTCGAACAATCCTGTATTCCATCGGACACGAAATGGGCATTGCCTGTTGAAAGGACTACGTGACCGGCACAGCAACGAAAGAAACTTGTTTTCTTTCACCCCTTCTGTCTCGTCCTCTGTCTCGCGAGACCATCCTCCGCGTGATCGCAGCTGGGAATAACCCATTTCCTGCTTCGCTCTCAATTTGACGAATTCATTGCAATTTCATTAAAATGCGAGTCGAGTAATGCATTTGATTCGGTGATTTGAATGCACTATACGGCAGAACTTACGATATTTACGGTGATGTAATACGTGGCCGTATAACGCGTTGCGATATAAAGTGTAGAGCGTAGAACACGCAATAATCTAACGCGTGATGACATAACGCGAACCGACATGAAACGTGGTAAATATAATGCGCGATGATCTAACGGGTGGCGATATAATTCGGGGTGATGTAACGCGTAGTAATCCAACGCAGGGTGAATATAACTCAGAGTGAATATAATGGCAATTTAACGAGGGACAAATGTATGCTGATATAACGCGTGTTGATATAATATGTGATGACATAACGCATGGTGGTACAACACATGGTGAATATGACGCATAGCGATATAATGTGTGGCGTATGGTAATGTAAAGCATAGTCAAGATAATGCGTAGTAGATATAACACGCAGCGATATAACTATAAATTTAATGTGTAACATGTACAACACATGGCGATATAACATGTAGCAAATATAATGTATGTCGTACTTAGATAGCATACGATGATCCAATGCTTGTTGACTGTAACACGTGGTGATGAACAGAAGGCATAATGATCTAACGTGTAACGAATATAACGTGTGACGATTTAATGCGTGGGCAATGTAACGAGTGGCGATATATCGCGTGACAATATAAGACGAGAACATCGAACGTGTAGCTATACAACGGTTGATGATAAAAAATTTAACCATACTATATCTAGCGATCTAACACACGACAATATGACGGATGGCCATGTAACGCGTGGCAATATAACGCGTGGAAATTTAACACGTGGTACTCCAACGCGCAACTATACATACATAGTATAACTCTTGTATAACTCTTAATAATTAACCACGTACCCATATCTAGTGATCCCGCGCACAGCAAAATAACACGTGGCGATATAACGCGGGACAACATAATTTGATAGTTTAACGCATAGCGATATAGTAATGCGTCGCAACCTAACCCAACCTATACAACACTCGATTATCGAACACGTAACAATAAAATATGTAGTGATCCAACGCACGGCAATATAAGAAGTGACGATATAACGCGTGGCGTGGTGCATACAATTACCATACGTATTAACAACGAACACCACTGATTTACGCGTTTTATTAAATGGAAAAATGTGCATAGAAATTAACTGAGGTTTCTGAAACGTTATTTCAATGACAATTGTAGCATTCTGTCGGACAAACATTGAAAGAACACGTGTACGCGAGCATTATGCGATTCCGTGCGCACGAAATCTACGTGACGAATGTATTTACAGTTTGACCGGGTGAACAACACCGATCTGTAACAGGACAAAACAAACAAGCCCTTTATCCGACTAACCAGTTTCCGTGATGCTCTGCAAGTTACATCAATAGCGAGCCCGTTCAAAAGCACTCCGCGATAAGTATCCTTATTTAACGTTGGAATTGCCGTCGGCCATTGAAAATCAACATCGACGTTCCATATTATTCCATTGCATTTTGAATTTTGACGCGTTCCTTTTCGGTCACGATTAAACGGGTTAAAATCCGGGCCAAACAATGGATTTTGTATCGAAATACGGGGTGATTGTATGTTAAATTAAATACAACATTGTATCGTAGAATGTTCAATTTATTGAAAGCGACTCGCGTGTTTGTACGTTTCAATGATTGAACTAACAAAGGACCGTACCCGTGTGTCAATCACCAATTATTATGAAAAAGCAAAGTTCAAAAGTCCAAAACTTGTAAAGTTCCTGAGTTCCAAACTCCCAAACGTGAAAAGCTCCTACGTCCCAAAGTTGAAAAGTTCCTACGACCCAAAGTTCCAAAAACCCAAACTTGAAAAGTTCCTAAGTCCCAAGCTTGAAACGTTTTTAAGTTCCAAACTCCCAAACTTCAAAAGCTCCTACGTCCCAAAGTCCCAAAGTCCCAAAGTTGAAAAGTTCCTACGTCCCAAAGTTTCAAAGTTCCAAACTTGAAAAGTTCGTAATTTCCAAAGACCCAAACTTGAAAAGCTCCTACGTCCCAAAGTTCCAAAGACCTAAACTTGAAAAGCTTCTAAGTTCCAAAGTACCAAACTTGAAAAATACCTAAGTCCCAAAATTCCAAATTCCCAAACTTGAAAAGTACCTACGCCACAAAGTTCCAAAGTCCCAAACTTGAAAAGCCCCTAAGTTCCAAAGACCAACACTTGAAAAGTTCCTAAGTCCCAAGCTTGAAAAGTTCTTAAGTTCCAAACTCCCAAACTTGAAAAGCTCCTACGTCCCAAAGTTGAAAAGTTCCTACGTCCCAAAGTTCCAAAGACCCAAACTTGAAAAGCTCGTAATTTCCAAAGACCCAAACTTGAAAAGCTCCTAAGTTCCAAGGTTCCAAACTTGAAAATTTCTTAAGTCCCAAACTTGAAAAGTTCCTAAGATCTAAACTTGAAAAGCCCCTAAGTTCCAAAGACCCAAACTTTAGAAATTCCTATGTCCCAAAGTTCCAAAGACCCAAACTTCAATTTATTTAAAACGACTCGCACGTTTGTACGTTTCAATGATTGAACTAACAAAGGACCGTACCCATGTGTCAATCATCAATTATTATGAAACTGAGCACAAATATAGCTTTCAGAAAAATAACAACGCTTTTTTTTTGTAGCTGCTAATTTTCGCTTTGAGGGCCTGAAATCAGCTTTTAAATGTTGGGGTGTAAAACATATTTCGTTAAACATCTCGGAAACTATTATAGATAGAGGTGTTCTGTAACGAATTAAGCGCAAAGTTTGACGAACGTTTTGACGTGCGAGTGCTCGACGTCCGGCGATATAACGCGCGTCAAACGATTGACCAGGTTGCGGTGAAAAATTCGCGTCGTACGTGTATATCGTCTAATCACAGATCGATTATGTACGCGTTGAAGTATGGTGTGATTTATTTGGCGGATTATCGAGTTAATTTTGGCAATTTACACCTCGTATTTCGCGCTTCACCGACATACAGTAGGTTATGTTGAACGTTCAATTTACACGATGTCGGATAAATGTATCCGTGTTATAAATTCATGAAGCGTACGTTCATCAATAATGTAGGAATATATTCGTTTGACGGTACCGGAAATGGTTAGTGGGGTTATTCAAGTTAGGCGATTAAACTGCGACAGTAATTCTTGCATTCGCCGCCAGGGTAACATTCGCAATAACTTTCTTGCAGGTTCTCGCTTCATACATTTCTCTGTGTAGAATGACAGGAAAATAGGTAGCTAAAGTTCGACACGACATAATGGTGCTCTTGCTTAAGTGTACGGGAAGGATTATGCGAATGTAGATACCGAAATGCATTCTTTTGGAGATACCAACACTTTTGATTCACGTCGATGTTTGAGCACTTTGAAGATGGCGTAGATCGTATATGGAATTAGTATTGTCGTTTTCGCTGCGATAGAAAGTTATGCGACTGACTGCTGTTATACTGCTTCCAGTTATATGGCCGGTTTAACTAGTTTCAATTTGCGCAGACATTCAAAATTGTGTTTGATGGTTTCAATATCGTGGTGAATAGAGATCTATGCAAATTTTACAGTTTTCTATTATTCCAGTTTATGAGTTTATGAATTTTTAAGTTTATAAACTTAGTATTTTATAAATTTACTGTTAACTATTTTATAAACTTACGATTTTGCAAATTTCCAAATTTATAATATTGTAATGTTACAAAGTTTCGGATTTCTAAATTTCTAATCTAGAAGGTTTGCAAATTTCAAACTTCCAAATTTAAAAATTACCAATCTCTAAATTTTATAAATTTACTGTTTTATAAATTAACTATTTTATAAACTTACGATTTTGCAAATTTCCAAATTTATAATATTGTAATGTTACAAAGATTCGGATTTCTAAATGTACAATCTAAAAGGTTTGCAAATTTCAAATTTCCAAATTTAAAAATTACCTATCTCTTAAATGTTGAAATTTTCAAATCTCTCTATTTCCCCATTTCCAAAATTTAAATTATCAGCATCTCAATCAGCCAATGTTCTACTTTTCGAAATTTCTCAAATACCTCAAATTTTTCAAATTTCCAAATTTCCAACTTCTTCAATTCCCAACTTTCCAAACCCTGAAGTTGTAAAGTTTTCAACCTACTAAATTTCCATGTATCCAAACCCTGAAATTGTAAAAGTTCCAATTCACACAATTCCTAAATTTTCAAACCCCGAAATTGTAAAATTTCCAGCATATTAAGTTTCAAATTAAAAATTCAAACTCAAAGATTACAAAATTTCCAACTTTCCCAATTTCAAAATTTTCGAATTCTACAAATTATAAAGTTCCCAACTAATTCAATCTCTACATTTCCAAACCCCAAAGTTATAAAATTTTCAAGTTTCAAAGCCTCCGTATTTCCCAACATCCAAGTTTTCCAATCCACTTCCAGATTTATCTCGCGATGTCCACCTTGTTCGCCTTGTTATTTCATCTACTAACATTTTGTTCCATGTTCCGCCATTTTGAAGCTGCAATTCGTTCCCATTGCGCGGACAGTCAGAACGTCAACATCGCTTCAAGAACTTCTTTCTCTTATCCATAAAAAGACGCCTTCGTTTCATTTCAAAGCTCATCCATTTTCTTGTAATTTAATTTATTTGCTCGGACATGTTTTCTGTGCTTGTAATTTCGTTTGTTGCGACAATAACGTCGGTATGAAAACCGTAGAAATTTAGCGAGACGCCATGGCAAAAAGTACAATGGGAATAAAAATGAATATCCTCGTTGGTGACTCCATTCTTTACCCATCTATTTTTCGATTCATTAAAAACTCTTCTTGTTATAAACAATTCTACACCAGATTTTTTTTTATTAAAAATTATATTTTTTTTAAGAACAGCCGTCTGTACTACAGAAATTCTTATTCCAACATCTTCATTCATATTTTAAAAACATAATCTAACATATCACTTTGGGTACTTCCAAAACAAAATTCTATTTTATTATTTCACGTCTTCCAAAAAAATAGCCTGGACATATGCACTTCAAACTGCACTTTAACACAAATGACATAGAGAGAAAACATAACTTAATTTATTATTTCATATTTTACGATACCATGGCATAAATACATGTACTTAAGTATTTCATAACGTAATGTATAATTTCACATCTTTCAAAAAAATATCCTCAGTATATACAATTTAAACTGCAGAAAAACTCAGAGCACATAATGAAAACATAACCTAATGTATAACGTCGTGTATTTCAAAAATATAATTTAATATATGATTGCATAAATGACATATTTCAAAAACGTAACCTAAATATATACACTTTGAGTTATCCCGAAACATAGAGGAATTCTATAAATCTACAGTAACTACAGTATAAGTACTTACTATAGTAACACTACAAGCTGTACAAAATGTCATTCCAAACCTGAGAAGCACAAAATGGTTGCCGATGTTTTGTTTCCATATAACCGAACAACTATCCACATATCTGAAAATGTACACGCCTCAAGTGCAATAAAGATGTTAAAAAAGTATTGTTCCTATCTGATAACTTGGAAAAAGAAACGCGGAAATATATAAGTACATACATGTATTGAGGGTTTCAGCAGCGACCTAACCTCCGAAGAGCATATTTAATAGGACGTTCGCAAGTTTTATTTCGAGGTTGGACTATGAATTCCCGACATAGACACAGAATCGCGAGCTGCAGCGTCATGAATAAAATTCCGAGGCAGCACCGAGAAAGGTTAGGTGAACAGCGTGGACGGAAGTGGGAGACGAGCGAAAGAAGAAGGTAAATTTACGTTCAGTGTATCAGGAGAGACAGGAAAGGAAAGACAATAGCCTTGGGGAAGTTTGGTACAGACGGTGCCTAGACGCACCTGTCCCTTGTCGTCGATCCGTTATTGGGATTTCTGCACGTGTGAAACCCCGAGAGAACGTCTCCGGGCTCTTCTGGCACCGCTCGGTTATGTGAAATTCGAGGAGAAGTAAATTTAATCACGCAGCGTCACGCGTTTAACTCTAAATTGCTGAGCTACGTGTGTGGATGCGTGTTATGTACGCGGGACGTGGGCTTCTGACTATTCGAGTTTGTGCGCTACTGGATTTCCGATCCGAAAATTTTGTAATTCACAAGTTTCCACATTCTCAAATTCCCAAATTGCTAAATTTCTGATTCCTTAAATTTTCAAATTTGCAAGTTATCAAATTTGTAAATTTTTCAAATTTTCTGATTATCAGATTACCAAAATTACTGATACCTGAAATTTCAAAATTCCCAGATTGCTCATCTTCCAAGCTCTCAAATGTCTAAATCTTCGAAATTTCAAATTTGCAGAATCTCACGTTTCTAAATTTTTAGATGATTAACTTTTCAAATTATCAGATTATTAGTTTCACAAATTTCCAAATTACTCTCAAACTCTGAAAGTTCAAAATGCTCAAATTTCCAAATTCTTAACTTCAAAAATTTCCAACTTTTTAATTCATTTTTCCACACTTCCAAAGTTTTAAATTTCCAAATTCCTTAGTTCCCAAAATCCTATAAACCTACAATTTCCGATTCATCTAACTGCCAAACTTCTAACTTCTCAAATTTTTCAAATACTAGGGTCCTCAAATCATTTAATTTTTCGGTATGTTCATATCGCTATATGTCCGTATTCTTATGTTCCCGTATACCTACTTACAGTCGTGGACAAAATTAAGTGGACAGGTATCATAAATAACAAAAGGTTAATTTAATTTAACTAACAATGCCTATAAATCAAAACTTTATTGCACAATTATATACATTAAATAAATGTTTTTTCAAGTCTACAAAAGCATTTCACGTTCTACATTTTAAATTTATTTAAAACATTGTAATAAAAGAAAAAATTTTTTACATTTCTGCAATGTCCACTTAATTTTGTCCATGACTGTACATACTCGTCCAAATATCCTTATGTCTCCATATTCATAAGTCCCACATTCCTATGTCCCTATATCCCTGTATCCCTATATCTCTATTCCCCACATCTCCATATTACCCTTATCTTCAAATTCTCATATCCCTATATCCCCAAATCTTCGAATCTCTATCTTGATATTTATGTAACATACCTTCACATCCCCTTCATATCCTCGTGTTCCCATATCCCTACATTTTCAAATTCCTGTCTCCATATCAAAATATCTCCCAATATTTCCACATCCTCATATCCTCAAACCCGCAAATTTTTAATCCTCCAAATCCTCACGTCGCAAAATCTACTCTCGAACAAAGAAATACAAGCAGAACGAGTTTATACGATGTATGCAAAAGGCTCACAATACCTTAAATCCACCTTTGTTTTCCGTAAAACTAAAATCGTAAAAATCGTATCGCAACAATAAAACCGAGAGAAAAAAAAGCGTCCACGCCGAAGAAAAGCAAAGGCCTTCTATTGCGTGGAATTCCAGCAATCACCGTTTTCTTTTCAAGCTCTTTTAGCCCGCGTTCAAACTGCAACTTTTCTCACCCACCTTTCCACTCTAATTCATCCCTTTCCCGTTCTCCCATGTCCATTCTTCCCTCGATTCATTCGCCGGTGATGCTGGAAGACAATGGTAAACCGCTTCGTTTCACGCTTACCGAACGTTCACCTTTTGTAAGCCTCCATTTTCTTCTCGATCCTTCGCGTTACAAAATGGAGGACGGGACAACCGGCACCGCTCTCGAATACGATTACTTCGGTTCATTTGCTTGTACGGTAAGTAAGGTAAATAAAGCGAATAATACGATTAATATTGCATTTTAACACCGGTGCGCGGATGTTTACGTCTGAAACTGTGATATTTCCTTTCAGGAGCCAACCCGATTTAACTTGACTCGCTTATAACGGGGAAATATAATTAGTAAATAATTCGGTTAGTATTGCACTTCCGTTCGCGTTAAAAGGAATCTATATTTTTAATTATATTATATTTTCTTATGATTTAATTTGATCTGCTTTAATCTACGCCAGTCAAACGAAACTCAATAATGGCAGTACGCGAAGGTAAATATTTGGAGAAACGGGTATCGATGGATACAGAGATATAGGGATATGGGAATGTGAAAATGTAGGTATCTAGAGATATAGGAATTTGAACGTCTACACATCTAGGGATATTGGAATTTCAAAGCTCAGGCGTTTAGGGATATAAGAATCTAAACACGTAGACATTTAAGAGAATAGAAATCTGGGGATGTAGTAATTTAAATATGCAGAAATATCGAAATCTATGGTTGCTGAAATTTAGGTATAGGAGAACCTAGAATGTTGAAATCTGGGGACATGGGTATCTAGGAATATAGGAATCTGGTGGTGCAGATACCTAAATTTACAAATGTAATTATTTAGCGATCTATAAATGTGTAGATCTAGGGATATATGGATCTATAAATGTTGGAATATAGGGACATATGGACCTAGAAATGTACAGATCTAGAAATATATGGATCTATAAATGTGGGGATCTAGGAATATGTTGATCTATAAATGTAGAAAGCTACACAGAAATCTAGGGACGCGCACATCTAGGGAGAAAAAAATTTATAAACCTAGCAATCGAGGGATATAGGTCTTTAGAGAGGTGCACGCTCAGTGATAAGATCTAGGGACTTTTTATCTTACACAAGAACTCTTAAATTTAATCTGTTAAGAGTTAAATTATAAATAAAGAAAGTTATATGTTACAATATAATCTCCGTAAATGAATGAAATCGCACGCAATAATTTAATTGTTTCAAACGATCGAAATTACATGGTATAATTTAATCGTGAACGAGCGAAATTACACGGTACAATTTAATCGTAAGTGAGCGAAATTACATGGTATAATTTAATCGCGAATGAGCGAAATTACATGGCATAATTTAATCGTGAATCAGCGAAATTATGCGACACAATTTAATCTATTCGGACGACGGAAGAGAAACGTAATGAAAGTTCTAAGGTATGTAATTTTAGGGATAAAACTGGCGAAATGCGGCTTAGGCTAAAAGTGAAATGAAGTATGATAATTAGCGTTCAAGAATCTGTTCCTTTGTCTCCAGCGCCGTCGCGAATGTAAATGCCGGAAAGTTATCCTGGACTGATCCTTCGGTCCTCGAGTAGAGAGACAAGAGAAAATCTTAATCCAATAAAGGAACAGCTTATGCTCGATAGACACTCCGCCATTCCTACCGGACCATACTACTTACCGCCTCTGCGAATTTCCGTTTCTACTCGTTTCTTTCCTTCCCCTATTTCCTCGGGCTTCCCGCGAGAATTAACCCTTTGCTCACGAGAGGCGACTCTCGCTCGACATTCGATTTAATGCAATAATTTCGAATAAATAACTTTTAACTAAATTTATAGCAGTATACGTGCGATGTTTTAACACAGTGAAACAGATAATATCGGTGATTAATAATAAAAAAATAATAATTTCACATAAAGTTTGAATAGGAGTGATTATAATACTTTGAAAATATTGCACAATAATGCCGTCTTCGCTTGAAGGACACTTGCGATTAATAATAAAAAAAAATTTTCAAAAAAAGTTTCAAGAGTGTGATAATAATGCTCCCAAAAATATTGATATGTTTATTTAAATTTTATCGATGTTGAAAGTGATACGACTTTCTATACGAAAAATCAGGAAATATTAATAAGTAATTTTTTAACTATGATGTACTTTTTCAAAGGCGTAATTAACCCTTTGCACTCGCAAGGTGACTCGCACTCGCCACTTCGTTCGATACAATGATTTAGATTAGGTTTTTTTTTTAACTAAATCCATATTGTTGCACATATGTCGCACAAACGCAATGAAACAGTTAATAGCGGAAATTAATAATAACGAGATAATAACTTCGCAAGAATTTATCACATCTTTCAGCCAAAAAGTTTTGCAGTTGCTATTTATCAACAAAAATATGTTCGAATATAAAGACTGCGTCCTCGCGTCGTTGCGTTCCTAGTAATTTTTCTGTCGCGACAACAGTCCCGATGTCCCGAACAAAATAATTCCGTTTCCGAATTTTTAACTCGAGGAGATTCGCAGTCAAATACCTCGTCGGAAATTGGCGGGCAGTCAAGCTCTCAAAAGGCCTTTTCAGAACTTTTCCCCCGGCACGTCCGTTCCGAAATTGCTCGAAAAGTCGAATTCTTCCTTTGAAATCTCACCCGAGATTAAGTTCCGCCAAGTTTTGTAAATTTTCGCAATTTCATACTCGCCTGACGGCGGAGATTACACGGCCCCCGGAAGCGAGTGCACTATCGTGTTCCGGTGTTCTGTGACCGAGGCGGCTCGCTCGACCGGCCATTTTCTTTCGTCGAGAGGTCTTTGCCAGTCTCACGATTATCACGATTATTTTAACAGCGGCGAAAAGATGAAAATCTTTGTTCATCGATCAAATTCAATTTGATTAGGTCACATTAGTTCAGCTTAGGTTAGGTTGCATTTAGATAGTTCAGATTGGGTTAGTTCAGATTTTGATTGTTAAGGTTATGTTAGATTTGATTTGGTTAGTTCAGACTTGGATAGTTAAGATTAGGTTAGATTAGATTTTGTTAGTTCACATTGGACGAGATTAGGCAGTATACGATCAGATTATATTAATTTAGGTTATACTAATTTCAATTAGATTAACTAACATCTTTGTTCGATAGACCTAATTCAATTAGATTCGATTGCTTTAGTTTAGGTTAGGTTACATTTGGTTAGTTCAGATTTGGATAATTAAGATTAGGTTAGATTAGATTTTGTTAGTTCACATTGGACGAGATTAGGCAGTATACGATCAGATTATATTAATTTAGGTTATACTACTTTAAATTGAATTAACTAACATCTTTGTTCGATCGACATAATTCAATTGGATTCGATTGCTTTAGTTTAGGTTAGGTTACATTTGGTTAGTTCAGACTTGGATAGTTAAGATTAGGTTAGATTAGATTTTGTTAAATCAGATTGGACGAGATTGGGATGTTTAAAATCAAGTGATATGAAATTGGGTTGTACTATCTCACGCCAAATTAGAAGAACAAACATCTTTGTCCGATAGATCTAATTAAATTGGATTATGATACTTTAATTCAGGTTAGGTTATATTAGGTTCGATTAGTTCAGAGTAGACGAGATTAAGTTGCATAAGTTCACGTTAAATTAAACTATGTTTTAATATTGCATTTTAAACTAAATTAGGTTATATTACTTCAGGTTAAATCACATTAGGTTATAATCCTTGACCTTAGATCAGATTAACAAAAATCTTTGATCGATCGGTCTAATTTTGGGTTACTCGTTCACCTAACCTAATCTGACCAACAATGGAACAGCTTCTACCATTTTAAAATGGCGAATCTTTAGGAAACAGTCAAGATTGCTCGATATATAAAAAAAATCGCATAACTTTTGGGCTAATCGTCCGTTCGAGTCTCTTAAATAATTTTCTACCGCTTTTCGTAGTTTTGCAAATTTCGCATGATTCGTTTAAATTTTTACATTCAGTTTATAGACGCATAATTCGTCAATAAAATAATTTGAGATAATTTATATTCCAAACAAAATAAATTAGCACACATAATGTGAGCGTGAAATAATGTAAATTAGTATAAATAAATTAAATACGCTATAACGTAAATTAGTATAAACAAAATAAGTATAAAATAAAAGAATGAAATATGAGCAAATGGAGAACATAATTTACCCGAATTATCGCTCGATTTGAATATATAAGAGGGAATTCATCGTTAATTTGCTTCGATTCATTGAAGGCTCTCTCAAGCTCCATCAATTATACTACCTAACGCGTTTTACTACCTGTCCAATCACTACATATACACGCGGTTTGCGCATGTACCCGTTTGCCAATGCGATTAGAGTTCAATTTAAAATTTAATGACAAACGAGTCTCGACTGATTAACAGCCGTGCAATGAGAATTATTCGCGGTTTGTTTCGGCTTGTCTCCAACAATTTCTCAGATTACACAAATTATCGTATTTACTAAATTCTCTATGTCATTTTTAAATTTCTACGTCTCTAAATCTTTACATTTTGGAATTCATTAAACTTCCAAATTCTCAAATTTCAAATTTTCAAATAAATATCTATATACCTGAATATCTTAAATTTTCAAATCTATAAATTCTCCAAATTATCTGCAGTTCCAAATCTTTAAATTTTACATATTTCCAAACCCTACATACTTAACTTCCGAAATTCCTAAAACTTTTAAGTTCTCACATTTTGCAAAACTTCCTAAATTTTTATAATTTGTACAACATGTCAAATTTGCCAAATTTCCACATCCTTGAATTACTAACATTTCACAAATGTTCTGAATTTCAAGATATTGAAATTCCCCCAAAGTTTATAGAATACAAAATTTTCAAATCTCCGGATTTCCTTAATTTTACAATTTTCTGAATTTCCAAATCTTCAAGTTTCCCAGCTTGTAAATGCTGAATATTTACATTCAAAAATTCCCAAATGTTCCGAACTCCCGAATTCCTATAATTCCAGGAACTTACCAAATTTGTCAAACATCCAAATATCTGAATTCCCTAATTTCTCCAAACTTTCGGAATGCCAAAATCTTCAAATTCCCCAAATTTTCCAATTTTTGAAATTTCCAAACCCTAAACATTTTACATATTCCCAAATCCCCAAACTTTCCGTATTCCTATAATTCCAGGAACTCACCAAATTTGTCAAGTTTTCAAATATCTGAATTCCCTAAATTCTCCAAAGTTCCAGAACGTCAAAATATTAAAATTC
The DNA here is from genome assembly GCA_947623535.1 of Coelioxys conoideus. Taxonomy (NCBI): domain Eukaryota; kingdom Metazoa; phylum Arthropoda; class Insecta; order Hymenoptera; family Megachilidae; genus Coelioxys; species Coelioxys conoideus. Next base: position 7,569,419 of record OX392451.1, on the reverse strand, counting down.
CCCCAAATTTTCTAAATATAAAAATCTTCAGATTCCCCAAATTTTTCAATTTTTGAAATTTTTGCAAATACCCGAGTTCCAAAAATTCCCCAAATTCCTTGAATTTCAACGCATCAAAATTCCCCTAAAAATGTTTCCTAACCTCTTACGATTCCCAAAGTTCATCAAATTTGCCATATCACCAAGACTCTAATTTCCAAATGTGAAAAATGACGACATCGAAGAATTCAAAAGTCCCCCATACTAATTAAGAAAAGTTCATAGCCCTCTATATATCGCCACATTAATTTTTATCGTAGAAAGCGGTCCCTCGATAGCAACAGGGTATTCTACCGTATTAGGTATACTCTTTCAACGATTCTTGCAAACGCTTCTGTTTCTCTGAACACGCACAGCGAGCAAATCAATGTTTCGTTTTAAAATGCAAACGACTCGAAGTTGTACAAAAGACGACTAGCGTATACAAATAAATGTAGAGGAATCGCAGCCGCGGCAGCTCGACTCTGCATTCATTAAAAGAGATAACATCGCGTACAGAGTACAACAAATGTTTCTGTCGCCGTTGAAAAGAGAACTTTTGCAATAGTTTCAAACTGTGGCAGTGATTTCGCCCGTGACTAGTTATTTCGCCTTGTGCCGCTTTACTTATACAATTCGCTCGCTGATCAAACAAAGAATACAAATATCTTTCGAAAATTTCATTGATTAACGAACAATAGCGATTGAAAGCATTTCTTGTACAAATAATTTGCAATTTTCGATAATTTAATTCGATTCTTAATTTCTGTGCGTTCATCGTTTAGGTTAGGTTAGATTACCTTAAATTGTTTCAGGTAAGGTGAGGTTCTGCTACATTACTTCAAGTTACAGTAGATTAGGTTATACTACTTTGGGTTCGAATAACTTACATAAGTTCAGGTTGTGTTGGACTAGCTTCTAAGTACAGGTTAGTTCAAATCAGGTTGTATTGTTTCAGGTTAGGTTAGATTAGGTTACATTATTTCAGGTTAGGTTAGATTAGGTTACATTATTTCAGGTTAGGTTTGATCTCGTTATATTAACTGAGATTACGCTAGTTTAGGTTATATAAGATGAAGTTAGGTACAGTTATATTCTATCTTTTCGATTATATCACTGTAACTTAAATAAGTTTTTGTTCTATATTTTTAGATCAAGTTAGAGTATACAATATCAGTTCAGGTGAGGTTTATTTAACTTACATCAGCTCCGTTTCTGTCGGATTAAGTTACTTTACTTGAGCTATATAAATTTCATCCTATCGTCTTGAAATGATTCTAAGTTTTGCAAAGAAAACACGAAAGTCGAAAGTTTTAATTGAAAATTTAACGATTCATGTATGTATTAATTATTGTTCCGATAACAATCGATGTCTGCATTCGCTGTAACCTGTTTACGCGCGCGAAGTTGTTTTCATGATTCCCCATTCTGAGCACCATAACCTAAAAAGTTCGTAGTTTTCAATAGGGAAACTGTTAAAATCGATATTAACTTCGAGCAACTTGATCCGCTGCTCTGTTTAACGCAGAGAAACAACGTGTCCAACTTTACTAAAGTACCGTGCCTTTGTTTTCTTTGTCTCGCGCAATCAAAACAACTTTCCTCGAACAACTATGCCCCAGCAAGGCGAAATTTCGTTTAGAAGAAAAACATGAGCTCCGGGATGAACTTTTATGAAAGGACAAATTAGAAAAAGATACCGATCATGTACCTCGCACGAGAAACTTAATCTCATTTAACGGGCTCTCCGTCTGCGGATTCTTCTGACTCCAATTTTGTAAAATTAGAACGTTAAAAGTTGTGGAAAACGGAATAAGAGAAACGATACTTATTACGTACTTCTACCTCTTTATTAAAATTCTCTTGAGTATAGATATTTTAAAAACAAGATTGTACACATCTATTACATGTAAGATGCACTTTCATTCATTCGAAATACATACTTATGTACGTTAACCTCTTCACACCCTTGACTACATATATGGACAATTAGTTTATAACCTATATAAAGTTATATTCGTTTTCAAAATCATTAAACAAATTACTGTGTAATCTTTCCTAAATTTGCTAACCAGACAATAAATCCCAGTTACCATATGGAAAGTAAAGTGTCTTCATATGTGTATGTACATGCCTGACAGAATAGTTTCAATTTTAAAAATGTATCTCCAACACTATCGAGTAGTATTGACTAATATCTTCGAAAAAATTGTAACGGGTTATGTATAAATAATAAACGTTCATATTTTGTATTTGGTGTTATTTTTTGAAATTCTGAATTATGAACTTTATTCGTCACATCGCATTTTCTTTATTGAACAAGTGTGAATTAAAATTGATAATTTAATTCGTAACAAATATAAATTAAAATTAATAATTTAATTCGAAACAAATATGAATTAAAATTGAATTGAAATTGAAATGAACAATTTATCCCTGAAGAGGTTAAAATCGATATTATCAAAATTATTATAATTTTCCATAACGTCTTGCAAGATAACGTTTCTACAGTAATAGGTTCTATCATTTTCCTGAACAATAGGGCGTGCTCGAGGCACAGGTTCAACGCGAAATGTTTCAGACAGTCGTAATTGTGAGAATGCACCTCATCCTGGCATATATTGTAGAGATAGGGTTAAACAAACACTCACCATCGCTGCGCTGTGCGATGCCCCTCTTGTCGCCTTTTCCCATATTATCTTCTCCTTCTGCCCTTTAAGATGAGATGTTCTTTCCGTCTCTCCTGCCTGCAATTCAATTTCAAAGTGCATTCAATTAGTCGCCATTCGCGTCTGAAGCTTTCGTTACTACGTTTCTACTGTACGTACAGTAGACTCTCTTTCTATCGTCGAATCGTTTGCAATCGCTTTCTTGCGTCTTCAATCATATTATATGACGTACAATTTTGTTAATTTCTAAGGAATTTTTAAAAACGTTGGGTAATTATTTATTTTGTCAGAATTGGCAACATATTTCGTAACGTAATTTTTATTCTTCAGTGATGCAAATACATATACATATTAGGCTGCCCCATAATTGTCTTCATTTTTTAATGGAAACAAATACACAATATTTACTGATCAAGATTTGTTACATTAAATATGAAGTGTTTTATCACCCTCTTAGGAGATATTATTTATTTTTTCAAAAATCACTGTGGATTACTTAAAAATAATACAAATATAAAGTTTTCATGTCATATAAGAAAGTGAAGAAACTTATGAGACACCTTAATACATACATACAAACTTATTATATATGTTCCTACATACATGCTTATCTACATAATTATTATCTATATGTACATTGTACTCATCCACATATTTATTATTTCTGTGTATACAGTATGTATGCATGTTATTTATATAATATGTGCATACTTATGTATATACTTATCATTTCTGTGTACATACGTACATGCACACATATTATTTATATGCGTATATTTGTGACACATGTAATTGCTTAAACTATAAACGACCTTAGTTTCAAACTTGGAATCACGTTCATGTTTCTTGTTACGTTCATAGTTACAGAATTTATTTATACTGTCATATTCATAGTGATTTTATGTTCCAATTAGGTTATGTTTCTTGCCGAATCTGTTATCGACACGAAAGTCGCGGGATTCAGGAGAGAATAGTTTTTTCCGTGTAGCGCGTCGATCAACATCTTCCGACGCTTCGGACTTTCCGATTTACAGGACCGTAGTAAGTAATAATTTCCGGCACCGGTGATTGATAATGACGCACGCCGTATCGATTTCCAATCGGCGCCGTCGAACGACCGGACGCTACCAGTATCAGCTTGTAACGCTTTAACTGGAACATCGGGTAACTTACATTCGATTACGGCCAAATTTTACTGGGCACTTATGAGTCCATCTAACAAGGTTGCTTTAATAACCTTGACAACAAGGACCATCTTGTTGCAACAAGATGGAAGCAGCGACGCACTTAGGATTCTCGTCACAAGGAGCTCAGTTGCACTAATAGAAGCATTTTCAATGGAAATTCTAAAGATCTGGGGACTTATAGATTCGGGGACAAAGAAATATGAGAATTGAACAATTTTTGGAGACACAAAAATTTTGCAAAGTGGGATTTCTTTTAATGTAGGTATTTTCAGAGGATTTTACAGTTGGGGGTCTAGGGAAATGGGAAATTGAGGATTCGGGGAATTAGGGATATTAAAGATCTAGGGATCCAGGCATTTACGAGTTGGGGAACGTAGAAAAATAAAAATTTTTGAAATTTTTGAAACACAGACTTTTTGGACATAGGAATTTTCTAATATACGTATTTTCGGGGGATTTGACAGTTGGGAGTCTAGGGAAATGAGAAATTGGGGATTTGGGGACTTGGAGAATTCGGAATTTAGGGATGCGAAATTCTGACAATTTCTTGGGCTACAGATCAGTGTATCCAAGAATTTGGGTTTATGAGAATTTGGTTATATAGGTAATTTGGGGACCTTAGGATTTTGAGACTTTGACAGTTCGGAATCCAGTGATTATAGGGTTTTACAATCTGAAGATTTCGATGTTTAGGAGATTTCGAATTCCAGAAGGTATTGTAAGTATATATTTTGATATCTAGGGGTTTGGGACTTAGGTATCTTGATATCGGAGATTTGGGGCCAAGGTATTTTGATGTCTAGAAATATGGGTGCTGAGTATTTTGATATTTAGGTGTTCTTGAACTAAGCATTTTGATATCTATGGATTTGGGAACTAGGTATTTTGGCATCTAGGAATTTGAGACCTTGGTGTTTTTCATATCTAGGTATTTGGGGCCTAGGTTTTTTGATACCTAGAAATTTGGGTCCTAAGTATTTTGATACTTAGGGGTTCTTGAAAGCATTTTGATATCTAGGGATTTGGGATCTAGGAATTTTGGTATCTAAGAATTTCAGACCTAGATATTTTTCATATCTAGAGATTTGAGGCCTAGGTATTTTGATATCTAAGAATTCAGGACCTAGGTATTCTGGTACTTAGGCATTTAGGATCCAGACACTTTGAGCGTCTAGGGATATCCGAATTTAGAGACACAGAAATCTACGAATTTGCGGATTGACAACATTGTGAATTTCGTCAATCTGATAAATTGAATGATCGTAAGTCGGGAAATCCGCAAATGAGAAAATTTAGAAATCTGGAACTTAGAAAATTAGAAAGACGGAATTTTGAGAATGTGAAAGCAAGAAAGTGCAAAAATGAAAATATTTAGAAACACGTACACGAAATTGGTGGAAATCGGAAAATGTTTGAGCTAACAGTTCATCCAACGAGATCAAGTACACAAAGATCGGCGAATACAAGAGCAAGTCCGTTTCCTAACATCGTCATTTTCCCTTTGGAAGTTTATCACCGCCCACTATGTACGAGAACAGGGTTGTTCGAGATGCAGGGGGTACAATATCACAAAGGACAACGGACTCGCACACGCTGTTCGACTCAGCCATTTCAAACAACGATCCCTGTTTGTTTAGGATACAATGTATCACATTACTCCGACAGATAGTTCCGATACCTAACCTTAACATACAGGTGCTTATCCGTGTCATCTTCGGCCGCTTTGCAACCTCCATCTTTGTTTTTCGGATATCGAATAACCTTCTTGTCTCGCTACTACGTTTTTTTCATTTCCGTACACGTCTCCTCAACTTCGTTGCTCGCATCAGGGTGATTCGTTGTTTTTGTCGTGGCTGCCTTCTGTTTTTCCTCGTTACAAACTCGACTAACTTTTATCGTTTCGTCGTCACGTCGCGTCACGGCGATTGTTTTCGAACGAGTCACGGGGCTGGTTATTAACGATCGATAAACACTTTGACAAATTTTGTTCTCAACGGGCAATGTTACGAGACTGCGATGCGACGGAAGACATTTTGTGGACACGAAGTGATTTTTTTATGTCTGACTATTTAAGAATTCAAGTTTATTCACTCAAATTTTTGTATTCATAAATTTCTGAATGGCCAAGTTTACGATTGTTTGAATTTTTTAGCATCTGAGTTTCCAAAGTCTTGAAATTTCTAATAACAATGTTTTCAGATTTGAAAGTTTGTAAATTTCCAACTAAATTACACAAATCACCAGAATGTCTGATATCTCACAAATCTACTAAACTCGAAAATCTCTCAAATCTTTCCAATTTCTCAAATGTACAAATTTCCAATCTCCGAGTCTCCAAATCTCAAAAATCTCTAAATTTTTCATATCGATAAATGTTCCAAATCTCATTTATCTCTAGTTTCTTGAATTCCAATTTTCTGATTTCCCATTTTCTACTTTTCCAATTTTCCCATTTTTCGAATCACCAAATCACCAAACTTACAAATTTAGACAAACATAAACATGAAATTTTCGAATCCTATCTGGTCCAATCATTTTTTATATCCGTCAGGAAACATTTCGAACAGCTTTTTTCGCATTTAGCTCTTGTTTCTTTGAAATCTCTGAAATCCACAAATCTCAGAATTTCCCAAATATCGAAATCTCCTGAAACTCTCAAATCCGCAAATCTACAAATCTCCCAAGTATCAGGAGGCTCAAAAATCTACAAATCTTGAAATTTTCAAAATCTCTAAATCTTTCTTTCTCATATCCACAAATTTGAAAACTTCAATTCCGCATTTCTCTTAAATCCCTTAAATCCACAAATCTCCAAAGTTTCAAGTCCTCAAATATCGAAATCGCTTAAAACTCTCGGATCCACGAATCTACAAATCTCCAAAACATCACGAGTCGCAAAACTCTACAAATCCAAAAATTTCCCAAATCTCCAAATCGCTCGAGTCTCTGAAATCCAAAAGTTTCTAAATTTGCCAGATTTTGAATCTCAAAAATGTACAAACTTCGGAAGCTTCGTTTACAAATCTCTTAAACCTCACAAATCCCTGACCCTAAAAATTGTCTGAATCTCCAAATCGCTCGAATCTGTCGCGAATGCATCGAATTCCTCGAATCCACAAATCTCCAAATTTGCCATATCTCTCGGCCCTCCGGATATCAGAATTCCACGAATTCCCATCCGTCCATGAATATTAAAATTCGACCGGAAGTACCAGAAGGTTCGTAAAATGCTTCCGTACATCGCCATCCGACTCCCATACTTTCATAATAGGAGAAACGGCGTAAAAGTTTCTTTTCGAGCGCACAGGATCGCTCGCTTCGCGTCAGCCTAAAGGTTTGTCGACGCACAGTCAGAATTTCCGATACGCGTCCCTTTCAACCCCGGGTCCTTTTCACCCCCGTGTCCTTTTACCACACTTTCACGCAAGCAGGTGTACAGCCGCGATCTAAATCTATTTCGCGATCGTCGGGTTGATCGAGTCGGTTGTCGCGTTACAAACGATGAAATTATTGGATTTGCCCGGAAATTGTGAAATTCCCGAGGATCGCGTCTCCGGGCCGGCTTTACGCCTTGTTTTCAATGGACGGCTCGCAACACGATCGCTGCACGAAAATTCCTGGCCCTTTCAGCCCCCTGGTTGCCCCTCCGGCCCCCCCCGGAACACTGATTGCGTCGCTTTGGCTCCCTTTAAATGACCCGATACACCCCTTTGCGAACGTTCCACGGCTTACCGTGGCTGACGTGGTCCGCCGAAAAACGAATCGACGCGGCTTTTTCCTGCCGGACCTGAAGAGATTTCTAGGGAAAGAGAGGAAAAAAAAACGTTAACGAGTAGTGGATTGTCTGATGAAGGTCGGCCATTGTCGTTTCTTTTTGCAACGGGGTGATTGAGCTGACAAGCAGACACGGTCGTTGCCTCGTCGATTTTCATTGATACTCTTTCTTTTTAATTTCGATGACGAGTAATGTTTTCGTTGTTTTTCCGATACCATGAATATGCTGTATACGACGGGATATTGGATACGCTGTTTTTTGACGGGGAGGAATATTAATTTATTGGATGGAGTCGCGATCGTTGCATCGTCGAGTTTGGTATAACTTTTTTCTGACATATTTTGGGGAGACAGAAGATGTTCTATATTTGGTTATTTTTTCGGTGCGAATTTTATGTAGTCGGTTATATAACGCGTATGTTTGTCGCTCGGATTTTATAAGTTGAGGTATGTGCCATTTTGTTTGTACGAGAAATTAAATTTATGAGTTTAGGGGTATGAACACAATAAAATTTCAAATTACTCTGATTTCGATTTTCCGATATCCTCATTTTCCAATTTTTTCATTTCCTTACTTTCACATTTTGCAAATTTTTCATTTCCCTGTACCTCAGTTTCTAATGGCCTCACTTCTTCATTTGGATTTTCCCATTTCCTCAATTCTTCATTTTCCATTGTTCGCATTTTTCCATTTTCCAAATTCTCTAGTTGCTTATCTTCCAATTTTCTCATTTTTCATCTTCCTATTTCTCAATTTTCCCACTTCACGAGTCCCCATTTTCAAATGTCTAAATTTCCTTTTTTCCCAATTTCCTCATTTTTCCACGTCCTGATTTTCTAATTTTCCCATTTCTTCACTTGTCCAATTTCTCAATTTCCCTAATTCTTCATTTTCTAATTTTCCAATTTCTCAATGTCCCCAACTCCCAATTTTCCAATTTCCCTATTTATCCTCTTCGCCATTTCCCCACTTTCCCATCCGCCAATTTTCTGATTTCCCATTTTCCGCTTTTCCACTTTTACAATTTTCCTATTTCACATTTTTAAATTTTTCGACTTTCCCACTTTCCCCTTTGCTAGTTTTCCAATTTCTCAATTTTTCGAGTCTCTAAATTTCCCAGCTTACAAATTTAGCTAAATATAAACATCAAATTTTCGAATTTTATCGAGTCCCGTCATTTTTTGTATTCGCCAGGAAACATTTCAAACGGCTTTTCTTCGCACAAAGGGTGTAGCACCTTTTGTTTTCGTACCACGTTTTAACAAAACGATCAGAATACAATTTCCCAACAAACTTGATACGTTCAGCGCCATAAAAGTGAACCGTTTCGAGGGTATTTGCGGAGTGCACGAAGTTCAAACGGGTTGAAAAATAGTAGCGGCTTTTCTCTCTTACGAGCCGCGCCGGTCGGAGTCTCGGCCGGTGTAGCATCGAATTTGGATGCGCATTAAACGGAAGTTCGAGTTACCAGTGTCGCGTTTCAGTATCCCGTTCGGTCGCCTGCAGTAATGGTAACTTTTAAATTTCACCCTCCAAGGAACACGCTATGCTCCTCTCCGTTTATTGGGTTTCCTCTATTTTTAATCGAGCTCCCACGCCGCAGGAAAAACGTTAACATTGATCGGGTTAACCAATTGGAAACAAACGCTGGTTTATTTTAAAAATCGCACCAATGTTTCACGATGTTTCCATGCAAAAACAATATATATACTTTTATTTATTTATTTATTTACTTATGTACTTACTTATTCGTTTATTTATTTATTTATTCACTTATTTACTTATTCGTTTATTTATTTATTTATTCACTTATTTACTTATTCATTTATTTATTTATTTATTCACTTATTTACTTATTCATTTATTTATTTATTTACCGGTAAAAGAAACGGCTTATTGAATAAATATTACTCTCTTATACAAATTCAACACAATTTTAATTTGATTTTAAGTCAAATTATTTTCTTGCAGGCTGCTGTTCTAGTTGATGCAATTGGCATGTCGTTGTTTATTTTGTAACGTTGTGTTACGTTGGTATACTTTTTAAAATACGTAGTTCAATGCCATTTTATCTGTGGTTCAGAAATATTTCATTGAAACATTAATAAATTGCAGATTGTATCGATAATTACATATTTTTCAATCGTTGATAAAACTTGGTTATTAATTGAACGATTTTATAATTGTTTATGGAACAATCATTGAACGGTTTTATAATTTTACAGGTTGAAATTGTACTAAAAATTTGTATCGTTGAAGTCAAGATTGTAATTGAATTTTTATAATCACTTGTCAACTTGGAGGTTAAAATTAAATTTTTATAACAATTTGTCAAACTAGAGGTTCAAATTGAATTTTTTAATCGATTTGTTAAATAAAAGTTTAAAATGAAATGTTTCAATCTGTTTGTTAAGTTAAAGGTTAAAACATAATTTTGAAAACAATTCTTTAAATTCGATTTCTATCACGTTCATAAAATAAATTTCTTAAATTGAAAGTTAAAATCAAATTTTTAAATCAGTTTATGAAATTAAAAATTAAAACAAAATTTTTAAAACAATTCTTCACATTCAGTATACGCTTATAATTTTATCGGACAAATTGTCGCAACCTCGTTCCTATTAAAAACAATATTAATTTCTTACGAACAAAATTTATATTTTTATCGCTTGTCAGTCCACCCGGTCTACTTCCTTCACAGACATTCATTCGATAACCACTGAAAATCATATCTGTAAAATGAAATTTATCTCATTAATATCATTGAAAGAATGCATCATTCGGACAAAATTTAGTTTAATTACCACGTAATTAATTGAGCTTGGGATAATCGCACTAATTCGTCCGCGAAGCGTAAGAATGAAAGTGTTCAACTGGAAACGATCTCCTGTTTCGATAAACATACATTACATTTGCATGTATAATCGTACATCAGGCGATGCAGTTACGCGAGCGCGTAATGGAGCGAAGCGGCCATTGTAAAACGTTCATTACGCTTTAATTCGGTATAACGCGAAATCTTTACCGCGAAAAAACCAAGATTACCGCGATTCCTAGCAAAAAACAAACACAGACCAACACGAAATTAACAGTTTGACTGCCATGTCACTCATATGTGGCTGACACTCAAATTTCTACACAAATTTAATAGGCGGATCGTTCCGCGCGGAATTGATCACATTTTGACCCCACCATCGGTGATTTTCTTTTAATCAAAATGTGTTATAGTCTATGTAAAATTAGGGGGGGGGTTTAAGTCATCATTTTACCGATTTCGAATTTGTTAAGAAATTACAAGCCTTCAAAGTTTGCAGTTTTTTCCTATTTTTGCGAAAATAGACTTCACTTACGAATTTTTTTCTCAGAAACTACTCGTCCGATTAAGTTAATTTTTTTTTTGTTTTATTTATAAAAGATTGGGCTACTATAAAATATTTTTTCTGACTTCGTCAACTTGTTATATAATATGAAGAAATTTAAACAAATTCTTTTTTTACGTTTTGCAATGATGAGCCTATAGTGGTTACTAATATACTCTTCGAGGTATAAACAGATTACTTTATATTCGCCTATTGTTCCATGGATAAAAAGATCATTAAGATCGCGAAATGACTATGCTGCTTTCCGTCCTTCCAATCGTAAAGCATGATACGACGAATGTGAATATGGTGTCCGGCACGTGTGTTTATTAACAAAACATAGAAGAATATTTTTCTTAAGGAAAGTAAACTAAACGCCAATTTTCACTAACAAAATGTGTGCCCAGATAAACGACGGGTAGTTATGCACACATTATATTAACACTTTGACTACCAAAATGAGGGAGTTGAAAATTTGAGTAGCTAGTACTTTCATAATTAATAAATCTCATCATATATGTTCACACTAAGCTGTTCTATTTATTACTCATATTTCGATGTAATTGATACGAGTATTTCCAATTGGGTGAATTAAAACATTTTTAATAGTACAGGTGATTGATACACGTGGAAATTTAAGTGCCACACATACGTGGGTGACATGGCAGTCAAAGTGTTAAAATATTAATTCATCGCCGAAACATCAAGCCGGAAACACGTTGTTTTTTTATAAATATTATCTCGCTGAAAACGAAATTATCTTAACCAAACATTCTACAAGAAGGATTTTTCTTTTTGTTTAATAGAACTCGTGCAAGACTCGTCCTCGAGGCAATCGGTTTAATGGATTATAATTATTTTACGCGCGATATGGGCGATTAAATGCGTTCTGTTTTAATACGTTGATTGCAGGGGTTACCGGTGCACGTAAATTTCGAATTTGATTAACTTGGAATCAGATTAATAAACGATATTTCGAATTGAAATTCATTTTACTCGGTTATTTCGAATTCTTCGATCGTCGAAGACTGCATCTTAAAAATCTAATAAATTATCATTTACTTTGTAAACACGTTACTTGTTACACGGTACTTCGTTGAATAAGCTTTAAATATGTACACGCGATCGATAATTAACGTAATTAACACTAAAACCACCGACGTATAATGCACAATTATTTTGATGTTAAAAATGCACTTGAAAAATAAATGAACAAACAATGAGACATAAATGAATACACTTATAGATTCTATATCTTGATGACAATCAGCATAAATGTCAAGAAGACCAGCTTAACAAATTATGTCATTTATAGAAGGGTCATCCGATCCCTTTGGTGATTTTAGTGTTAACATGAATGCTATAGCATTCAAATCGTAAAGTCAATTATTTTGAATTTAATTTTGTATAACCTCAAGTTCTTGTAATTATTATACCTGTCAATGTTTATTGTATATAACGCTTAAAATATGACAATTTGACTACTCTTATAAACTGTGTACCGCGGCGAGTGTATCGTGTTACACTTGGACTGGCTCGAGCGAGGCGAACACAGGCGCAGCAACGACGCACGCATAGACGCAAGAAGAGACGTGTCGCACTGTGGGAGGGAATCGAGTGTCGCACTGTGGGAGGATTTACTGTATTCAGTGCACGCGGTTTATGACACCCCTGTCCTCGAATTTGGCCCTGGTATCGGCCCGGACCGATGGTCAAGTCATAAACTGATGTACCCTCTAATACATTCTTAACACTCTTCGACTTCCCTGTCCGTCATTCGAACGCGTTTCATTCGTCGCCATTACTAATTTTCTCTGCCGATCACAAAAGTGTACCTCCGTTCCCTACCGAAGCTCAGCTTCGGAATCCTCTGAAATGAACGTAAATCATGGAAACTTCGCGCATAAAACGGGGGAAAGGGTGCTTCGTTCCGCGCGAATAAGTCGTGGGACTCGGAAAATTGCGAGAGGAACGTTTGATCGTTCGCTTTTCGTTTCGAAAGCGCGGAACATTTCTAAAATACGCAAAGGAAGATCCCGTAATTTGGGACAGATCGTAAATTCGAACACGCTTACAATATGACGTTGCAGTGTAATTTTGTTTGAAGGAGGATCAAGATCGTTAGGGATATCGTAGAATTTTCGAGGATGAAATGCAGGATACGAGGAAGCGATATTAGAATCCGTGTATTCTTGTAATATAATGAGTACTCGAAGCACAACATATGCGGGCCGCGTTATTAGCCATTCAGAAAAATGAAAAGGCATCGTTGAATATCGGGGACAGCAAACTGAAAAGCCATTCTTCCCTCTTCCCTATTCGCTAGATTACCGGATATGTTCAATATGTTGGCGGTCTGCATATTTCCGAGCACACATTGACAATTCGCGGGCTACCTGTTCCGAGAAAGCATTTTCTACTTGATTAACTTGACCTTTGTTCTTCTACTTGCGATCAGAGAACCGGGATGCCATCGATGTCATTTAATAAATAATAAATAAGCAGCTATATAATAAATAAATAAGCGACATTTTAATAATTTGGTAAAATGTACATAATCTGATTAAGAGTCAACGGGGAAATATTAAATGATTATTATAATAAAAACGATAACAACAATTATTTCGGATGATATTCACATTGATAATGAGTACCTTGATCATTTTCATCTTCGTAATCATTTTTGTCTCGTTCGATCAATTACTCCTCTTGTAAATTATTTTATTGGATGACGTTTCGAATTTGGACAAATATTTTAGGACTAGTTTATTAACGTTATTATTAATTGTAATATTTATCACCGTTGTTATTAATTGAAACATTTATTAATTTTACTCCTGATTGAAATATTCTTTAATGTTATTATTAATTGAAATATTTTTACCGTTACCATTAATACAAATATTTAGTATTTCCATGTTTGACTGAAATATTCAATATTTCATTGGACTAGTATCTTAAACTATTGTACATATTTGCGATTCTGGGTATCTTGGAATATATTGTACATATTTGGGATTTTAGGTATCTCAGAATATATTGCACATATTCGACATTCTAGGTGTTTACAGGTTTATGTACCTGAGGATTCGAGTACCTGTGGATTTCAGAATATAGGGATTTAGAAATTTGAGATCGTGGAGATCTGGATATTTAGATATCTAGGAATTTAGGTACCTCGAGATCCGAGTATGTTTTAATGATTCAAATATAAGATTACGTCCATACCATTAGGTATCTCAGGATTGAGGTATCAGGTTTTCTTGGTATCTGGACATGTTGGTTTCTAAATATTATGTAAATATCTTCTTATTTAGTTATCTGGTTATGTAGATATCTTGATACCCATCTATTTGGAGATCTAGGTATCTAGTAATCTAAGCACTGTTGAGTCCAGATATTTAAAGATAAATATTTCTGTGCACCTTAGTATTTATGAAGCTAGACGTCTGTGAATTTGAGAGTATATAATACACATCCAGGTATCTGCTTATATAAAAAGCAGAAGATCTAGATACCTAAAAATCTATGTTCAGATCCAACCATCTTCGTATGTAGCGTTTTAGGTACCTAGAGATTTATACATACGATTGTAGGTATTAATGTATACATATACATCAAGATATCTTCATCAGATACAAGAATGCAGAGAAGATATGCGGATTAAAAGTAACTGCGTTGACGATGCTGTCGTTTCTATCGCCAATAAACCTTGAAGAATCGCTAAATGATTAATCGGTAAGAGGTCGTGGTAGCGTCGAATACATAGAATCCGTAGAATCCACGGATCTATTACAACGGGCAAATAGGATAACAATCTCCCGATCATAAATTATACCCTTTATTCGCGTCTGAAACAAATTATGTCGGACGCAGTTTCATAAATTCCCGATCCCATCTCGCATCTCGTAACGCGGCTATTTGTGCTATATCTTGACCCCATCCTTGGCTTATCTTGAATTTTAAAAGATTCCTCTCAAGACACATGCTGGCACACGTCCCGGCAAAATGAATCCACGATGAAACGTTGCAACGAGCCTTTCGCGAAGAAAGAACCATCCGACTGTCGGTTTGTCACGAAAAAAAAAATAATTATTACTACAATGATAATTGCTATTATCACGTATTCATGTGTATACTAAATACGTTCGTGTACAATCCGAATTAATTTCATTTTGGACAATTTTAGAAAGGTTCTAGGAAGAATCTAGGAACTTGTAGAGTAGTATAAGAAACACCAGGGAAGATCTAGAGGAATTTGGAAAAGTAGTAGTAACTTTTAAGAGAATATGAGGAAGTTTAGGAGAAGGTAACAGCATGGGGTGCTTCAGAGAAGACCTAGGGAAGCAAAGAGAGCATAGAGAATTCTAGAAAGAACGTAGGAAAATTCATAAAAGCAGTGCAGGAGTTACGAAATTTTAGAGAAGATTTGTGGAAGTTTAAAGAGAATACAGAATCTGAGATGAAGGTTGAAAAGTATGGGGAGAGCCTAGGAAATATTTAACAAAAGTAGGAGAGTGTAGAATGTACCTAGAGAAGTCTGGGAAGAGTCTAGGGAAATTATGTGAACTTTAAGAGGAATGTAGAACAAATATAGAGAAGTCTAGGAAGAGTCTACGGAAAATTGTGAGTATTATAAGTGGGATCTAGGATGGAGATACACTTATAAGTGGAGAAGTCTAGGGAGAACCTAGGGAAAATTGTGAAAACTTGAAGAGAAATGTAGAACAAACGTAGATATTACATTTAACAAATCACAGTTATGTGCATGTAGTTCAAGGAGATTTGAGAAGAACGTTAGGTGAGTAGACCCTAGGGAAAGTTAGGGGAATTTAACGATAATTCATAAAAAGCACAAAGCGCGAATAGAAAATTTTCAGTCGAATACAATTTCGTTATATTTAAATTTCAGACAAAATTAATAAATTTCTGTAGAATTTATTTGTCAGTTGCATTCATAATCAAGTAATATTAATTATGATAAATACAATTAACAACGAAGAATCCGATATGCATTATTTAATTAAAAATTCATTTTAAGAAGGCGCATTTTTAATTTCCCAGCAAATCCGACATAGGAATGTACAAACGAAATTGTCGAATTCAAAAACGTACGAATAATTGTTTCATTAAAATTTGATTTCAATAACGCCGAGGCCAAAAGAGAGGATCCGTGCATGAACTAAAATACATACCGCATTGATACAATCCTTGCAAAAGTCAAACAAAGAATGTTCAAATTAAAAATCGAAGTCAATGGTATTTCAATTAAAAGAAAAAATATCGAATATTTCAATTAATAACTGAATTATTGATTATTTCAGTCAAACATGAAAATACTATATATTTTTATTAATGGTAACGGTGAAAATATTTCAATTAATAATAACGTTAAAGAATATTTCAATCAGGAGTAAAATTAATAAATATTACAATTAATAATAACGTTAATAAATATTTCATTTCAGAATAACGTTAATAAACGGTTCAATTAATGGTAACGCTAATAAATATTTCAATCAAGAGTGAAATTAATAAATGTTTGAATTAATAACAACGGTAATAAATATTATAATTAATAATAACGTTAATAAATATTATAATTAATAATAACGTTAATAAATGTTTCATTTCAGAATAACGTTAGTGAACGTTTCAATTAATAGTAACGCTAATAAATATTTCAATCAAGAGTAAAATTAATAAATGCATCAATTAATAACAACGATAATACATATTATAATTAACAAAACAGGTAATAAATAATACAATTAATAATAACATAAATAAATATTTCATTTCAGAATGACGTTAATAAATGTTTCAATTAATAGTAACGGTAGCAAGTATTTTAATTAAACATCCAAAATTAAAAACGCTAAAATGACAAATTAGGTATCCCGCTAGTTTGTCAGTGAAAGGCATAATGACCGAAATAACGTCGATCAAAAAGAGCGAAATAACGAAAAAGTAGTACGAAAACCGAATTTCGGTAGCGTCGAGGCACGGTGTCGTCCAACGTGGAATTTCAGGAACGCCAGAGCCCATTTCGGCGTCGTTTTAAAAGAGTGGTACGAACCGATACAAACATACGCTTACCTTTATCCTGTGGGACCATTGGTCAGGGGCGTGTCATCGGGATCGGCTAATTTCCCACACAGCACGTTTATATATCGCGAGGGAATTTAACGGCCGTACGATCGAGTTCCCACGGCGAAATAGTATCACCAGCCCGGCAAATCGGGACACCAAGGTGCATCAACTGGTAACACGACCGACCCCTTATTCAAACCCCGTTCATGATCGCGGGAGCATCCGTATCAATCGCTCATTATACCCTGATATGCTCCTCTTCGATCACGGTCGCGTGTGCCCCTCGAATCGACCGCCCTATCAAATGTATATGTCCGTTGCCATTTTTGTATATCGTGGCCCGCAGAATGCCCAGAGGTGAACGCGTTTCGGGACCGGCACCGACTGAACTCCTGTCGGCTGCCAACCCGTAGGACAATCCACTTTTGGCTCCTGCGCCTGGCGACGTTGTGTCAGCGACCCCGCTCTTCCCGTTTCAGAACCACCGGCTCTATTGACCGATGATATCCGAGTGGAAAAGGGTTGAAATTCCCCGCAATCGGTTATATACGGTAGGGGTTGCTGCTGATCCTTCGGGGAATGCGATCGCGAAAAATTACTTTCACCGATTTGGGTGCAATTTCGCGGAGAGCTTCGTTTTGGACGAACGGGATGTTCACGAAAAGAATTTTTGTTTATTCTGACGGAATTTTGAACTTTGTTGAAGTTTCCTACCTTACCGACGCGCCGCAGAGAGGACTAAAGGGGCAACAGTTTCGATACCATTTCTGTGCAAGGTATTGTTCATATCTGTACAACTGTATCACCTGGAAAGAAGTATATTGTTCGGTATAGTATATCCCATTATAATTTAACTACTGTGTTAGTTTTCGATCTAGTTTAGCTATATGGTGCGTTATACACTTTTTGTGTATTATATGCATTCTATATATACCATCCTAGTACATTATACATTATTATTATTTATTAGTACGTTATTATTTAGTGTTTTTCCTTAATAATTTAAAAAAGAAATCCAATATTTTTGCAAAGGAAAAAGTTGTTCAGAATAGCCCCACCTACAACCCCTTTCCGGCTTTGACGGTAATTGTGGGACACCCTGTATATTATCTATCTATATACTATCCTAATATACTACATACTGTATATGTACATAAGCGATATATTTAAGGTGGTCAAGTTAGGTGAAATACCCTGTATACTATCCAAGTATAGTGTGTGTATGTGTGCATTTTAGTTCAACGTTAAGTATAATGCTAGAGATGGATATTTAGATGTACTGACTTCAGAAGTCAGTTATACACAATCCGTTTATATCGAATAAAAAGAACTAACATTTTGTTGTACCATTTGAAGTGAAACAGTGTTTTCCTGTACAAAATATTATATGCAAAACATCTTCAGATTTAGAAAAATAATTTACCAGAGACATTTACGAAATCTATATTAATATTCCCTTCAAAAAGCAAATTAGTACGACTTGCGAGAAAAAATGGACGACAGTGTAGAATACCATGTTGAAATGCATATTAAATAAATAATTATTGCGATAAATGAATAATTAATTGAAAGGATTTAAGGTATACTGAAACTTTCGCTGTTGGGTGAATCTGGAAATTCGAATTTTCGCGCGTGTTCTCTGCGGACTGTACATTTTGTGCCATCTAACTATGAAAGATGGAATTATCGAAACACAAAATTGCGAATTTTCCGAAAATAAGGAATTTATATTTATATATTTAAGGAATCATCATAATGGAGTTGACAAAGTGACAATATAGTAAGCTGGGACCTTTATATTCGAGAATTAAAAAAAATCCATTTTATGGACCAAAAAATCGTTATCCATAAAATGGTGGAAGCTGCGAACTAATGGAAATAAATTTTTCAATATAATTTTCGTATTTTTTGCTTTTAGCGACTTATTAACTCTTCTGAGATATATTAAAGAGGTTTGGCGTTGCTATTGGGTTTGTATTATCGCGTATTGTATCAGGAAAATGAATACCTTTAAGGTAAAGTATTTAAAAATTAATTCCATTAGTTTCCACCTATCACTGCTAGGTGGTTAAGGATTTCGACTGCCATAAAATGCAAATTTCTCTATTTTCGTTCGCACAACCATTTCTATAGCATTGCTTTGTTGAGGTTTAGATCGTACAGCATTCTATTCGTCCCAAAACAATGGGAAACATACTAATTTTGAAGAAAAATGCAATTTCTTACCTTGCAATAACTACTGGTTTCTGTTAGATGGTGCCAGTGGTATTTTTTCAAAATTAAACAAACATAATTCTTTTTTCGATATAATTTGACAATAATATAGTTTAAGTGGTACAACTATACGATATCAGCATGCTCCACAATTGCTAATAAGTCAAAAAACTGAATAAACACGAAAGTTATATTTGAAAATTAGTTCCATTCGTTTCCACCCTTCGCCGCTAGATGGCTAATGATTTTTTGGTCCACAAAATTCAATTTTCTTTATTTTCATTCCTGACGCTTTTACTGCAACATAGACTCGTTATGATAGTACTATTATTTGCATTGAAGGTTCACCTAATGACAAATAGACGTGAAGGTCTTTAATTTGAGAGAAAAATGCAATTTTCTATTTGATTAGTATTATAGTTCCTCGCTAGATGGAGCTACCAGCATTGTTTGTAGAAAGTGCGCGTACAAACATAAATTTTAAAATTAACATAATAGTCTTTCAGTATACAGAAAGGGTTCAATAAATAATTTCTAATTATATTTATAATATGATACACCTGATGTTTTAACACAGCGAGGCGGACAATATTGTCGGTCAATAATAAAAAAATAATAATTTGAAAAAAATTCATCAGACTTTTCAACTAGAAAATTTTACGGCCGCTATTTGCCATCGACGAGAAAGTTTTCGATTCCAAAGGGTGAAATATTTATGTTTTCTCGGCGACCATAGTTTGTTTCGTAGAACATTCGCTCACTTTATATCACTTTATATTAAATACACGATAATAATATTTCTTCTGCCATGAACGAACAATCAAAACCCACTAATTTCACGGAATTCTTATTTACCATTTTTCTTATTTTCATGTTATCGAATTCGATGGGCGTATTTATTTGTTATCAGCGAGTCAGATTCTCCGACAACAGATTCATCGCCGAAAACAGGTGGTTGAACTTAATAAACATTCGTCGAGTTGGGTTGAATGGAAATCAAGCGTAACACCTGTGAAGCGTGTAACGATAGCAAGATAGAAACGTGAGCGAATATTTTGACGGAAATCGTTGAAATTGTTGAGGAAACGTATCTTCTCTCGTCTTCGGATGGAGAGTATCAATATGCATAAGGTAGCGAGGGGTTGGAGTACTCGAAACTCCGTCGGCTACTTGGTTCAACAGCCATAACGAGCTATGAATTATGAATCGCTCCGATCGACGATCGTTCCTGTCATCTCGTGTCTATTTCTTAAGACTGTTCGTTCGAATATTAAAGGACGTTGTTTGTACACACCGCGATCGAAGGGGTTTCCGGTGTAAGGAGATCTACGAGCTGGCAGGTTGTTACGAAGTTAAGCTAACTCGATCGGAAATCTATCGAATGTAATTGTAATAGTACAATAGTAATTGGAATGTAATAGTAATTCATTTAACACATTGAACACGCTTCGTAATCGTCTATTTGTGAATGGTAACATTTTAATTGCGCATTGCAGTTGGTGCAATGTTTGTGCAGTGGGAAAATTAATAAATTATCGTATATGTTTATAATTACGTTACAAAATTGCATTTACAGATGCATTTCGAAAATACATTCATATACTGATATTAAGTGAAATACGGTAACTTTCTGATGTATACATGTACAGTCGTGGACAAAATTAAGTGGACAGGTATCATAAATAACAAAAGGTTAATTTAATTTAACTAAGAATGCCTATAAATCAAAACTTTATTGTACAATTATATACATTAAATAAATGTTTTTTCAAGTCTATAAAAACATTTCACGTTCTAAATTTAAAGTTTATAAACATTGTAGTAAAACAAAAATTGTTTACATTTCTGCAATGTCCACTTAATTTTGTCCATGAGTGTATATGACTGAATAATATGTATTTACAGTCATGGACAAAATTAAGTGGACATTGCAGAAATGTAACAATATTTGTTGCTTTATTACAATGTTTTAAATAAATTTTAAATTTAGAACGCGAAATGTTTTTGTAGACTTGAAAAAAACATTTATTTAATATACAATTTATTTATTTAATCTATATAATTGTGCAATAAAGTTTTGATTTATAAGCATTATTAGTTAAATTAAATTAACCATCTGTTATTTATGATTCCTGTCCATTTAATTTTGTCGACGACTGTATACTTAAATATAAGAAATTAATATAAATAAAGAATTCATATGAGAAAACATATTATTGCACAGAGATCGAAAACGTACGTTAACGTCGATAAATCTTCGCGAAGGAACGTCGAGCGCTTCCTCTCCGTATATCGCCGGTGCGTGATACACAAATCGCGTGTGCAGCGAGAAAGGGAAACAAGAGGGCAATTAAATGGGTTCTGAAAGAGGGTCGGCCATGTTCGAGGCAACGTGTCATCAGTTACTAGGGTAATAGTTAATTTCGTAGGAGGTCCGCGCGATACGGGCCGGTGAAAAACGAGAAAACTCTGGCCGGATGGTAGACGGTGTCCTTTAATTGTTTTGCAGTCGGAAGAGGATCGCGCGTCGCAGATTAGAATAAAGCCTGGACTGCGGCGATACTCGAGACGGCCAAACACGATGCAATTTTCCTCGGCGGATGTGGAGATTGTTGCGAGAGGAAGATTCGCGAAAGAGATCCCTCTGAATACTTGACACGGACAATGGAAAAACTCCGATGAACTTTCGAGTTCTTTGCCCCGGAATGGAAAAATGGAGGGAATTTAATAAAATGTTGGGATGATTTATTTTAAAAGGTATTTGAATTTGTTATGACAGTATAGCACGATATTCTGATGTTGAATGAAATAGATTTATGGTAATGATAGTGATTTTATAGTGGTATCGTATGATTTAATTTCTAGTAATTGTATAGTATTTTTAAATGGCCTCTGAGACTGGTATAATAGTATATCAATATAATAGTATGTAATAGTAGATTATAGTATGTATGCAGTCTCGAATGAAGTAGATTTATGGTAATGATAGTGATTTAGTAGTGATATCGTATGTACTAAATTTCTAGTAATGATATAGTAATTCAGCGATGATATAGTAATTTTAAAGGGCATCTGATATTGCTGTAATAGTATGTAATAGTACATTATAGTATGTATGCAGTTTTTAATGAAGTAGATTTATGATAATAATAGTGATTGAGTAGTGATACAGTATGTACTAAATGTCTAGTAATTATACATATAGTAGTTCAACGATGATATCGTAATTTTAAATGGCAACTAAGATTGTTGTAATAGTATGTCAATATAATAGTACGTACTGTAGTATTGAATAGAGTAAATTTATGGTAATAATATAGTGATTTAATGGTGGTGTCGTATCTACCAAAATTCCTAGTAATTATATAGCAATTTTGTGATGATGTAGGATTTTTAAATGTTACGTGAATTCGTGGAAATAGTATAGTAAGATAATGTAGATTCAAATGGAATCAAATTTCTAGTAACTATGTAGTAACTCAGTGAAAATATAACACATCCATATTAAATTTTTAGTAACAATCTGGAAGCTGCGACTAAATATTTATAATATAATTTGTTAGTTAAGAGAAAGAATAATAAGATAATAATAAGAATGTTAATATAATTTGTTAGTTTTGTGGTGAGAAAACTACACGCCGTCGAAAAATATAAGTAAGGCATATGAGTAAATATTTAATAACAGTAAATATAGTAACTTATCGATGATACAACACACTTGTAATACATGTTTAGTTATAATCCGAAATTTGCGACATAATATTTGGCAAGAATGTTAATATAAGTGCAAGATTAGAGTTTAGAAAGACATACACTGTCAAAATTAGGGTAAAGGAGAGGGATATGGGTACAGTAGCACTTAAGAGTTCCATTTGAAGTCTTCCTTCCTGTCTCTCGACCCTAGAAACCCTCTTACCTTCTTTCTGATATCACAATACACCCTTCTGCGCCCCTCGACCTTCCATTCGACACTGATTAACGATTTCTCGACGAAATGTACATACGTAGATAGGACAGACGATTAGTATATACAGATCTTCCACTTTAACCATCAATTTTTATAAACTGACCAAGTACAACCCCTGTATCATCGAGTTAGAACCAAATTTCGCATATGAAATTTCAATGTTGTATCAGAAATGGTAAATTAATTTCAATAACTCGAATTACTGCCACGAAGATTGTTATATATAGTCGTGGACAAAATTAAGTGGACAGGTATCATAAATAACAAAAGGTAAATTTAATTAACTAATAATGCCTATAAATCAAAACTTTATTGCACAATAATATACATTAAATAAATGTTTTTTCAAGCCTACAAAAATATCACTCGTTCTAAATTTAAAATTTATTTACAACATTGTAATGAAACAAAACATTTTTTTACATTTCTGCAATGCCCACTTAATTTTGTCCAGGAGTGTACGTTGCAATGTATATTACGAGAATTTTACGTATTTTACTACGTAAATTATAACTACAAAGCGAAGAAAAAATTATTTTCGTATTGTCAGGTTGTGCAGAGTGCAGTTGCAAAATGTTTAATGAAAATCCTAAACATTTCTCAATTTTTTAAAAATATTACAATATTCTTAATTCGTTTCACTGTATTCGATAAAGTATTACACAATTTTCCACATATTATGTATATATGAAATTTATTCCACATACGTGAAACATATAGTACATGACATCTATTCTACATACTTGATACATACGTACATGAAATGTATTCTATGTACAATATAAAATGTATATGACAACTATTTTGTATACAATATGAAATACACGTATATAAAATCTATGCTAAATATATGAAATATAACGAAATCTGAAACAAGATCGTGATATTTGTTGATCCAAAAGCAGCAAGTCACTGCAAGGCTAATAATTGTACAAATGAAGTTTTACAGACAGTGCATCTATATTAGGACATATTTAGTAAACAATCAAGCAAATTATTTGTATTACTTCTCAACCAGACGTAACGTGCATACGAAACACAAAAATGAGCCACAAAACGATACAGGAGGATGTTTAAATATGATAAGTGGCCATATCGAGCACTGAATTCGAATGAAATTTCACTCTCTCGAGTTGACAGATATTTTCTGAACTTGAACCTACCACGAACTCACGTTCTTTCTAACCTTCGAGCTTACGCATCCATGTTATTATAATTCGATTCCACGTAGTGTCGTAAAAAGAGCATAATTCCGTGTCACGGGTCAATGTCACACGCCATTTTATCATATCCGACAGAATTGTGAGCGTACAAATTTTCTGCTACAGTTACCGATGATACTAACAGCTTAGTCGAATTTTTCGTACCATCTTTCGTTCATCGTTAAGTAGTGGTTGTTTGAGCGTAAAACGATTATAAGAGAGTTCAACGAATGCGTTACCTGCATCGCGTCGTAACGTGCATAATGTGTTTCTCAAGGTAGAAGTATAAAAATGTAGTTTGTTCAATTTTTATTTCACATATTTATCTTTCGTTTAAGCGGTGTGTGCGTCGTTTCGCATGAAACATAGACAAGCTTTGTTTAATGTCAGCTGTAAGTAACTTTCGATAAAAATAGTGGAAATTTACTGAATTTATTTGATTATTTTTATTCATTTATTATACTTTTGTTTCCCTTGTTCATTGTTTGTTTACATCCATTACTACTGTTTTTTTTTTTGCTTCATTCATTGGTTACTTCGACTAATTTACTATTGTTTGGTTTGGTTCGTGCATTGTTTGTTTATTTCAACTAATTTCATATCTGTTTATTCTAATTAATTTATAATTCATCTATTTTAATTATTTTGTTACTTGATCGTTTCAGTTGATTTTATCTATATGTTTACCTAATTCAGTTCGTTATTCACTTATTTGAATATATTTTTTATACATTTGCAGGTCAGTTCTATATTTAATCAATCGAATTAATTGAAGGCATACTTATTTAAATTAATTTGTTATTCATAATTAAAATATTGGGAATTATTCCTCATTGATATTTGACCAAGATAATTCATTTAATTAATTAAATATTTGTATGTTTATACAAACGAATTATGTACTTACCCGATTAATCCATAATTAATTAATTAATAAAAAAATTAATCCATTGCTCGTATATAAACAATTAATTTATAATACATTCGCCCAAATCAATTAATTGCTTGTTTACTGTAATAAATTTATTACACGCTTTTGTCATGAATTAATCTAAATTAATTCATTATTTATATAATTACATCCATCATTTGAAATCCAAACTATTCGACAAGCTTCGCACGAATAGAAGAAAGACTGCACAACGTAAAAGTGGGTGTACCAACCTAACCTGAAGATTGATTTGAATGGCCGTAAATGCCCGGGAAATTCAAATTACAAGCCCGATGGCGATTTGTTTAACTGGAATGGGCATCTATTTAGCAACTATTCGGTGGACGATCACCGAAATCGGCAACGATAAAGACAAGAATGAGAATAAAGTTTTCGAGCAGATCGACGATTCGGAAAGTTTCGTGATCGTTTGGAATATTACGGGAATCACGAAGGTCTTTAAAGGTTTCGAAAGTCGCGAGAAATGTTGAAAAGTTTTCGATGTAACTCGGGCGAGTCCAGCTTCTCCCGAGAAATAGAAATCTTATGCTTGTCTGCACTCGCCGTCACGCGCACGCATCATTTTTATTTTCCTTCGTTACTTTCCTCTCCAACGAATTACGTTTTTCGGTTCTTCTCAGCATAACGTCGGCGGAAATTATTTAATCCGTTATGGAATCAGATTATTAGTACTTGGTTTGTCGTAGATATACCGTTAATATGTTGCTCGTCGCGATATAGGGAGATTTGAGGTTATGTTACTTCGAATGATCGTAATTCATGAAGACGGGTTATTATGTGGGCCTTCTTTAACATTTCATAGCGATTTATTAACGTTTTCTGTGCTGTAATTGTTTCATAGTTTAATTTTTTAATGATCCTTTGTAGAAGTTGAGGATATGAAAAATTAGAGATTTTTTAATTCTGAAACTTGTGAGTTGTACAATACTGAATTTATAATTTCTAATTTTTTTATTTATAGGTCTGTACTTTTTTAAGTTTGTTAATTGGTCAATGATCAAATATTTGTGACCCGAAATTTTCTGTTCTCCAAATTCGAAATACCAAAATTTCCGAGTACCCTCAATTTCTAAAACTCAAAATCCCTAAATCCTTAATTGCATAAATTTCTAAACCTTTCAATTCCCAAATCCTCAAGACTCGAAACTTTCTATGTCTCAAATTCTCAAATCCCAAATTCTCAAATCCTGATATTTCCTCTTTATATTCCAAAATTCCTAAATCTCAAATTCTCTGAATCCTAAATTACCGAAATTTTAAACTTCCTAAATTTTCAAATTCCCAAATTTTCAAATCCTTATCTCCCTAAACATCCAAATCTCCAAATCTCAAAATCCCTGAATCTCCAAATTCTCAAGTCTCGAAACTTTCTGTCCCTCCAATTCTCCAATTGCCGAATTCCCAAATTTTCAGATCCCCTAGTTTCTCATCGTTTATATTCCAAAATCCCTAATTTCCAAAATCACAAAATCTAAAATTCCAAAATCCCAAAATTATTACATCTTTAAATCCGTAAATCTCAAAATCTCAAAATCCAAAATTACATAAAATCCATTTTCCCAGCTTCTTAAATCCCGTGCCTCTATATGCTCATATCCCTATATCCTTACATTTCAAAATCACCAAATCCCTAAATCCCCAGATCCCCACTTTTCCCAATAAAATCCACAATTTCTCAAATCCCTAACATTTCACACTGCTCAAATCCTTAAATTTACCAGATTCGCAAGATTCCCGAACTTGCAATCGAAAAAATTCTAAAATTCGATGACTCTCGTCCACGGCAATATACCGAGAATCCATCGTATAGCGCAGCGGAAGGAGAAGGAAAATGTATAGGTGTATCGGAGTAACAAATAAGAAAACAAAACAATTAATATCAATATTTCTATACAACCCGTTTATTATACGCTTGAATCATATATTAAATAGTACTCACGCTAAATATATAACTCAAGTTTCAAATATGCGTCTACATATCTTATACAGTTCCTTTCAGATGTTTGTGCTTAGTCCTAAATCGCTCTGCCATGAAGAATCGAGGAAGAAGAA
The DNA here is from genome assembly GCA_947623535.1 of Coelioxys conoideus. NCBI lineage: Eukaryota > Metazoa > Arthropoda > Insecta > Hymenoptera > Megachilidae > Coelioxys > Coelioxys conoideus. The sequence goes on along the minus strand of OX392451.1, from coordinate 7,541,931 downwards.
AAGAAACATAACGGCGCATGCAGAGTTACGGGAAATTCGCCGTCGGAATCGTTGAGAACGACTCGAGTTCGCGAATTTCCACGAAAATCGCGATATTTTACTTCCGTCTCGATCATCTCGCGCAATATTTAGCCGGCCAAAAAATTACGTCCTCCCACTTCGCGTTCGCACGATTCACGCTCTCTCCTTCTTCGCGAAACGCGTGACCCTGAAGCTCGCATTTGAACGTATCTCATTATACGGTGCCGAATGCTACGGAGTTTCCTCGTCCGTTGTAAACGAGTCGAAATGGAGGATACGAACGCGGACTTTGGCAATATTATATTACATAACTCCCATAAAGGGGAGAGCGTCGTTCGTGAGAGACGCGCACGAGGTTCCAGCGAATGTCGGTTTGCGAAATTTTGCGTCGAAAATATTCCCGCGAAGTATGATCCGTGTTCCGGTACAGCGATCATAACTCTGAACGATCCAGTGACTGTCGAAGATCGGTAATGATTATCGTTATACGTCGTGGAAGCAATGCCATATAACGAGAGGTCGCGTATCTCGTTCAAGGACGAAACTTTTTGGCCAACCGAACGTGTCGCTATCGAAAGGTTCGATAAATGTGGTTCCATAATGCTCGGATTCTCGCGAACGAAAGAACGTTCTAGGTTTCTTTAATCGTTAGATTCGTTACGAAATGGCCAAGTGTAAAATGCTTATTAAATAAGAAGAAACATTTGCTCCGGGTGTCAGACAACGAAAGGGTTAAGCGTAAATTAGGTCCCGTCCGGGATCAGTTTTCAATATTCGTCGTATCGAAACACCTTTCGTTCTCTGTCGCTTTCACGCTTATGCACAATATATTCTCGCACACGCACACGCATACGTTCATCGTCGCCCTATTAACATTGATTACGTACTTATGTAATTCCGTGTACATGGAGACCCGGCCTGAACAACTTGGCGTCCCTCGGGCAATCGTTTCGGTGTCGGATTATTTTGTTATAAACGTGAGCGAAGATCGTGGTCTTCAACGATTCACTGCTTCGGATATTAAACGATTTCGAGATTTTTGGGACGTTCGAGGATTCGAGTTTATCGCGATTCGAAGATTCAGGGGGTTTGGGGGATTTTTGGGGTTATGGTGTTCGAGGATTCTGGGGTCTCGAGGGTTCATGGATTTCCGGAGAACGGGACTTTGGGGAATCGAGGATTTAGGGATTTGGAGATTTTGGGGACTTTAGAGATTTGAGTGTTTGGAGAATTTAGGATTCTGGGAACTCGAGAGTTTGAGAATTGTTGGGACGTTGGGACTTGTCAAGGTTTGGGAATGCTGGGGAATTTGTTGGATTTGCGAGTTTTTGGGATTTGGAGATTTTAGGGATTTTAGAGAGTTGAATGCTTGAGGATTTTACAATTTTGGAGGTTTGGGGATTTTGGATTTGTGGCAGGTAGAATTTATTGAGGTTGGACAACTTGACGGATTTCTGGATTTTTGGGAATTTGAGAATTTTTGATATTTTGAGAAATTCATGGATTTGATGATTTTGGGGTAATGAATGTTTAAGGATTTCCAGTAATGTGAGTGTTCACAAATTTAAAGTTTTCGACATTTTTGAAATGTTGGGGTAAATGAGGATTTTGGAAATTTGGAATCTTAGTATTTTGAATATATGTAGGTTTCAGTGATTTGGCAATTGGAAGATTTGGAACATACGAAAAATTGGAAATTTTCAAAATATGATAGTATAAGTTTGCAAATTTTAAAATTTTAAAATTTTAAGACTGGAAAACTCGAAAGCTTGTAAACTTGCAAACTTAAAAATAAGAGTCTATAGGACTCGAGAACTTGACACCTCGAAAATTTAAAGAATTGAAAACTCGATAAAGGAAACCTTGGAAATTTGAAGAATTGAAAACTCAAAGACTCGAAAACATGAAAATATGAAAGTGTAAGAATACAAAATTTAAAAACGTAAAAATGTTGATGCAAGCAGTGAACCGACTATGCCGAAATTGAACCGGGAGCGAAATTGCCCTTGCCGGATGTACTTAGTAACATATTTATCTAAGACATTTCACTAAGCAAACGCTTCCCGTAAGTGTGCTGAGTCACGGTGGAGGAAAGTACTTGAGTTTGTATGTTTAAGGGTCGTTACAGGCATCGTTGCGGCTTACGTCGTTGATGATCATTCGCGCCCTTGGATCTCGTAGAGCAATTCCGTCGACACCTCCGTTAACGCTGGATCAACCTGTGCTGATTATATACATATCTCCGAATCGATCGAAGTAAATAAATAAAGAAATAAACGGTAAATTATTCTTTTATTCCTCGAATAACCAAGGGAGACTGCGAGAGAATCCTTTGGAAATTTAGGATTTACAATCTAGGGAAAAGCTTTAGAAATTTGGCACTTCCACGGGGAATTGTTTGGAAGGTCCTAGATAAGTCTAGGGGAATCCCAGTTAACCTATAGGGAAGTGAAGGGAGAATTTACAAAAGTTTAGGAAGATTAAGAGAAGTTAGGAAATAACCAAGAATTAAGAATGAGAGTCTAGTGGAACCTTAGGGAGAATCTACGTAAAACGCTGGAATTTTTGGGGACATACAGGAGGACTAGGGAAATCTAATATAGGAATTATGGAAGAATTCAAGATAGTTAAGAACCTTGAGAAGTGTTGAAGCAGTCGAAAAAGAGTGTAGGGAAAATTATTGACGATGTAGGAAAATTTATGAAAGTATGATTAACATAGGGAAACCTGTGAAAGTAAGAGAAACCTAGGGAAAGAGTAAAAGGAGTCAAGAAAGTATTTACAAACATTTTGGCAAGGATCCAAAGAAGTTTCTGTGAAGTGAAAATCTAGGGAAAACGTAGAAAAGTTCACTTAACAGCCTACGAAACTTAACCTATGACTCGAATAAAGATTCAAGCATCGCTAACAAAACCGCCATATTGGCAAGCTCGGTTGTTCCGGCGTCGTTCTTCGGTGTCGGTCATCGAATTCTCCCTAGCTTGTATCTGGTAACGACTCGTTCACCCTTGTTTCACGTTCCAAAATTGCTAGGTTCAGTGGACGGATACACGAGCTGGAATTTCTCGTAGTTCTCGTCTTATTTAGCGTTCGAAACGTTCCTATTTCGCGAAGGACGTTTTCTCCGTTCGCTCGTCGCCTAAAAATCAGTTTCGTTGGTTCTCAACGAACGAACACGCGCCACTCCGTGAAACGTGCACGGTGGCGGCCATTTTGACGTCCATAACCTCAAATACTATGCAGCTTAACGAATTCGTTAACTTAGCGAAGAAATAACCCACCTCTCGCGTTATGTGTACGTCCCCTTTGTGTGTTCGAATAAGAATATTCTAGGGGACGACTTTCTAGGGAATTTTGTGGGAACATTGCTCGGGATACTTATTAGTAAATTCTGAGGTTGCTTCCATGGATATTTCTTGGTCCATTTCTACGAATATCTGAAAATGTTTCTGGGAATCATTCTAGGGACATTCAGCTTTTGCAGAAAGATCACGGAAAGAAATTCTGCTAAGAATATTTATTATACTTTTTCTAGGAATATTTCTGTGGACCAGTCTCATTACATTTTCTGGGGATCTTTCCAGGGTTCGAACCAGCAGTGTTTCTAGGGACTTTTGCGGATAATTCTATATGCTTTGGAGGTATTTCTAAGGATCGATCTATAGTTTTGTCCACTGCGTTGCTAGGGATCTTTCCAAGGGTGTATTTAAATATCTTTCTAGGGATCTTTCCAAAGTTGTTTTCAAAGATCATTCTAGGGATCCTTTCAACGTTGTTTTTAAAAACATTTCAAGGATACTTCTAGAAACTATTTGAAGGATTTTTCTAGAATCCTACTGGACTTTTTCAAGGCATTCATCCATGGCGTTTGATCGTTCGTATCTAGACCCTTTTTACTTAGATCACAAGTTTTCCCTAGAAGTGAGATCCTGTCACACTTGCAACCACCACCTAACTCTTCGTATCTCACGAGATCCTAGATGAGTTACAAACGCCGTTGGTGGGATATTCCTTCATTACAATCGGTGGTAATCTAGCGACAAAAAATTTGTATTATCGTTTAAGGTTATGACGCTCTTTAAGTTCAGTGACTTTGTCCGTGATTAGTTAGGGACTTCGTCGCGCGTTCCAATAAACGAGAACGTAGAAAATTATAGTTCCACCCGTCGGTGTTCGTTATCTCCACGCCGGACTATCACAAGCTCGATAAATCACCGCGTTCTTCCGTCCGATAGCCACTGTTCCTCAGTCACACACGTCGCTTCACCCTAAACTAACACCGTTCCGTGATTACCTTATGAACACTTACAATCGGCATCGCATGCTCGTCTTTCGTTTCTTGTTTCGAGGAAAAGGAAATACGAGATAAAACCGAGACGACGACTGACGGCCTCTTGTGTACGTATTGGACTCGATAAATGGCAGTTTTCGTGCATAGCACGTAGCGTGTACAGGAAGACGCACATACAGCGTGGTCGTAAATTTCAGTGATCGACGAACGACAATTGTTTGGTTTATATTTGGCTGAGTCGTTGGTTTCGGAAAAGTGTCTGTGTCAATTGACTTGATTTTACTTATATATTGACTCATCTACTATTAATTAACTAAGCATAGTTGATCAGTACGTTAGTCCTTTATGCTCTTTTGTTTACAACGCTATTATTGCAACTTGAAAACAACCATGTGGGTTTGCTGAGATTAATTGGAGATTCGTAATTAACTTTGTTTACTGGTTTGTAAGTGTAAACTGATGGGTATTAATTTATAGATCACTGAGATTTGCGAGCACGCTATATCTGTGCAATCACTATACCCGAACGGAGAGCTCGCGATCAGCAATCAAGGATATTGTCCATTTTATTGATTTTTATGACAAAATACTTAATCGCAATTCAGATATTTGACAAATTGACGATAAATTAATAATAATAGGAATTGCAACAACTAGTAAATTATTTTTAAACGTTATTTAACTCATACTATTGTTATTAATATTGTTCATATCATTGTCGTTGCAGTTATCGTAATGTGTCTGAATAATTAGTTTTACAGAAACTAGAAGAGCAATAAATATTGTACTGTATCGGTACGGTTTAATATAGATCCATCCGAGTGACTTAAATTGAGGTTAAAAGGGAAACAGAAAACGTCCGCAGAAAATGTTTAGTGAACACTGTCGGACGATGTGACTTCGTTAAGTAAATATTAAATAAACCGTATATTATTTTTACTGCGATTTTAGCGTGCATTTCAGCGTGTAGTACAACGAACGAGTCTCTATAACAAATTACGTTGTCCTGAAATACATCGTTGTAATTTGAGCGTCCATTAAATGAAGAATGAAGTAAAAAATTTAACAACAAAAATCGCGAATATTAAAACCTAACCTACAAATCTTCCAACAGCTCTATTTCGTTAGCGAAATATCAGTTAAGAAAAACGAACAAAGAAAACGAGACGTCGATAACACGTTGCTCTCCGTTCCATATGTCGCTACCCGATAAATGAACGGCAATTTAATACGATCTACATAAGCGACCTTACGATAGAAGCGACATCAACCAGTCAGTCGTCGTTGGTATATCACCAGGTTCGTGGTGCGACTCCATAATCGACGTGCCTCATCGTCGAACGGGGACTGCAATCGGTTTCATTCGTACACGCAATTGGGTTACCTTAGACCTAATCATATTTGTCGATAAAATTGACTTTTCCCCACGTTTATGCTACTCGTGGCCACCGCTCAGCCTGGAACAGCTCAAGAATTCGAGGAATTTAGAGATTTGGGGGTTCGGTGATTGGAGGATTTGATGATTTCAGGTTTTCGGTATTCGGGAATTCGAGAGGTCGTTCATTTGAAGATTTAGGGACTTGGGGCATTGGAGAATGTAGGGATTTGAGGATGTGGGGATTTGAGAGTTTGGGGATTCGAGGTTTAGCGATTTAGGATGTTAGGAATGTGGATATTTGGGGATTTAGGAAATTGGAGATTTTGAAATTTGAGGATACGGGAATTGGGAACTTTGGGATTCGGGATTTAGGGATTTGGAAGTTTTGAAATTTGGAAATTGGGCATTTGACAATTTGGGAATTTGGGGATTTGGAATTTTTGAAATTTGGAAATTGGGCATTTGACAATTTGGGAATTTGGGGATTTGACGATTTGGGAATTTGAGGGTTTGGAGATTTTGGGTTTAGTAATTCACAATCTTAGGAATGTGGATATTTGGGAATTTGATGATTTAGGAATTTGGAGACTGGAATTTGAGAATATGGGAATTGGGAACTTAGAGATTTAGGAACTAGGGGATTTTGAATCTTGAGAATTTGGAAAATGGACATTTGGCAATTTGGGGATTGGGATGTGTGGGCATTTGGGGATTTTAGGAATTCAGGGATTCAGAGAATTTGAGAATTTCCGAATTTGATGATCTGAGACTTTGCGGATTTCCGAATTTGAAAAATGTGCACTATAAAAGATATTGCTATTTGACTATTCGAAAATTTGGTGGTCTGGGAATCGGGGAGCATAACAATTTTCAAGATTTTGAGAACTCTGCGGATTTATATATTTGGGTATTACGTAACTTTGGCATGTGAGAATAAATTAATCCGGGAACTGCACGACTTGCAAGTGTCGAATTTGAAAATCTGCAAATTTAAGAAACGAGCATCTTGAAAGTTTGAAAATATTGAAATTCGGGAGTTCTGTAATTTCAGGATTTGGAACTTTCGGATTCGATTTGAAAACACGAAGTCGTTCGAAGATGATAAAGACTCGAGAATTGACAAATTTGACTGAAATTGTCAACAGTCACGAGATACAGCCATTGAATCGCACTCAAAAGCGTTGAATCCCAGTGACCAATAACCAACAGTTATCCTTCAGCGTCGTTCGATCGTCGACCAATCGTTAAGATCTAATAAATTCACCTAATCTCTTCGATGGTAAAAAACACTTCGTCTCGAACTCGCGCATTTCTCTCGAAAATGGTCAAGAAATCTTTGCGAAAGTCAGGAGGATCTTCGTCATTGGGTATTTTCTAATTTTTCTAATAAAAATCTTCTTTTCAATCGGCGCGAGTTTGCGAGACAGCACAAGCTCCGCTTATAGCTCTCCCCGCGGTATAGCAAGATCGTAAATCAAACCCTAATTAAGTGACGCCTGGTTGAAAGCGAAATTGAATTTTTCGCACTTTGATTTTGCATAAACTAAATTTCTGGCGCCCGAATTTCGTGCATTTCGGGTTTCGAAATATTTATAATTTCCCTATATCAAGGCGGAGGCTATCTCTAAATTAGCACATCGATCTAACCCGGTAATGGGCAAGTTAGGTGCCCGCCGATAAGCTCATGGGCGCTGGGGCACAAAGACAACGCAGTGAATTCTAATTATTTCATTTATAAATACACAACTTCGGAGATTTGGAAAGTTCCAATTTTCACCGTTTCTACATTTCCAAATTTTCGTGCATACAAATGTCCAAATTTTCGAGCTTCCAAAATTCTAAATTCTCCAATTGAACATTCTGGAAAATTTAGGAATTAAATATTGTCGAGTCTTCGAACGTTATAATCTAGAAATTTACAAACGATGCTATTTAAAAATTTTCAAAATCCCGCGTTTCCAAATTTCTATACGTCGGAACCTCTTGGAACTTGAAGATTCGGACAATTTCGGATTTGAAAATTCGAAAATATCAAGGTTCGAAGACTTGATAATCCGAAGGCGAAGAATGTTGGATATTTGTAAATTTGCCCGTGTCCGGTGCCCTGGGCAGCTCGGTTGCCCACCGTCGATCTAAGGAGCAACGCCAACAGGGAACGCAAGAGAACAAGAAAGAAACGTTCACCTATCGAAAAGCACCAACGTGTCGCATTTCTATGTTCACGAAACGACGCGACGATTCGAAAAGATGCCACGCATAATGAGCATTTCGTCATCACGTGAACCGCGGCTTAACCATGTGACTAAAACTTCTTCCTTTTCCAAGTCTACCTCTAGCAGCTTGCTTACATTAAACTGTACCTCAGCTTATCCTATACATAACCTATGTACTCGTCTTATCTATATATTATTATACACATAATCATTTATATATATGTATGTACATCTGTATACATACACATATATATACGCAATATTTCTCCTTTGTATACTATACATAACATTAGCGAACGTACAATATTCTATAGAATATACTAAATATTTCTTATCCACGTATAATATCATATACATGTATGATACACCGTATACATACGCCGTTGTATATTCAATATCATACATATATACCGTAACAGAACTTGCAGCGACACTCGCGAACACCTTCCTCCTCGTAAATATTTCTAATTACATATACTGTATAATAGTTGTATATCCTTCGCATCGTATCTATGTGTACGTTTCTGTGCCTGCGAATACATATATTCATTTATCCGTAATATATTTATATCTATATTTATTTATGTATGTATAGTGTGCGCCTCGATGCGCATGAGGTTTCTTTTACAGGGAACAGAGATCGCGTACGCACGACGAAACATTTGTCGACGAGTCATCGTCCTTTTAGTTGGCCCAAGCGCGATCCGCCATTTTACGCGTCGTGCGCGTGCGCGGCCCGATCTGCGGCGCATGCGCGTTGCGACGGTACAACGCGCCTGCGCAGTCGCGACACCGTGCAAACGTACTCCCGACGCGTTTTACCCTTCGTCGCGATTTCGTAAAAATAAATGGCCGAAGGGGATGCACGGTAAACGACACGGGCTCGGGATGAAAAGAAACGAAGCGGACTCCGCCGTTGGACCACGTCTGAGCAGTTGCTATCGTCACGCGACGAGACAAGAAGAAAAAACGAGGAGAGATTTTCGAACTTTTCGCGCTCGTTTTTCGCGATACATTCGGTCCTCTCTTTACAAGCGTCCCGTACCGGCGTAACGTCGGTAAATTTACGATCAAACGCTTCGATCCTCGCTCTCTATGCGCGAAATAAATAATTCTAATATGACAATTGATCGGTCGGGCACGACCCTTGTACGGAGGGAACGAAACTCGTTCGAAAATGCGACAAAATCAGCGCGCGGTCGTCGTACAGACGAGAAGTACGACACACGCTCCTCCTCGCTTTCAGAACGTCCAATTTCGGTGGAAATGTGAGCGCAGGGTGTTACGGTCTGAACAGATTGGTGAGATCTCGTTGAAGTTTCATGTTTACCATCTGTTCGACGAAACAACGGAGACTACGCGATGGCTGACCGTCTTGAAACGTTAATTAAGATCATGGTGCCCTTCTTGACCCACAGTTGCACAGACGTAGATCGGCATTGAAGTACGTTTGGTGGTACGGTACGTATCGTGGTGGTGGTCCGGTATAATTATTCCTATACCTTATCACAAGTACTCGATGATCCTCCCGCTCGTCCTCGACCCATGGAACCCCTGTAACACAACGAAATACAACGACATTAAATCTTTGTTCCACGTTGCATCTTTTGGTTTATGACGATTAGATGACAAGTATTACGGCGAGCGTGTCACAACGTGACACCATCTTGTGGGAAAAATTGAAAAGCGAAAAAAAAATACTTTTTTGTAAAGTAGAAAGACGTGTTTCGAACCTTCAAATCTGTTGGTGTTATATTGCGCGTTACAGAAAAGGGCTCCTGAAGGGAAGGATTGTTTTGCGGAAGAAATATGTGAACAGTGCTGGCTCTCGCTGTTGAAAATAACTAAATATGGGGATTTAAGTGGTGGGAAATTTGGGAATTTTGGGATTTGGTAATCTTGAGATTTGAGAATTTAAGTACTTGGGAACTGAGGGATTTGGAAATTTGGGTATATGAAACATTAGAGAATTGGGAATTTAGGTATTCGGGAATTTAGGTATTGGGGAATTTAGGTATGTGAGAATTTAGGTATTGGGGAATTTAGGTATTGGGGAATTTAGGTATTGGGGAATTTAGGTATTGGGGAATTTAGGTATTGGGGAATTTTGGTATTCGGGAATTTAGGTATTAGGGAATTTAGGTATTGAGGAATTTAGGTATTGGGGAATTTAGGTATATGGCAATTTAGTTATTTTTAAATTTAAGGATTTGGAAATTTAGAACTTGATGCATTTAGGAATTTAGGAATTTAGGTATTTGAGAATGTAAAGATTTGGGGATTTAGGTATTTGTGAATTTTGGTATATCGCAATGTAGGTATTTGGGAATACAGGGATTTGGAATCTAAGAATCCCAGGGTATCTAGGAATTTTTGAAGTTTGTAACTTTCGAATGTGGGAAGTTGGATATTAAGGAATTTAGGATCAAAGAAACATGGACGTTTGTGAACTTGAGAAACTTGGGAATTAAAAAGTTCGGAAATTAAAAAATTTCAAATATGTAACATTGAAACATTAAATTATCGATAATTTGTAAAATTAAAATTTCACAAATTCTGGCTGCTAAAACTTAACAAGGACGATAGGACGATATAACGAAAATCTACTGTATACTAATAATAAACATTTACCTTATCATCGTCGTTATTAAAACCATACAAAATTTAAGAACAATTAAAAATAAATTCCGATCGCGATTAAAGACAAGTGCCACGAAGAGAGGTGATTTAAAAATACAACGGTGAAAATATTATAAATAAGTTCGTATCTGCATTCATGATGGGCATATTCGTGAAAATACAGATATTCAGATATTCTCGAGTGAAGTGGATATATAATTAGATACAGTGAAAATTGATTAGAAGTACCACTTGAATAAATATAGCGGATTAATCTTTTCCACGAAATATCAGAAGCATCTAACTGACGCGATTTAGAAAGACAAACGATGCAACGACGACGGATACGACGGGAATATCCGTGCCACTTGAAAATAAACGTACTAGAAGTTAAAAGTGATAAAACGTCATCTTCTGGAAAATTTCTATCTCCGTTTAATTGTACCGATCGATCAAAACGTTCGTGAGATTTTTATGAAAGAGTGAGCAAATTATATAACTGTGTCGCTTGCGATTTTGCAAATAGTCGGATAATACGGAATTAGTTTGCGATGACGGAAGAATACGAGGTTGATGTAATGATAATTATAATAATAATAGTGACAATAGTAACTACAACCACAATATTGATAGTAATAATAATTATAATAACAATTATAGGACAAACTTAATGTTGTTAAAATTGGGGAATTTGGCAATCTTTGAATTTGAAAACTTGGGAATGTGGCAATGAACGAATTTATAAATTTTGGAATGTAGGAATATGAGAATTTAGAAATTTGGGAGTCGTGGTACTCGAAAGTAGTGAGATGTGGGGATTGACGAATTAAGAAGTTGAGGGATAGAAGAATTGAAAAATGGGGAAAAATAGGAAAATTTAAAAACTGAAAAATGGAGAACTGAAAAAACTGAAACATTGATACATAGGAAACTGAAAAACTAAGAAACTGGAAATAGAAAAATTGAAAAATGAAAAAATTGAAAAGTAGAAAAATTAAAAAATTGGAAATAGAAAAATTAAGAAAATTAGAGATAGAAAAATTAAGAAAATTAGAGATAGAAAAATAGAAAAATTCAAGAATTAAAAAATGGGAAAAGTTGACAAATTGCAAAAATAAGATATGCAAAACTTGAAAAATCGAAAACTCGATAATCCGGAATCCCAGAAACTTGAAAACCCGAAAACTGCAGAACTTAAAAATTTCGAAAATCAAAATATTGCGAAATCGAAGAACCAAAAAGATAATAAAATTTAAGAACCAGAAAACTTATAAACCAAACAATTGTAGAATCGATAAGCTTATGAACCTGTCAAATTTACACATTTGAAAATCCAAAATCACTATATGCAAAAGTCTGTCCGTGGAACAAATAAGAAAAACAATAATCTGAAATGAAAATTTGTCAAACGAATTCAGATCGAGGCCAGCGAAACATAACCAAAAATTGATGGAATACACTTGACATAAGAAGAGTCACTGTCTTCAAGTTATTATATTATTCTCGATATATAAAAAAGTGTTTCTGGTCAAGTACCGTATCCACAAGATCGAAGTTCATTTTCCCAGGCTCAAATGATTCGCTGCTGATCAGCGTGAAACGCTGGCGGAAGGAGTCATTCCGTTGAATCGATTTGAAGGAAGAACGGAAATGCTATGTTCATTTTTAAAAGGAACCGATGGAGAGATCGATCAGGGACGCTATCGTGAAAATGCATCGTTCCTTTCAATGGGTAATTCAATTCCAGTATAAATGTTTAAATGGTTGCTCGGTTATTATCCATTCAATCCTTGAATAATAACGTCGCGTCTAACATTGTTACACAAAAAGGTAAATTAAATTGAATCGCGTTTTAGTTTGCGATTTTAATCGTGACTGACAGAATCCGGGATTTTTAATTCATATCGAATTACGTTTATACAGATCACCTATTTGTAGACGATATTTGTACATACGAATTATGTACTATTAGAAGCACATTCGTTTACAATGGTAGCTTGTTAATTCCCGACTTTCGGGGCTGTAGGCTGTTCGTGTAAGTTAAATATAAATTTCATTATTCTCAAATCATCAAACTCCAAGCTTCTAGGTTTTTCCAGTTTTTCGAATTCGCGATTATTGAATTCCACTAATTAAAAGTTCACTAGATAAAAATATTCCTCGGAACTAAAATTCTCAAAATTCCAAATTTTCCGATCACAAATTTCCACAAAGTGACAAATTTAAAAAATTCCAAAGTTCTCGGATCCCATATTTCTCAAATCCTAAACTTTCAAAATTCAAAATATCCGTATTCTTACATTTCAAAAATTCCAAAGTCCCTAAAATCTCAAATTGGCCTAAATATTCCAAGTTTAAAATCTGTACAGTCTCAAATTTCCAAAATTCATAAGTTCACAGAATCTCGAATTTCCCAAATGTTAAGCTTTCAAAATCTCAAATTTCCATAAAGCCCCAATTTTCCAAACTTCCAAAGTCCCTAAAATCTCAAATTGGCCTAAATATTCAAAGTTTCAAATCTGTACAGTCTCAAATTTCCAAAATTCATAAGTTCCCAGAATCTCAAATTTCCTGAATGTTAAGTTTTCATAATCTCAAATTTCCATAAAGCCCCAATTTTCCAAACTTCCAAAATCCCTAAAATCTCAAATTGGCCTAAATATTCAAAGTTTCAAATCTGTACAGTCTCAAATTTCCAAAATTCATAAGTTCCCAGAATCTCAAATTTCCTGAATGTTAAGTTTTCATAATCTCAAATTTCCATAAAGCCCCAATTTTCCAAACTTCCAAAATCCCCAAAATCTCGAATTCCCCAAACGCTCAATTGCTCCAAACTTCTCCAAAGCTCTCCGAATCTCGAATTCTTCAAATCATAAACTTTAAAAATTCCAAATGTCCGTAAAGTCTCACATTTCAAAAATTTCAAAGTCCCCCAAAATCTCGAATTCTCCAAAGGCCAAATTCGCGCAGACTTCTCCAAAGTTTCCCGAATCTCGAATTATTCCATTCGATGCTCCATGCCGCGATATAACGATTCTTATTCTCCAATTCGCAAAAGTACGGCTATTATACAAATTTCTCTCGATACAGCGCACTTGTGGCCAAAGAGCCCGAGGGCTCATCCGACGTCCGATCTCGAAGCGTTCTCGAGGAGTTCAACGTTTACCGAGTACGAGATCGGTTAACAGCGCGCAACCGTCCGCAAAAAGAGAAGCGAAAAGTTGTCCGAACTGTCGTAATGGCGTACGGAGGATCAACGAGGCGTTGTTCAGCGTGGGGTTCAGGGTGGCGTAGGTCTCGGTGCAGGGCACAAAGAACGAGTGCCGCGGCGATGAGAGACGCGGCTCGCGTTGCCTTTGTCTTTGTCTTTGTCGGTCGGTGATTTACACGGCACACCGGAGGCTGTTGTCGCAGTGGCTTTTACGGGCGCGTCGCAAACCGCCCCGTAACGCCGCCGTCTCCGCGGGGCAACGGGCGGGATCCGGGAATTGGGTTTCCCGTTGGCGCGTCATTACTTTGTTTATGAGTCGGGAAACGCGGCGAGACAGCGGAGAAAAAGTGTCCACGGGACGCGGCAACGGCCAATATTTACCGGTCAAACGATCCCGCTTAGCGTAACACGGGCGTTGCGCGAATTTTTCCCGATGGACAGGGAATTTCGTGCCGGCCTGATCCACTTCGCTGTGCGACCGACGACCAATCGCGATCGTCGTTTCGGCGAATCACCAATGCGACCTGAGTAGCCTCGGAATTTAGCTCCCTACGTCTTATGATCATCTCTGCACGAATAAACTTTAACTACGGCGAAATACCACGAGAGAATTATGAACGATTTGTAGGGATTTTTGAGCATTCGCGAATCGCCGGATTGGTTAACTCGAGGATCCTGCGGGATGGGTATGTCGTGATTTTGGGGTTTATGCACCCGGGGATGCAGCGATTTGGGTGTCTAGGGATTTTTATGGATGCTGTAGCAGGGGGTCTAGGGATACTGGGGTCGAGGGTCGCGAGGATCAGTTGCAAGATTTAGGAATTAGGATAATTAGTAATCTGGGGAATTGGGTACTTACAAATTTGAAGACCTTGTGATTTCAATTAGGAATTTGATTATTTCGGGATTCAGGAATTTAGGAATTTGGAGATCTAGGGATTTCAGGTACGAATTTGAGGATTATAGGGATTCAGAAATTATGGAATTTGGAGATTTGGAGATGTCAAGTGTGAATTTGAGGATCTAGGGATTCAGAGATTCCAAAATTCAGGAATTTAAGAATTTTGGAATTTAGGGATTTCAGGTAGGATTTTGAGGATCCAGATATTTGGATATAGAGACATTCGAAGATTTTGATATTCAGAAATCTAGAAAATTTTTAAACATACTTTAGTGACTTAATTATTTCTGGATATAGGGAATTTTATCAATAAAATTTGAAAATATAAAAAGTACAGAAGTTTTGAATATATAAATATAGTAACCAAGAAATTTAGGAATCTATCAAATGCACCCTTAGAGCATATCAACGATGCTATAATGGTGGCGATATAACGGAAGTCTACTGTACTATTGTTGTTCCTCGAGAGCCGATGAAAATTACGTGATACCTGCTGAGTGCTCTCGGAATTCGCCCAGCAGGTGAATGGTAAAAGACTGGATTGCGTGATCAGATGCATTATGAACGAATACTCCTGTTTCTCCTATTACCTCCTCCCCTCGCAACATAATGCTATGTTAAACAGCTATTTCGAATCGTTTCAACCTCTCACAAATTATTCAGACATTTATATTTTATCTCCAATCGTAAATTTAATTAGTTGATCGTTTAAAACATTTTCTGCTTGACAGTGACAAATTTAACAGGGACATTTACGTTTCTAGTGACATTTTCATTTGTGATACGATTCTATGCTGTAATATTACGTTCAACCTTACAAGAATAATCAGATACAATATAGTTATTATGATCGATCAACCAGTTCAATTTATATAATCTATTGTAATAACAATCGATACGATCAATGAACCTGCATGATTAAAACAATTAATTCATTAATACAATCAATTAACCAGTACAATGAGTATAGTAAATACAATCAATTTTATCAACAATCAATACGAGCAATCGTACGAACAAGAGATACAATCGATTGCGTCACCAATCGATACAATCAATTGGTAAAACCAGTACAAAAAATAAAGTAAAAATAAAAAACGACGTAATTCGAAAATGACTATCTACTGAACGATATCTGGAAGTATTGTATAAGGCTGCGAGGCATAGAAAAAGATGCAAGTTTCGAAGATGACTGACCGTCAAACACAAGACAGAAATTTCGGGGCTGTTACGAAATTTGGTACAGTCGGATCCAGATACGAAGGCAAAGGTAAAAAAGAAGAACGGCGATGGGTCCTCTGGTAGCACTTCGCGCAGCTAGTCATTCATACATGTACAAAAGCTCGCCACTCCTCGTTCTCGGATGAAAGATCGGGCGTCAATGGTAAAACGTGCTTCCCCCGACTTGCTAATGGATTCCGCACTCCGATTTCACCTTTTTTTTTCTATTCTGTAGCTCACTTAAATCCGCGTACTTTTCCCGCCTTTATCCAGGTACTTGCCACTCTCGCGAAAAGTTGTACATAATTGAAGCACCCCCTGGTGAAAACCCTTCAGTTTTACGCCATCGAACGAGTCTACATATTATATTATACCATTCAACCAATTTCGAATTCAAGTCGTTTCTCCTCGGCCCTCGAGCTGACAGATCGTCGCGTTCGATTTCGGGATTAGGGCGATCTGGGGAATTCTTGAATGGGGGTTTTCGCAAATCCATGATAGATTTGTGAAATGTTTGTATGTGGGTAATCTGGGGAATTTGATAATTTGGGAATTCAGGTGGGCGAGGATCGAGTGACACGGGGATATGGGGACATGGGGGATTTGGGATACAAGGATTTAGGGATTTGGGGAATTAGGGATACGACTATTTTAGTATTTGGGGAATTAGGGATACGAGGATTTGGGGATTTAGGGAATTAGGGATACGGGGATTTGGGGATTTAGGGAGTTAAGGTAACCGGGATTTAGGGATTTGGGGAATTAGGGATACGAGGATTTAGGGATTTGGGGAATTAGGGATACGAGGATTTTGAGATTTGGCGAACTAGGGATACGACCATTTTGAGATTTGGGGACTTAGGGATACGAGGATTTGGGGATTTGGGGAATTAAGGATACGGGGATTCAGGGATTTGGAGAATTAGGGATACAGGAATTTAGAGCATGTGGATTTAGAAATATGGTAGGTCAGAGCAGTGAGATTTAGAGCTACGGGGATTTATTGATGCGGGAATTTAGAAATTTATTAATTTTGGGATTTAGGATTTGCTGTCCGTGGGAATCTTTGGGACATGGGGACCTTTGTAAGGATATGAGTATTTATAGATTTGAGAATTTGGAAACTTGGGAATTCGACGATGGAGTATTTAGAGTCTTGAAAATACGAGAATTTTAGGACTTAGAAATCTAAGAATTTTGGAATTTGGATGTTATATTATTTTAAAATTTATATTACTCGAAGACTCGATGACTCAAAAACTTAGAAACTTGAAAATGTAAGGTGTTACAAACTTGGAAAGTTGCGAATGTTATAGCCCGCGATTTCCCCAATCCGAATATTCGACATCTTGAAAGCCAACCAATTCGAAAACGAAAAATATTCACGAACCGAATTCTCGATACTTGCACCCCGAACGGAGCACAGTGCCGTATCCCTCTTCGCTACGGTCGGGGGTAGATCGGGGGTGGTGCGTGTTCGAACGGCGGGGCGCGGTGTAATCCGTTCGTTTCGTAATGCCCCGGCACGGAGTTATTAAGCTGGCACGAACGGTCGCGTCCAATACCCGGAGAGCGGTAGAATTTAATTTAAAAAATAGGTTTGTCGGTGGCAGCGTCGCGTAGAGTGCACAGTTTTTTATATTTTTAATTTCCCCGACGGAGTATGTCGTTTCTATCTGTCACTGACATATCGCGCTGCCCCTGCCCACCCTCTTCCAAAAACGGACAGGAAAAAAAAAGCGTCGGAGGGCGGGGGAGAAAGCACACATCGGAGCTGTTCTGTCGATGTATGATCTGACCGCTGATATATGACTGTAACGTGAGCAAAAATGCGAGGCCGATTGAATTACATTGAGTTACGTGTCGTTACGCAACGTACCTACGGACAGATAGAGAAGGCCGGGTAAATTTATAGTACGACCTTTTGGTTACGTTTGATTTTGAAAAATCGTCGCCGACCGAAATTACGATCCCACCCACGCTTCGCCCCGCGCGTTTTGGCACGTGCGCGTCGACCATATTTATTTCTCCCACGTGTTCTCTCGAACAGCGCTATCTACCTTCATCTCCTCTCTCTCTCTCTTTCGTTCGTTCGCTCGCACTCCCTTTCTGCCTCTCTTTTATTCTCCTCTCTCTCTCTCTCTCTCTCTCTCTCTCCTCACTCGTTCCGTTCTAAATTCGCGCGCGTGTCTCCTTCTAACCTATATCTCTGTCATCCCCGTCGACGCGACGCTCCCGATTTCGGATGCTCCCGTTTTCCGGCAAAATATGCACCGCGAAGAAACGCCGCTTTATAATATCGCGGCTGACACTTATCGTTATGCATTCTTAAGTGATAAATCTCGGCCTGGAAGGGGACAGAAATGGCCGGGGTTCGCGCACGTCGCGACACGGACCGCTAACGTTCACGTGATCTATGCCCGCGATGGTACAATTCGTTCCTGGTGTACACGTCGTGTGGTATTGCGTGAAATACGCCGATGTATCGACGGAAAAACTGGTAATTCCAGTTACCTAATCGATCGCAACCAATTTACTAACCTAACCTGATCGTGTAGTCGCAGTAAGATACGAAATTGTGCCAGGTATCGAAATGTTAATAGGAATTTAGTTTTAGTTACAGTGCGTGTTATTTTTTTTGTGTCTCATTTTTCTCCTTGTAAAGGAATTGAATCTGACTTAACCTAAATTATTTCTGTAAAAATTTCGTTCATTTGATATGTTTATACGTGCAACAGTGATAGGGTAGGTTAGGTTTATGAAAAATAGAACCTAACCTAATTTAATCTAAAATGAATGTATTTATAATTGCTTACATTTGTTCTCCCAAAATATTCATTCATTCTAAGATGGGTAGATGTTGAACGATAATAGCATGGGTTAGATTATATGCAAGCAAAAATAAACCTAATTTAACTCAATCTGAAATGAATGCATTTTTGATTGCTCACACAAAATCTCACGACAAAATTCATATGTATTGAATTCGTCAGATGTGCAACAATGATAAGGTAGGTTAGGTTATAGGCAAGAAAAGTACAACCTAACCTAACTCAATCTAAACTGAATGTATTTGTATTTCTTCGCAAAGGTTTTCCCAAAAAACTTCATTCCTCCTGAATTGATTATATGCGGAACAATGATAGGTCAGGTTCGGTTATGTGTAAGAACAGTAAAACCTAACCTAACTCAATCTAACATAAATGTACTTGTTCTTCATCGTACAGGTTCTCCCAAAAAATTGATTCATCCTGAATCGATTAGATGTGAAACAATGACAAGATGGGTTAGGTTATGTAAGAAAATAAAATGTAGCCTGATTCAACCTAAAAGGAATATATTTTTAATTCACTAGAAAAGTTCTTATAAAGAATTCATTCATCCACAGTAAGCTAAAAATAGAACGATAATAGGAGTAGATTATCTTCGTGAGAAATAAAACCTGACCTAACACAATCTAATTGAATACATTTGTACTTCAGCACACAAGTTTCTATAAAAGGTTCATTTATTCTAAGTAGATTACAGGTAGTGCAGTGACATGATCGATTAGGTTATGTTTAACAGAAATACAGCTTTTAACGTAACCTAAATTTTACATTTTGTTGTTAATTTTATCTTTTGAACGTCTTGTTACAGTAATTTACCACATTCTACATTTGGAAATAAAACGGTAATAAGTTTAATTAAATCGTTCCAGGAAAATATCACTTAACCTAAGTTAATCAAAATCGAATTAATTTGTAATTTGTTGCGTTCCTTGATTCTAGGATTTGTGAAGAATCCATGAGTCTAAAAAAATCTAGGAAAACTCCAGTTTTTCCTGCGCTATACAGAAGAGGTTTATCTCGGAATGAAATATGCAATATATACAGAGTGAAACCAACCCTGTATTTACTGATACAACTCGTCGTAGCTGTGGTCAAAATGACGGTATATATTTAAAAAGAAATTCATTTCGCAATTTCAATATTTTAAAACAGTTTTTGCGAATGATACCACCCCATAAAGCAAAGGTTTGCCTTCAGCGACCGAAGAATACTCCCATCTCATTATACAATCATCTTCGTGCTTACCTACGGCCAGGATTTCCTTTGCGCTCTGTTCCCGTGTTGACTTTTTCCCCGTGTCTTTCTGTTACCAGGAAAAGGAGCGTGTATACACGGGAACTAAAACGGTATTAACACAGGTCTATGTACCAAAGTCTCCTCCTTTCGAACCGTCGTTTTCATTCGAACCTTAATGAAGCACTTCAATTTGCCGGCTACTTGAAATGGACACATAGTTTGAACTGCCCGTTTCGAGAATATTTTTTACCTTCGTGTCTTTGCAATTTGCATACGAAACCGAAAGTTTGATGAATTCTCGTACGTTCGTCCGGTACTGCACTATTTTCGAGGAATACATCGGTGAAAGCGGAGATTTACACTTTATTGTTCCGCCATTTTGTTGTGACACGTTACTGACATGGCGGATAGTTGGATATGGGAACCAAATAAATATGTTTGTCCCTATATGATGTTATACTCTCATATGATGCCCCTAGACTCATGGACGTCTATATCTCCAGAGTCCCAAATACCAACATTCTTTTATTCTTAGATCCACATTCTCAAATCTTTACTTTTCCAGATCTATATTCTCAGATACCTACATTTCCAGATCTATATTCTCAGATACCTACATTTCCAGATCTATATTCTCAGATCCCTACAGTTCCATATTTACATTCTTAGCTCTACGTTCTCAGATACTTACATCTCCAGAACTACATTCTCAAAATCCTACGTCCCAGATCTAGGTCCATAAATCTTCACATCCCAAAATCACCTACACATCTTCAGATTCGTAGATCCCTAAATGCCTAGCTTAGATCTTTAAGTTAAAAATTCTCAAGTTCCTATTGACTTCCACCCCTATATCCCCCTAAAATTTCCTATGTCTCAAGTCCCTACATTCCCATACTCCTATGCTCACAGAGTCTCGCATCCCTAATCCTCCGTATCTCTACAGTCTTACATACCCCAGAGGTCCTTAAATCTCTAAATCACTTCTCCTCGCGATTCTAATTACGAAAGACTGTTAATTGCAGGGCTAATCATCTTAACAGCTCTTAAGTACCAATCCATTACACTTTCCACATAGGGTAACGAGCGTGAGAGGCAAGAATACAGCTCGCAATCGGCCAGCAACCGACGTCCCACACCGCCGAAGTTCACCTCTATCTTTTGGAAAAATCGTGTCGCGAGGGTATCGCGCAAAGGCATCGATTAATCCTCGGGTCACGCGGGACCCAGTCGAAAAAGCCGAGCCCCGGCGTTACACGAGTAACGACTATTATCGAGAGCCAGCCCGAACTTACATATCGCGCTGCCCTCGGAGCAAGGGTGACGGTGGGGGCGAGGGGTGGCGATATCCCGGCAATTTGAGATAGAGACGCATGTGGCGGCAAGGAAAGGGAAGAGGAAAAAGAAAGACGCGAGGGTTGCTCCTTCGTTCGTTGAGGACGTGTGGATGTGCGTGTGCCGGGGTAGCGAGGGCGTCTGTGTGCACGTCACCGGGCATGTGGTGGTGCACGGCGGGCGAATAGGTATGAAAATATCGGGGGAGGGGTTGGCCACGTGGCGCCGCGGCGCGCCGTCACGGCGCCGACAACCCGTACACCCCGTGAACTCAGTTTCGCTTCAACCCCCAAGCGGCCCGACCGGCTCTCGCCTTCGGATTCGGCCTCGCCGAGAACAGCATCGCTGATGTATCGACCTTGTTCCCTCCTCGACCAACTTTCCTGCCGCGATTTTCGACCCACGATCGCGTCCCGACGCTCTCGGCATCCCGACGCGACACGCCGTTAGACCCGAACGACTGACACGTCCTACAACGAGGATGCCATCTAACGAAACAACGTACCCGACTCGGACACTACGATTTCGATGAAACTTGTGTGAGATATGGATTTCGAAATATTTGACACACGTATCTTTTCTATCGTGCATTTTCAAGCGTTGGTTGCCCAACGTGATTCGAATGAATTTCTCGCTGGGCCCAAATCTATATTTACATATATTTCAATATTTTTGTTTGATGTATCTTCTATTTATATTTTATGGTTTCTTCGATTAAATTCCTTTGAAGACACAATTTAAAATCGTATTTAACTTGAAGGAAAAGAGGGTCACTCATATTTGGGTGGCATGGCGACGAATGTGTTAAAGGGGTGATACTGGCCCGTAAACAATGTGGTGAAAGTATGTTTTTCCGAATATCTTGGCAACTAGAATATGTAGCCCCACAGTTTTTTTTTAAATTACATTTTTTTGAACGTCGATCATAAAAAGCATCAAAAACCAAACAAGACTATACTTTTCGTACCATGATGTGACAACCAATTCGATGTATAATAAGAATTTTTAAACGCGATATGCATATTATGACAATGCCTTGCACCGTCATATGTAGTATTTCGATCCCTTGTTGCGTTACACATAACATAACGACGCACTGCATCGTTAAACATAGTGTAGTAACGCGTTGTAACATCGCGCCTGGTATAGTGACGTATTGGGACGCCACATGCAGTATGACTGAACGCTGCATCTTCATATGTAGTATAGCAATGCGTTGAGGCGTCACATGTCATATGTCATAACGTTGCATCGTCATATGTAGTATAGTGATGCGTTAGAGCGTCACGCGTAACATTTCAACGCGTTGCATCGTTAAGCATAGTGTACCAATGCGTAGCATAATGATGCGTTGTAACACTGAGAGTAGTATAGTGTTGTGTTGGGGCGCCACATGCAGTATGGCTGCATCTTCATATGTAGTATAGCAATGCGTTGAGGCGTCACATGTAATATGTCATAACGTTGCATCGTCATATGTAGTATAGTGATGCGTTGGAGCGTCACGCGTAACATTTCAACGCGTTGCATCGGTAAGCATAGTGTACCAATGCGTAGCATAATGATGCGTTGTAACAC
Source organism: Coelioxys conoideus (assembly GCA_947623535.1). Lineage (NCBI taxonomy): Eukaryota > Metazoa > Arthropoda > Insecta > Hymenoptera > Megachilidae > Coelioxys > Coelioxys conoideus. Next base: position 7,519,096 of record OX392451.1, on the reverse strand, counting down.
TGAGAGTAGTATAGTGTTGTCATGGGGCGCCCCATGTAGTATGACTGCATCTTCATACGTAGTATAGCAATGCGTTGCACCGATTCACGTGATATGTCGATGCGTTGCATCCTTATACATTGTATAGCAACGCGTTGCAATGATACGAGTGATATAATGATGTGTAGCAGCACTGCACACATCACATGTGATATGTCAGGACGTTGCATCGTCATATGTAGAATAGTGACGCGTTGCAGTGACACGCGTAATATGACGGCACTCTGCACCACCTTGCATAGCATGTCAACGCGTTACACTATTAAACGTAATACGACGACATGCTATATCGTCACGTATATTATGACATCCCGTTACTGCCACGGATAGTATTACTTAACATAGTAACGCCTCGCGATATAATGCAACCGTCACGCATTCTATTTCCACGTTCGGTTCTCCGTCCATTAAGGTATAACAATAATCTGCTTCCACAGTCCACAACAGCCGAAAGGTTAAAAGTACGCTGATGAAATAAGTTATTAATAAAAAGCGTTTGAAGCGTAAAAACGGCTCTTCCTTATTTACCCTGCAATTGGTTCATCAGCAAGTTTCCAGGAAAAACTCGAATCGCGGAAGTTCGATCGCCGATAGGATACAGTGAACGTTACACACCCCCACCACGCCGATATTCAATCAATAATAGTTTGTGAAGAGCCACACTATCCTATTTCATGGGGTAGAACTGGTTGAATGGCCTTCATAGAATGATCCGATACGTTGCTACGGGGAAAGGGGTGCACGGAAGAAGAAAGGAGAATTATAGCGCGGCGAGTAGTGCTTTCGATTTCATCGCGATGAGTAATGTCACGAGAAATGGAACTGCACAAACTTGAATTAGCGTTGCTCCTTTATGTGTGTGTTCGTGTCTACCCAATTTCTTCATTCTTTACAATGTTAATTAATGTTAATAAATGTCAATGACCTTATCTACCTTGCAGCATATAGTAAATTGTCGCCATATTGCCAAAGACGAGTGTGTGGGAGCGGGAAGTTCTTACATATGGCGATATATCGAGACAGCTAATTATCAGCACATTTTCTTTGAATTAACATAAATCACTGTATAATTTAAAATTAATTTCATTAGACTTTACCTAAGCACTCCTTATGTTCCATAAGTTACTTCTAGGCCCTGTTTAGATTATCCCTAAACTCAATAAATAAATTTTACTAGGTTCAATATACGCTCTTCGTTGACGCTAAGTTCCTCCTAATTTCTTCATAAATTCTCAAAACTGAACAGTAGATCCTTCGCACATTTCTATAGATCTAGCCTACATCAAAGTCACATATTGTCCAAAGAGGGTATTCTTGGGGTAGCCTATGATCATCGTTTAATCAGTTTATGGCTAACTTTGAAGCAGCCCATGTTTACCATTGAAGTAAGCAATGTCCGCCTTTGAAACAGTGCATGGCTACCCATGAAGCAGCCTATGAGTACAATTGAAGCAGTCTACAGCTACCTTTGCGATTCCCCATGTGTAACCTTTCAGTTACACATTGGCTACTTTCGACGGCTACCTTTGAAGTAGACTATAACTATCTTTGAGTCAGTCAACGGCTACCTCTGAAGTAACCTATGACTATCCTGAAAACAGTCTAGACTACCTAATGAAACAATGCATGGCTACCCATGAAGCAGCGAATGACTACCATTGAAACATCTGCGTTTGAAGTATCCCACGGTTATCTTTGACGTATACGCTGATAATACAAGCTAACGAAGTGGTGTCCTCTTCCCGAAAGCCATGCAGCGCAAATATGTCGCGGGTCTGCTATATAAGTCGATGGACGGAGTATCAGGAAATAGTTTCGGGTTAGCAGGAAAGGAAGACAGGGTTCGAACCGTCGGGTTGTTGGCGTCGGGTCGGGCAGGTCGTGGAGTGGCCATCGACGCGTAGGTCGGCCCACGGGAGCCGGAGCCACCGAGTTTTCGTGGCCCGCCATCTTTCTGGTTACGTCAGCATGTTTCAGTTACCGGATCCGAAAGTTTTCGCCCGGCGACAAGATATTTCAAGTGGTCGCTCGGTCGCTCAGTCGCGATCGTCCCGCGCTGAAATATTGGACGGCTCTTTCTTACAGCCGCATATTCTTCTACCCCCGCCCCTCGCTCTGCCCCTCCTTCATCGGCAGCCTCTCTAGCGGTGGCTGAAATAGCGACGGAGCCGGTGGCACCCCCGGCACCCAACACCGCCCATCGTCTTCGTCATCCACCGTCTCGCGCGACCTTCTTTTTCTCCCGATTTCTTCAGCTTCTTCTTCTGCTTCTTCTTCCCGTTTTCGTTCGTTCCTTTGCGCCCCGTTCACCCCCCTCGGTTGCCGGAGGTTCAGGCGCCTCGCGGTAAGAAGTTCGGAACTTATGAGTCGTGTATCAAGCGCATCGAACCGGCCCGTCGTTAACTACCCATGAATGAGTTACACCCGGCTGACGCTAATTCTCAAATTGTCCAAAAAGAACGTTAGAGTGTCGATTAATCTGCGCGACGTCGACCGAAATCGTTGCGGGAACGCCGGGAAGGGGGAAGAGCTACGAGATGCTCCTTCCGGTCCGTAGCCGTGGAAGATTGGACAGTCGCAAGAGGAATCTGGTGCTTCCGTGGAAAACACTATATAACGCAGATGCTGGACAGAAAGTGCCGCTTATAGAGAGATTTACATTCGGTTTCGTGGATCTTGTTAGCGAACCGTTTAGTGCCATGTTTTTCTGGGGAATTTATTTAGGAGGGGATGAAGGATATTCATGTTCCTAAAGAAGTTTAGGGATGATCGGTAGTTAAATTCAGATTTTGGGGATATACATAATAATTTTCTAAAAATTTATAAAATTACTAATAATTCTAAAAATGCTCGGTAAGATCATAGGAATATCGAATGAAATGCTAGGGATATCCAGGGACATTTTAAGGTCATACTAGAAAGTTCAAGGGACATATAGGAAGATTTAAAGGATATATACAAAGAATATACATGTATCGTTGGAAGATCTGAGAAATGAACTGACATTTTACCAAAACCTTAGGCTGAACCTTGAGAAATCCTAAGAAACAACTTATTTCTTTGGTATATTGGTACATTTTAATACTTCTGTATTTCTAAGCTTCCGAAACGTTGAAAGACGAATTTTTCGAAGTATTAAACATCTAAAAACCCTACATTTTCTCTTAAACCCTCAATTTTCTGAATATCCAAATCTCTTAATACTCATATACTTAAATCTCCAAAGCCTCATATACCTATAACTCCATATCCTTTTATATCTCCAAATCCCTATATCTTCAAACCTCTATATCTCCAAATTCCTATACTTCCGAATCTCTAAAACCCCAAATACCTATATCTCCAAATCTTTGTAATGACAAAAGCCTATAATCTCAAACCCTACAATCCTTAATCCCAAATCCCAATGATTCCACATCCTTATGACCCCCAAAATTCCTAGACAACCTAATCTCTACATTCTGGAACCCCTAAATCTCCAAATTTCTAAAGCCCACAAATCATCTAATTCCGAATCCCTGAATCCCCAAATCCCCAGGTCCACAAATTTCCATATTCGCCAATTCCTACAGCACCAAACCCCAAATTCCATTTGCCTAGCACTCTCAACCTCAATATCCCTAAGTACATGAACTTCCAAATTCCACGAGGTTACCCTACATTACCATTTTCAGTTACCCTATTCCCAGAGTCCCCTATATTACCAGTTCCTGCTTGCAACCCTATCCTCGTACGCAACGACGAATCGCGAATTACTCGAAAGAAGCGTAAATCTGCTCGATCGAGTATCCACGATCGGAATGCGTGCAAGATACGAGTCCACGTTATTAATAGGGATAAAAAATGGCGAGCAAAAACAAGTAGACGGCAATTGTTGCGCGAGAAGGAGAAGTTATCGGTCCGAGCGTCGTTCGACTCGGCCAAAATAGAAGACAACCGAAGGGGGTGTCGTTCGATACTCGAGATCGTTCTGTTAGCAAGAAGGGCGAATCAGACACGGGCAAGAAGAAAGCCAAGGGGTGCGCAGGACGTTGAACGCCGGGCGGAACAAAGTAGTTGGCGCCGATTAAACAAATCGCATTATAAGTTAGCCTCTGCTGGCTGCGCCGAACTTACCAACTCGCTTTATATTAAGACGAACCGCCCTCCGCGTTTCTTACCCGCTCCGGCTGATCCAGGACCGGTTATAAACTTCAGAAATGGCTTCCCGAGGACTCGCTACGGCCCCGGTGATGGCTCGCGGGAGGGAGAACACGCTTGCGAACGGGCGAAGTATAATTATTTAATTGAATTTATCACCAAGACGCTCGTAGATTTGTCAACGCTGACAGTTTTAGTCCTGCGACGTCGACGCGCCGATGTTACTCGCTCGCCAAATCGTGGGCCCTACGTATTTTTCCGACATTTTATCTTTTATTTCGTCGGGTTTTGAGGCGGTAATCTGAACGAGGACGCGCGAACTCTATAAGCTTTTCGTTCTATCATTTTTGGGGTTTCAAATTTTTTAATGTTTTTTGGTTGTCGAGTCATCCGGATTTTGTGTTAACTAGTTAAATCCTTAGTTTAGATATTATCAGATTGCTTAATCTATTGACAAGACTTCACGTAACGAAATCCCTGGCATCCACGAGTTACTGTATCTTAATTTCAAGGAGAGCTAACTTCTGGATTATCCTTGGAGACATATAATTTGTTCGTCCTTCAATATCGAGGTTCCTATATTTTTAAGTTCTTAAATCCTCATCTGTTAAATACCAAATTTTTAAAATTTCAAATTTCTCAAATCCTGAACCACCTAAATCCAAAAAATACCAAATCTGAAACCTCTCGAGTCTCAAATCCCAAATCTTCCGAATCCCAAATCTGCTAAATCTCACATCTGCCAAATCCCAAATCTGCCGAATCCCAAATCTGCCAAATCCCAAATCTCCCGAGTCCCAAATCTTCCGAATCCCAAATCTGCCAAATCTCAAATCTGCCAAATCCCAAATCTGCCAAGTACCAAATCACCCAAATCCCAAACCTTCCAAATCCCAAATTTCCCAAATCCCAAATCTGCCAAATCCCAAATCTCCCGAATCCCAAATCTGCCAAATTCCAAATCTCCCAAATCCCAAATCCCAAATCCCAAATCCCAAATGCCAAATCCCAAATGCCAAATCCCAAATGCCAAATCCCAAATCCCAAATCCCAAATCACAAATCCTAAATGCCAAATCCCAAATCCCAAATCTCCCAAATCCCAAATCCAAGTTTAAACGTCCCAAGATTCTAAAATATTTCGTTCGCCAGAAATTGCTAGAAATCAACGGATACATGCTTCCCCCTCCTGTACGATCATGAATTCTGAAAATGACACTCCTGACACTAATGTTTCTATATCCGAACGTTCTTTATCGGCAGAAGAAACATTTATCAAATGTATGTCCTGAAATTGAGAAAATTATGTCATCTGATAGAGCGATCTGTCAATCAAAGTAAAATTAACAGCTTTCTTTTCTGTCTTACAATTTCGAATCGACAAAATATTCAAATATCACTCGATATTTACACGCTGGTATTTCCGATGTGTCTGAATCGAATACAAAAAGGTAATTTGATCTTTCGTACGGAAATGAACTGTTTTGTACGGTGATTGAACGTAGAAATGACATATGTAGCACATCGACTAATTTTGGAAAGTAAAAAAGTCACCTTCCTTTTCAATTTCAGCTAAAATAATAGTAAGTCCACCGCCAATTAAATGCACCACGAGCTGAGAACCGCTGTACCGTAAACTCCGAATCCTATCGAGCATCTTCAACGTACCTCGACGGTGTTAAAAATCAACCGCAAGCGATTATAATTCCTAAAAACTATGACAAACACGAAGGGAGTATCGCGGATACAATCTGATTATCCACGAGGTAAATAATCCGCGTTTATAAAGATCTCTGTTTATAAAGATGACTCGATAGCGGAATGATGTTCGCGTCTCCGATTTCTATGAGCAATATTAAATTGCAGAAGCGAACAGGATAAGTCGATTCGCCGCGAACAGAGAAGGAAAGTGAATAGAGGAGAGGAAAATGATATAACCGGAAAATGTGCCAGGCCGAGACGCGAATAAACGAATGGATCGTTGTTGCCATGACAGTCTTTTCAGGCGAGGGAAAGCGAATACATCGGTGCCGCTGCGGCTATTGATTCCAAAGATTCTTCGCCCTCTCATTTCCGACAATTACGCAACGATCTTCCTAACCTCAAATTGCGCGATACGAGAAACGTTCACCGGCCGCCGCGATATTTCCTCTTTCCGGCTCCACGTACAAGGTGTCCAGAAAATACCGCGGATTCCGCTCGCGAGATTCAATCAAAAACTCCGCCGCGATTTTGCAACCCACGGCCCCGTTTTCGGGGTGCTATTGAAAATTGCGATGTCAACTTCCGGTGCGTCCGTTTCGATCGGCCGACAACTCAGTAAGTGGCCCGCGTTGTTCCGGTGTTCGGACACAGAGGTCCGTGAATGGACGAGGATGCTTGTGCATCTAGTCGTTTAACCTCCTTGCCCTACAACTACGGGCTAGGCCCGTGACGCATTCGCTCTTCAATTATGGTAGACATTGTTAATATTTTTAATACGCTTGAATGTTTAACTTCGGTATAATCGTAATTTGCGCATCCGAGGATCACTAAATGGGAAACAATCTTGACATTCGAAATTTCTTTAATCACTTTAATGTTGTAGCAATTAATAGTTCGTTATGTCTGACGCACTTGCTGAATAAATCGTAGCACAAGGGGTTAACCCCCATGCCTTATAATATTGTCTTTCACACATGACGCAAATAATTGTTGAAGTACAACAAACTTGGTTCACATTTTTATCCTGATCGAATTTCGAGGATAACTTTAATTACAACCCGTCCACCAATGATCGCCATGTTCAGAACACCCGTAACATTTGAACATTCTCTGTCAGTCTTAACATTACAACGATGTTTAAATCGCACTATCTGACGCACCTATTGACAAAATTATATGTTAAGGGGTTAGATTCACGGACAATTAATGACCACTTATATTGAAATCGAAATTAATTTATAAAAATAAGTAAATAATCGACGATACGGAAATTAACTCATACAACGATTCTCTATTTCGATAAAGGATAACTTAGATTTCGTCAGAAGTTTTTTACTAATTGACGTAATTTAAAATAAGCAGTCTAACAACCGTCATTTTTACGGGCTCCGTGAAACTAGTGTTGAGAACCTTTGCACTGCTCCGTGAACCTTTGCACTCAAAAGGTGACACACTCACCACTTACAAGGGAACATATCCAACCTGAACACTCCGATTTTAATGAAACTTATGTGGAAGATAGTATTCAAGAAAATATTGGACATGTATTTTTTATATCGGCTATCGTTCACATTGAAGGGGTGATAACAGCCCTCGAAATTAAAGGCTGAAAGTATATTTTTTGGAATATCTCTGGAACTAAAGGAGATAATGGACAAATTTTTTTTTTAATTGTGAGTCTTTAAATAGGGAATAATTCTGCAAGAGAAAATGTCAATAAACCTCACGAGGACCTCTCTGTCCGGAACATGATACGACACGGCCCACCTGCCCGACTGTGGGCCTGGCTGTGCTCGAAACGACCCACCGGAAGTTGATATCGCAATCTTTAATTGCCCGCATTCGATTAATGATTCTGTATAGATCATGTAGTTTCCTTGGTGCGGGTTAATAGTGTACCTTATATGGCAGAAATAGTGGACATTCTGTGTAAGAATCCCCATTATTTAACACTAAAATTGCCGAATCCATCAAGTAACTGTTTTACAAATTTCCAATTTCAAAGTTCCAAAATTGTTAAGATGTACTTCTTCAAATCCGGGATTGACTCTCATCAAAAGAACTGATACTTGTAAATGGAGAATTATTAACCCATTTGCTAACGCGATCCCTAAATGAAGATTTAAACATATATTTTTATATACATTCTTTTCTTGTCAATTGCAATACCATTATATTAAAAAATTAATGCGTGTATTAAGCCATTTGTTACCGTGATTCGCAAATGAAGATTTTAATATATATTTTTATATACACGTTCCTTTTTATCATTTGCAATGGCGCTATGTTAAATATCGTAGAAAATTATACTTAGTATAATTATTATACAATACATAATTATACATTGTGAAATATACTTAGTATAATTGTAATAAAAATAATTATACATAATAAATAATATCAAATATATTAATTTAAATTAATATGTAATTTGAACATAATAACATTCTAAAACTTTTATATTTTATTTATCATATTCCTACGTCGCAAAGTATATAATTTATCACTACGACGTAAAGTATATCAATTATCGCTAGAATATAATAAGAACATTAAATCAAGCCCTTGTAGTACAATGACGAGGTTCTCTCCGTTCAAATATGGTATTGTTTATATTTTTAATACACTTGAATGTTTAATTTAAGTATAATTATAATTCGCACGATTGAGGATCACGAAATACAAGGCAATGTTCACATTCGAACTTTTAAGCCACCTTAATGTTGCAGGAGTGAATAGTTAATAATATCTGACGTATTTGTCGAATGAACAGTAGTGCAAGGGGTTAAAGGTGTCCCCGTCAGAAAATGTTTGTTCCACGACTGAAAATTCGCGCATAAATCGCGTTTTTGAACGAATCTGCATCAAAGTTGAATATTAGGTACATTAAAAAGTTAATAGAACAGTCGTAACAAAAGATAATGCGAAAGTTGTACCACTTGACGGGCAAGTGACTTCGCTTTAAGGACCTATGAGCTTGAATACCGTTTGAAAAGCTTTAAAAGTGAGTGAGTGGGTAAACAAACGCCGGGGTTGTTTACCCTTCTGAGAACATGGACGAGCACAGGTTGCCCGATGTCGGGGCATTCGTTGATACTTTCCTCTGCCATGACCTATCTTATTTCATTCTCCTTTCCGAACCCTTCGGAATCCCGACGTTTGCCTGTACTTTCCCTTTTGTCTAAGTTTTACCGAGGTTATTGCACTTTCCGGGTTCCGAAATTCGCTAAATCGAGCATTGCAAATTATCTCCTTCGCGCGTTTCTAACTTTCTATGCCCGCATATTTAGAAATGTTCGCGTTTCTAAGTTTGGACGCTTTCGACATTCGTAATTGCAACCTTCCACGCTCGCCATTTGCAAATATTCATGTTTCTAACTTCTCGTGTTCCTACGTTTATGCTTTCTTGCATTTCGACGCCTTCGAATTTACAACTATTTATGCTATTACATCACCAAATTTTTACGCCCCGAGTTTTCCAAAGTCAAAAATTTCCACGTTCCTAAATTTCCTCCCTTCTGTGACTTCTAATTTTCGGATTTATATTTTCTTGCATTTCGACGCCTTCGAATTTACAACTATTTATGCTATTACATCACCAAATTTTTACGCCCCGAGTTTTCCAAAGTAGAAAAATTTCCACGTTCCTAAATTTCCTCCCTTCTGTGACTTCTAATTTTCGCATTTATATTTTCTTACATTTTGACGCCTTCAATTTTTTAACTTTTCATGCTTCTGTATCACAAATTTTTACGCCCCAAGTTTTCCAAAGTCAAAAATTTCCACGTTCCTAAATTTCCTCCCTTCTGTGACTTTTAATTTTCGGATTTATATTTTCTTGCATTTCGACGCCTTCGAATTTACAACTATTTATGCTATTACATCACCAAATTTCTGCGCCCCGAGTTTTCCAAAGTCAAAAATTTCCACGTTCCTAAATTTCCTCCCTTCTGTGACTTCTAATTTTCGCATTTATATTTTCTTACATTTTGACGCCTTCAATTTTTTAACTTTTCATGCTTCTGTATCACAAATTTTTACGCCCCGAGTTTTCCAAAGTCAAAAATTTCCACGTTCCTAAATTTCCTCCCTTCTGTGACTTCTAATTTTCGCATTTATATTTTCTTACATTTTGACGCCTTCAATTTTTTAACTTTCTATGCTTTTGTATCACAAATTTTTACAACTCAAGTTTTCCATGGCCCAAAATTTTCGTGCTACTAAATTGAATAGTTTCGCGTTACTAACTTTATACATTTTCAAAATTCACAGTTGCAACTTTCTGCTTTCGTGTATTTGCAAATATCCATGCTTCTAACTTTTCACATTCCTACATTTCTATATTTTTGCATTCTGATAGTTTTAAATTTTCAACTTTTCATACATCATATCATCAAACCTTTACGCCCCGTGTTTTCTACATCACCAAATTTTCACATTCCTTACTTTCTACTCGTCTGAGATTCCAACTTTTCGAATTTTTAATTTCCCAATTTCAAATTTATACATTCCCATATTTTAACCCTTCCACGCGTCGAAATTCTTGAAGAGTTTCGCTTTTCTAACTTTATACGCCTTCGAAATTCACAGTTGCAACTTTATACGCTTGCGCATCTGCAAATTTCCACTTTTCTAGCTTCTCGCATTTTTGCATTGTGACATTTTCAAATTTCCGACTTTTCATACATCTGCATCGTCAAACTTTTACGCCCCCACTTTTCTATATCCTCAAATTTTCGCATTCCTAACTTCTGACTCTCCTGTGTCACCAAATTTGCACATCCCAACCTACCACCTTTCTCTGTCTACAAGATCTTACACTTCTAACTCCTCATTATTCTAAATTTACGCATTCTCACATTTGAATGCTTCCACGTATCCAAATTGTTGAAGAGTTCATCGTTCGCTTGCGATCGGATTCTAAAGATGTAACAGTAATAATGTACGACTTTCGAGCATCTTAGAGCGAATCTTATTTTATCACCTTATTACTATATCAATTCTGAATGCTAATGCCTTCTTTTATACCTTAGGCATCTAATACCGTTTTACACGAAATTTGTCGCTGAATGCAAGTTCAAATAGCAGGATCTGCCATTACAATTATAACTATTGAAGATGAACATGTTCAGAATTAACTATGACTAATATCTATGAAGTTGTGAGAAGATATGCGCATCTTTCTCTTTATTTGCTCCGCGTTACGATCTTGTAGCTTAGTTCACGCCATGTCTCATTGCAATAATTTCTAAATGGAGAAAAATAAACGTACTTCTTCCCGACTATCCTGACTTATACTCTGTCAGAAGTATCTTTATAAAAAAGTAAAGTGCAAAGTAATTACGGCGCTGTACGCGTCTCTGGACAACGTAAATTTTGTACAGAAATTATTACTAAAAATATTTTTCATCCTGCCAGCGAGCTTTATATAACATACAAATTCAAGAAATATTAAATTTCTTAACCCTTTGCGCTCCAAGGTATTTTTTACTGCTGGTGGATAGTAACTGTAAAACTTTGGTTGAGAAGTTTAATGAATTATTTCAAAAATATTATTTTTTCATTCTTATTTGCCACCGTTAACTGTTTCATTATGTTTATACATCATATGTGCAAAGCTATAAATTTAGTTAAAAATTATCAATTCCAAATTGCTGTATTAAGTGAAATGGTGATTGTCAGTCACCTCTGAAGTGCAAAGGGTTAATTTCTTTTGTTCCGTTGCAATTTTTTGAGGTGCATTTTATAAGTCTCCATTCTAATCGTCAATATATTAGAGTGGGGCATAAGTTTCTTCTTTGTTGATATGATATAAAAACGCACTTTGAGGAATATTTTGCAAGTAATAATCTTACAAAGAGTGAATAATGTTTCCTGAGGGATGGAAGAGGTAACATTCATCGAACTCGCCTGATAAAAAAATGTTAGTCCTCGAAGACGTCCACCAAAAAATGTTAGACCTCCAAGACGTCCGATAAAAAATTGTTAGTGGTCCAACACGTCCGTCAAAAAAAATATTAATCGTACAAGACGTTCGATAAACAATTGTTAATCCTCCAAGACGTGCACCAAAAGAGTATCAGTCGTACAAAACGCAAGGTGAAAAAATATTAGTTGCCCAAGATGTCCAATAAAGAAATATTAATTGTACAGTATGTCCATAAAAAAAATGTTAGTCCTCCAAGACGTCCGATAAAAAATTATTAGTGGTCCAACACGTCCGTCAAAAAAAATATTAATCGTACAAGACGTTTGATAAACAATTGTTAATCCTCCAAGACGTGCACCAAAAGAGTATCAGTCGTACAAAACGCAAGGTGAAAAAATATTAGTTGCCCAAGATGTCCAATAAAGAAATATTAATTGTACAGTATGTCCATAAAAAAATGTTAGTCCTCCAAGACATCAACCAACGAAATTATAGTCCTCCCAGACGTCCGATAAAAAAATGTTAGTGATCCAACATGTTCGTCAAAAAAAATATTAATCGTACAAGACGTTCGATGAAAAAATTGTTAGTTGCCCAACACGTCCGTAATAAAAATATTAGTCCTGCCAGACGTTCGATAAAAAATAGTTAGTTGTGCAACACATCCGTAAAAAAAAATATTAATCATATAAGGCGTTCGATAAAAAATTGTTAGACCTCCAAGACGCGCACCAAAAGAGTATCCGTCGTACGAGACGCCCGATAAAAAAATATTAGTCGCCCAAGTTGTCCGATAAAGAAATATTAATCGTACGAGATGTCCATCAAAAAAATATTAGTCCTCGAAGACGTCCATCAAAAAAATATTAGTCTACCAAGACGACCATCAAAAATATATAAGCGTTCCTTGAAACGTTGTTCCCGAATTACGTTTCTGAAAACGTTGGTCAACCGTTGCCGTAAAACGTTCGACGAAACATGCGTTGAGAGTCGGGTGTTACAACATGATCAACGATTGGTTCGCCCACGCGATGGCCGCGTGTATCTCGCAATAACATCGTCGACGAGAACGTGGCAAGACGTGGCGTCGTTAAGGGAACAAGAGGAAGCGCCGCTTAGGTGGCTACCAAGCCGATGTAATTATTTCAAGGCCACTGAATACGCGATCGAGCAAACCCTCGTGTTGGATCATGCTGCTCCAGTGATCCTGAGGCGTCGCTAATCTCCGATCCTTTCTAGGAAGACGCACACAGCGTAGCCACGCGTTACTCGCCGCGCGTCGATAATCGTTCATGCAAGCGTCGATTGCGACAAGGGTGCATCGCAGAAAGGCGTAATCCTGATTCAACCCCTCGGGATAGCCGAGAGGAGACGAGTCGTTGCGGAGGAAGTGCGGTTTCATGCGCCTAGTTTCAACGAATTAGCGACGAATGATCGTTCGATCGCGTGGCCCATGATTATGCTTCGATTAACTGGTTGCCTCATCTTTCGGACGACGAACAATTGCTTTATTCGTCTTCGATAATATGTTACGATATTGAATATTATTAATGTTATACCAGTATTTCAGTATCTTAGGATTTAAGTATTTCGGTATTTCAGTATTTCGATATTTCGGTATTTTGGTATTTCGGTATTCAGTCTTTCAATATTTATATATTTTAGTATTTCTGTATTTCAGTATTTCAGTCTTTCAATATTTTGATATTTCAGTATTTTGATATATCAGTATTTCATTTCAGTATTTCGGTATTTCGGTATTTCAGTATTTCGGTATTTCATTATTTCAGTATTTCAGTATTTCGGTAGTTCAGTATTTGGGTATTCAGTCTTCCAGTATTTCAGAATTTCAGTGTATCAGTATTTCGATATTTTGATATATCAGTATTTCATTTCAGTATGTCAGTATTTCGGTATTTTGGTATTTTGGTATTTTGGTATTTCGGTAATTCAGTATTTCGGTATTCAGTCTTTCAATATTTTTATATTTTAGTATTTCAGTATTTCAGTATTTCAGTATTTCAGCCTTTCAATATTTTGATATTTCAGTATTTTGATATATCAGTATTTCATTTCAGTATATCAGTATTTCTGTAATACAGTATTTTTGTATTTCAGTATATCAGTCTTTCGGTATTTCAGTATATCAGACTTTCGGTATTTCAGTATTTTAGTATTTCGATATTTTGGTATTTCAGTATTTCAGTATATCAGTATTTCGGTATTTCGGTGTTTCAATATTTATGTACTTAGGTATTGTAATACTAGTTCATTACAATACTGGTCAGGTGAGGCAAAAAAAATCAATTCCTTAGTCACTTTAAAAATAACAATTACGTTGTTACAGTCTACTTACAAAGTAAGAAAGAAAGACGCGAATGACGAGTTCCATCGAATAATTTCGTATAATTTGAAGGAAACAGAACAACTCTGAATCCATGGATCTCCTAATCTATGGACTTCCGAATCCACGAATCTTCGGAACTAAGGATTTACGAAACATGAAACTTGTACAGCTAGGAACTTCGAGATCAACGAGATACAACGAACCAAGTATTTTTCAAACTCGCATACGCGCCCCCGTCCCGAGGAAGCCTAACTTGCACCCGAACGTACCAGAATCGACGCGTATAAATAGAAAATGGTTGAATTACAGCGTGTTCGGGCCGACCAAAAGACGGCGGAAGAGGGAGGATAAAAGTATACATATAACCTGACGTTATGATGAGGTATCGTCGAATGAATGGAAACGCAACAAGCTACATGCTGAATGTGCCAAATTGAGAGGGGTTATTTGGTTGATGCGACCGTTGTGCTGCTACCTCGTCACGTCCCCCCAAACACCCCCCACTGCCTCCCCCCCCCCCCCGTCACTTTCTGCGTGCGTGCGTGTACCATCTTTTTTTTTTCGACGTCGTAATTTCGCCGTTGACGACCGTCGACCTGTAACCGGTTGCAACGGATTGGCACGCATCAATGACAGAAACCGTGGACCATACGCCATCCTTCACCCGAACGGACGATTTCGTCCCCGTAACAGTCATCCCGCTGCAAAATCGCACGGCCGATACTTTGACGCGTTGTAGCAACAAAGGTTAATGGATCATCCATTCCCGTCGCTCGATCTCGACGGCCGCGGATGAATTTACTGCGACGGCACTGTTTTTACATTTTTTTCCCCATCGGTTTCGGGGGTTTTCGTTCCGACGCACGTTAGGGTCCGCTCTACGGACAATGCCTTTATATTCAGAATGGATTTTAGTACTATTTCTACCAAGAGGTGTCAAAAGACACCTTTCAAATTTTAACATAAAATTATTCTCTATGTTGAATCGTTTCTCCACAATTAATTTTTTTACTTTTCATACAATGGTTGTTAAATTAATTCAGCGATATCATTTTTCTCCAGGTAATTTCCCTTATTGCATTTTAGTGTACACCAGTGCATTGATTGTATATTAGAGTGTCCCATAAGTTCTTTCCTTTTTTTTTGATAGACATTCATACACAATATTTATAGTTTAACATTGATTCGTTGCATTAATTGTTCAGTTGTATCAACCTTCTCTTTTCATCTATCCCATTTTGTGTCATATTACAAAAAGGAAGAAACTTATGTGACTCTAATATTTTGTATCTTGATGAATTAAATAATCTCCAATAAATACACATCAGTGTATCAATAAATACATTCCTCAAATTATCTGCGTTTATCTCATAATTTGAAATCCCAACCAGTTGCGGCAATGATTTGTATTCAAAAGGCGTCAAAAGACACCTTTTGGTTGAAATAGGTATACACAAAATCGTGGTAGAAATAATGTTAGAATTTCTATTAGGTCGAGTCATAAGTTCCGATGCAGCCAATTAGAATCTATTATTTGTATCTGTCCGCTATGAGTTACTGGGACAAGGCATTTTTTGTTGTTCACTATACAGGGTGTCCCAAAAGTGTTGAAGGAGCCGGAAATGGGAGGTAGGTGGTGTCATTCTGAACAACTTTTTCATTTGCAAAAATGTCGTATGGGGCTTCATTTTTAAATTATTAACGAAAAACACCGACCAATCAGAACGCGAGAATCGCGCGACCGCGGCCAATTATAACTCGGGCCTACACTTCTGCCTCCGAGCGCGCGAGAGAGAGAGAATTTGCCCTTTAATTACGATCCTCTGAAAATTCAGCCAACCATGTAACAACTTGTAATTTCTTGATTATAAGTCGTGGAACGTTTAACGTGTTCGTGACTATATCCTGAAGGGAATACTATTTTACAGGGATCATAAAATGTAGCATCGAATTTGTAGTGGAATTACTATATGGCAGTATTGTATCGCAAATTGTACATCGATCTTTGTTAAGTAATTTGGGAATTATTATTTGATAGTTTGCGGATAGGAGATAAATTTAGAAATTTGGATGTGTGAATTAAAAGATTTGGAAATTTATTAAATCTGGTACGTTTTGGTGCTTTAATTATTACATTTCTACACTTTCTGATTTTCCAAATTCTTGAATTCTTAATCTACAAAATTACAAAATTTTCAGATATACATGTTCTTATATTGGCGTGTATGTACGTTCACAAACTCTCACATTTTTGAATCCCAAATTTTTTAATTTTTAGACGTTCTATTCCCCAGGACCCAACATTCTGACATTCCCACCTTCCCTAGTTCTCACATCCAAAAATTTTTATATTTTCAAATCCCAATTCTTTAAGTTATTGAAAATTCTAATATCCATATTTTTACATTCTTACATTTCCAAATTCTCAAATCTTCACATTTTCAAATTTGCAAATTCTTACATTTCCAAATTCTCGAATCTTCACATTTTCAAATTTGCAAATTCTT
Source organism: Coelioxys conoideus (assembly GCA_947623535.1). Lineage (NCBI taxonomy): Eukaryota > Metazoa > Arthropoda > Insecta > Hymenoptera > Megachilidae > Coelioxys > Coelioxys conoideus. The sequence goes on along the minus strand of OX392451.1, from coordinate 7,502,431 downwards.
ACATTTCCAAATTCTCAAATCTTCACATTTTCAAATTTGCCAATTCTTACATTTCCAAATTCTCAAATCTTCACATTTTCAAATTTGCAAATTCCTACATTTCCAAATTCTCAAATCTTCACATTTTCAAATTTGCCAATTCTTAAATTTCCAAATTTCTATATCTTCTAATTACCTTCCTGCATTTCAAATGACAGTATCCTTATATTCCCACATTCCCAATTGCCACAACGTTATCATAATTTTCTAAATCTCCGAATCCTAGTATGTTCGAATTTCCAAATATCTTGAACCACTTCAACCAACTCCCGTTATATCGCCGCTAAATATCACTCGCCACGTATCTTCACCTTTACCCCATCGCACTTCACCATTATACCACACAAAACTAATATTCCCTCCACCTTTCCATCCTTCCAAGTCAACGTTTCTGACGGTCAAAGCAACACACATCAAACTATATCGCCGTTTTCAAGAATCCGCAACTCCTCAGAAGCGATTCAACGCCATTCTCGTTTGCGTGAATGTAACCAGAGTGCGTCGTACACGAATTGTAATGAACCCAATATTCCACTAACCCGATCTCCATATAAAGTATGAACCGAGAAGCTTGGTACTGTCCCAACGTCGAGCGCATCATTGCGTGTGTATGTGTGTGTGTGCGTGCGTGTAGATACAAAACTCGAGAGGATCGAAAACATCGAGGCGAAACGGGTTGCTCGTCGACAACCGGTATTGTATACACTTATTTAGCGTGTAAACACTCAGGGAGTTTGCCAGAGGAGCAACAAGTGCCCACCGGTGTATCCGGCAACTCGGTATACAACGCACGGACACAGGTCCAACCCCCACACACACCTGCCCACCAAGGTGGATCTACAGGGTGGTAAAAATGTAATTCGCGTTTATATAAGTAATGTTCGTCGTTACACCTCGTTATATTGCATTATATTGAAGTATATTGCATTTTATTGGACGGTCAAAACAGAACCCCGAGTGAGAAGTTACTCTTGCACGATATACTGCATTGTATTGCATTATGTTGTATTATACTGTATATATTAGATGTCCAATACAGTATTGCATTATATTGTATAACATTATACTGCATATATTAGATGTCCAATACAGTATTGCATTATATTGTATAAAATTATACTGCATTATATTAGATGTCCAATACAGTATTGCATTATATTGTATAAAATTATACTGCATTATATTAGATGTCCAATACAGTATTGCATTATATTGTATAACATTATACTGCATTATATTAGATGTCCAATACAGTATTGCATTATATTGTATAACATTATACTTCATATATTAGATGTCCAATACAGTATTGCATTATATTGTATAACATTATACTGCATTATATTAGATGTCCAATATAGTATTGCATTATATTGTATTATACTGAATTATATTAGATGTCCAATACAGAACCTCAATAAAATAGGTAGGCTCTTGAAAGATATATTCCACTATACTGCATTGTATTGCATTATATTCCATTATATTGGATGTTCAATACAGAACCTCGGTAGAAAAGATCGGTTGTTCAAGGATATATTGTATTATATTCCATTACATTGCATTACATTGTATCACGTTGCATTAAATTGCATTATATTGCATTATGTTGGATGTTCAATAGAGAATCTTGGCAAAGATATTGGGTTCTTGAATGATTCAAGTGAACAACAGAAATTTTACTACATATAAATTCTTAGATAATTAAATTTTGCCATATGTAAGTATTTCATGCCATATAACAAATAGGATTGTATATAGTTTGTGTGGCACATTATATGTTTGATACTTGATGACATTAGTATCATCAGGTGTGTCACACTTGAATGGTGGTTCTGTTGTGCAAAACAATTTGACGCTATATTGCAAAAACGAGTGCTTTTTTCGAGTCACATTGTGGCGATATACGTGAAATGTTGGATATTGCTGTGCCAGTATAATGATAGTATATTATGTACAAAATTTAAGAAAGTAAGTAACTTTTGAACATCGATTGCTATGTGGTAAATAGGAGTGTACTTCTTTATGTCACAATATGGCCATATACATGGAGTATTGGATGTTGTTAATTCCTACTAGCAGTATTATTATGCTATATAACATGATACTGTATACCAATAGTTCTATACAATGTATGTAATACGTATATAATACTATAATAGCAATATATATTTGATATAATGTATAACATAAGTGCTTTTGGTCCTGTTACAAAGTGGCGATATATAAAGTGTTGAATATTCTTACACGATAATAATAGATCCGTTAGACATACAAAATTTAAACCAGCGAACACATTTTGCATTAAAATATGAAACCTCTCATATATTGCAATATCCAACGATCCTTCGCCGGCCTCCCAAGCGGCATTATATCTAGAGTCTGCTCCCTCTACCGAGTAACGAGCATTTCTGTAGAATGAAAACGTCGGTAAAGATATTCACAGACGTTCCAGTAACGTTTATTCAGAAATACCTGAAACTCAATAGGCGATCGTGATTCGTTTAATTGCCGTGAAAAGAGTTCGAAAGAATACGGCAATCGGATATTTCTACCAGAATCGACTGGGTGGTGGGACGTTTTAAAATAGAAATTCGTGACGAAACCGATATCGGAAGCGGCGGTAATCCTATCACGGGCATTTGATATTTCGCCCCGTTGCACGGATCGTGGACCTTTTCGAAACGGCCACGGATCCCGCGCTGCGTTCAATGTAGCCGCAAATAACCTTCGTAATCAGTGTAGAAATTAAGTCAATTAGTGTGAAGATAAGGCAGGCGGTTTGAGGATCCGATAGGGGCAATGGAGTAATTTAAACTTCGCTCAAACGAATTTCATTCCGGCTCTCCTGGTCCGCGGGATAGAAAAAAAAAACGAACGAAAAACGAAACTGTACTCGCTTATAGACAGACCGAGCAATTTCAGTTTTAAATGGAGAGACGCAATAACTCAAGCAGCTTTTACTTAAGCACGAAATTGCCGTAATCGTAAATATTCCGAAAGTTCCGGCTCGTCAAAAGAAAACGCGAACGGTTTGCAACGGGAACTTTATACTGCCTCTCTCTCTCTCTCTCTCTCTGTCTCCTGCCCACCCCCCTTGTCGTAAACATTTAAACGATGTTCGTACGAAAATTTGTTATCAAGCTTCCTGTCGAACGTGATTCTCGAAATTTCCATTCGACTGCCATCTAGAAAAAATTTGTCGCGATGCAAATACACCGTCGTGGAATATTTTGTTCTCTTTATTGTTTTTTATTTACATTTAATACCTGAACTTGCAATTTCTATTTATTTTAGTTTACTATATTTTTTTGCCTAGATTATCGGCAATAGATTCATTTTGTAGGTTTTATGAGCGTCAACATTGTACGGGAGAATGTACAGGTGGCCATATAACGGGGATCTTCGATATTAGAGAAAAGCGAGAAATATTCACGGGGCCAGGATTATATTAGATCGATGATTAAGGTATATATTATACCGGTTGTTGTAAAAATCACTGTAGTTTGCAATACTATTTATTTATCCGTCAGTCAGAATTAACAACATTAATATGAATAAAGAAAGTTAAAAATTTTTGCGGGTTACATATTCAATGATTTAAAATTATGAGCGTATTTAAATACAATGAGCGTACTTAAAATTATAGTAAGATTTATTATATATGAATATATGTGTAATGAAGCTAGAGGGATGTATATGCTGCTAGAATAAGGATAATTTCAATAACTTATTTCAATAATTTACTCCAATGCATCTGTAATAATTGGATAAATATTGAGTGCTCTTCATGAATGCAAATATTGGTACATTTGAAATATTTCGTTAATCATTATTCTTCATGACGTTGATCAACAAATGCATGGCATTATATGTACATATATCTATATAATCATAGTATTATATATCAATAAGATTGTCTAGTATTATCCGTCTATGTATACAGAGCGCTTCATGCAAATCAAATACATTAATTATTTCCACGATTTAAATAACAATAACCTCATATGCGTCATGACACTGAATATCATTTAAAAGTACATCGGTCGTATAAATCATTAATTTAATGATTCATTTTTATGAACGATTTTTTAATAACCATTTTCGTTTGCCTTCAACAGCGATACACGTCGTACTGAAACAGCCTGTACATCGTCTAATACACAAAACAGATAAACGTATCATAACGACCGTTCAATAAGTATCCGCAACGTCAACGTCCCGCCTCGAAAGCCCCCTAGCCGGGTATTTATCGAACGACCGTCTCGAAAGATGTCGAATAACCCCCTCGTCGAGCTGTCTCGTAGGAGACCCGTCGTCATAGTCATCGTCGTAATCGAATATACCCGAAGAGGAACGCAGGCGTTACCCCGTTGGCCGGATATCGTGATTTGGTTCTGTCCTGTTACGGATCAGCGTGTTTTGAATAATACAATCGTCCGTAATCGGGGAAATCTTGTTTCCCGCGGGTCGGACGACTGGCCAGGGGAAATTAGACGGGAAATTATGTAAATTATTCGTTTCCGATGGGCGGCGGGTCGCGAGACCCGGCTGCAAGAGAACCACTTAATAAAGAGCCGGTGACAGCGTGACAGTAAAGTAACTTCGTTCTCTGGAATTTAAAATTAGATTCATAAAAATTATTCTAATAGATTCCCTGCGCCGGCGAAGTCGCCGCACCGGGGGCGGCGAACAGGGGGGGGGGGCTTCACTGAGGAAGGGGGGGCAGACGGTCGAGGGGGCAAATGAGGCAAATTCGATTTGACACGCGGTCGTTCCCGCATTCTTCTTCCGTTCTTTGCCCTCCACCGCCCCCGCCGCCACTCGTTTGCCACCCCCCTTCTGCTTAGTTCGCTCCTCGTCCTCGTTCGCGTTCTTGTCTCTTGGTTAGCGTCCCGACGACGCAGGAGAAAAGGACGGGGGTCCAACGGCGAGTTATGCAAATGCGACAATAACCGAACGTCAATCAGGGAAAAAGTTAAGTTCCAGAGATACGGCAGGGTTGCAGGAGCATCCGGACGGGAGAGCCGAAAGGACGCGAAAACCAGCTTCCTTTCGGCGGAAGTTCAAGAAGCCAATGACGCCCGCGGAGCACAATGACGAACGGCCCCGCTACCTCCAATGCAATTTAAACTTCCCCGCCTGGCGATTTTATCGACGTTGCCTCTTTATTTCTCCTTGTTTCATTGATCGCACGCGATGATATAATTAATAATTATTGCGGGTCAGAGCGATTTTATTGTCGTTTTGGTGCTTTCGGACGCTGGTACGAATTTTTGGAATTAAAAATGAGAGGTACATTAGCTGGCGATAAAATGTGAATGATTTGTAGAATCATTGTTTATCTCGACGGGGGTTGAGGTACTCTTCAACAAAGTGGTGTTGGGAATTTTTGTCATTTAGTATGATGAATTAACGAATGTAGGGAATTAAACAGGGAACGATATATGAGCTGGAGACACACCGTGAATCGATTCATAGAATTATTGGTTATCTTCACAAAGATTAAGGTACATATTGACAAAGAGGTCTTGCCAATTTTTTTGATTTAGAATGATGAATCTGTAAATATGGAAGAGCACCATTATTTGTTGTTTCGGTGATTTTTAACGCTGACACGAATTTTAGGAATTAAAAAAAAACAATATGTCAACCGGAGACAAAACGTTAATCTATTCATAGAATTATTGATTATCTTCACAAAGATTAAGGTACATATTGACAAAGAGGTCTTGCCAATTTTTTTGATTTAGAATGATGAATTTGTAAATATGGAAGAGCACCATTATTTGTTGTTTCGGTGATTTTTAACGCTGACACGAATTTTAGGAATTAAAAAAAAACAATATGTCAACCGGAGACAAAACGTTAATCGATTCATAGAATTATTGATTATCTTCACAAAAATTAAGGTACACTTCGTCTTGCCAATTTTTGTGATTTAGAATCTGTGAATTTGAGAGCGTGTAGTTACTGTCATTTAAATGATTCTTGATGCTAACAGGAATTTTAGGAATTAAAAACGAAGTGTTTCATCAACTGGGGCAAAACGTGAATTGATTTGTAGAATTATTATAATCTCGACAAATATTTATGTACATTTTGACCAAGGGGTCATGATAATTTTTGTGATTTAAAATATGGAATCTAGGATACCGGAAGCGCACGGCTATCTATCGTTTCGATGATTCCTGATGCTTGGGTGAATTTAGAAATTGAAAATGGTACAACGATACACGAGCTAGGGATGAAACATGAATTAATTTAGAGAATTATCATTTATCTCTACAAGGGCTAAGTTACATTTCGATGAAGGGGTTTGTCAATTTTTGTGATTCAGAATGAAGAATCTCGGACTTTGTAAGTGTACGATTATCCGCCGTTTCGATGGTTCTAATTCCGGGATTAAAAAGAAAACTCAACGATAGACGAGCTGGAACGAGAGTTATTCTTCATCTCGATAAGAGTTAAAATGCATTTCAACAAAGGTGCTTTGTAATTTAGACACTTTTAAAATTGAAATAACTTGATTATATTTTCATTCGTTTGCTGCTTATAATAAATTAAAAATTTGTAATACACCCTGCATTATTGTAATTCATTGTATTGAAGATCCATTTCTTAATCTATTTTAAAAAATAATTTAGGAGCTGCAGGTGTAAGAAATTAGGAAGTGCAAAGGGTTAAAACCCTTTGTAGGATTCCTAATTTCATTCCTATATCAAACACGACAATCCCTTCGTACACCTTTCTTTATTATTGATATTTTAACTAATTAATGCTTTAACCTTCGGCAGTAGCATCACACACATGTTGTGTGAGCGGACACTAACAGTTATTCCGGCTTCACGCACGTGCTGTGTTCGGGGCTATTAAAGCGTTAATAAAGACATGATATATCTTTACTGTGGATAATTTCGAAGGGCACATGTGTGTAAGTGCAGTTATAAAGAGACACGGCTATATATTCATCGAAAGAGGATGCGCATACGTGTTCAAGGTTGAAATCAATCAGACAAATCTAATATTTTGTGAAATTTTTATAATCATGAAGAAACGTCGAATTTTCTGACTGAATCGGTGGAAGATTATCAATTATATTCTACTTCTACGATGATACTCTTCGAGACGCGCGATTACAATAATGGAGGGAAACTTTGCGAATTGTGTGGACGGTGAAATGCTGTTTTCGTTGGACGTTTCAACGATCGCGAGTACGCTTCACGCTCATTTTCTATCGGAGTTTTAATTTATATTTCGAAAACATTCTGTAACTAGACCGTTCGTGCCCGGAACATATTTCATTGTTTCAGTTACGAGATCGATCCTGAAAAACTGTTCCAGATATTCGTTAATATCCGCTGCATCCACTTGTACGGGTCTCAGCTGAATTTATTTGTATTAATATTTTACGTACATATATTGCGAACAATGTAAATCGGACACTTTATTGGGTGAAAAATATCCGTATTTTAAAATGACAGTAATTTACAAGAGTGAATCATTTTCGTTGATGATATAAACGTGTAAAAAGTGTCTGTATTATATTGCACAGCTGCCGTGTCTATATAATCCCTAGGTCTGTAAATTTCTAGATTCTCACATTCTATATATTATCCATACCCTTTGGAATTCTCATGTTGTGGGCTATTTACATTGTCAAATTTCTATATTACGAAGTACCAATGTCCCTAGATCTATACAATATCGCGGGGTGCTATATACCTAGATCTCTATATGGCCACCTATATCCACAGATTTCTATATCTCCAAAATCCTAGATCCCTAGATTTCTTGCTTCGAGATCTCTATATTCACAAATCCTTATTTTACCGAATCCCTATGTCACCAGATTTTTACATCGCAAGGTTCCTATATCACCAGATGCCTACATCCCGAAACACCTATATTCCTAAATCTCTATATCTTCAAAATCCTAGACCCCTAGATTTCTTGCTTCGAGATCTCTATATTCACAAATCCTTATGTTACCGAATCCCTATGTCACCAGATTTTTACATCGCAAGGTTCCTATATCACCAGATGTCTACATCCCGAAACACCTATATCCCTAAATCTCTATATCTTCAAAATCCTAGACCCCTAGATTTCTTGCTTCGAGATCTCTATATTCACAAATCCTTATTTTAACGAATCCCTATGTCACCAGATTTTTACATCGCATGGTTCCTACATCACCAGATGCCTACATCCCGAAACACCTATATCCCTAAATCTCTATATCTCCAAAATCCTAGATCCCTAGATTTCTTGCTTCGAGATCTCTATATTCACAAATCTCTGTTTTACCGAATTCCCGTGTCATCAAATTTTTACATCGCAAGGTTCGTACATCACCAGATGCCTGTATTCCAAGGTTTCTATATCCCCAGATTTCTGCATCTTCAAATCTTTATATTGGCGAATCCCTATACTACCAAATACCTATATTCTCATATCTCTATATCTGCTAATTTCTGTATTCTCGTATCCCTTTGTCACCAGACCTGTGCATCCCAATATTCTTATGTTATCAAATCACCACCTTCAAAAATCCCTATATCTACAAGATACCGGTATCTACAGATCTCCATATCCTCAAGTCCTTGTATTACCAAATCTGCATGTACCTAAATCTCTATATCCCTAAATCTTACATCTCCGAATCCTTATATCTCAAAACAGTGGAGCCTCGGATCTCTATATCCCCAAATCGCCACATCATCAGATTTCTATATTTCCAAATATCTTTATCCTCAAATCTATACATATATCCCCAAGTCCCTATATCTTCAAATCTCCCCAGATGATCACAATCTCTCTACATCTTCGTATCTTCAGAACCCTGTATCCTCATGCCTCTACATCCCCATATCCATAATTCATAATCCCCAAAATCCATAGATCCCATTATTCCTATATTCCATTATCCCTATAACCTTAGTAGTCTACACGAAAACACGCTTGAAACATGCCAAATAATGAGCCAACGACTCCAGGGTGATTTCATAGCTAGTCAACGGTAGAATAGAATAAGGCCAGTCTACAAATGAAGGAATTGCTCGATCCAGGTATCGTGCTTCCGGTACTCTAACATTTTCGACGATTCTCGAGGTCCAACGACCCGTGACGCCGAAGACCCCAGACTATCCTGTCCCCGGCTCCGACCACGATTACCGAACGATCGTCACGCGATATTATCGGATAGTTAACCCGGTAAATGGGAGAAAGAATTCTATGGCGGGCTGTTGGGGTGGGTCGCGAAGCACCCTGGGGGAAAAAAAAAGTGGTGTCCCCGGCAGTAAGGCCGGTGCGCAACAAGCGGAGCATGGAATTCCATCGGGCAGATGCAGCACCACCTTCGCCGTCCTATATTCGCGGCTTATTTTAGAATCGCGTCGATGCCATGCGTGACACGCGTTGCGCGATGCATCGGTTGCGACATGCATGTTCACGGGACAGCCCTGGACGCTCGGGGCGCCGCACGTTGCCCGGAAATTGAGTTACCCGACGGTGAACAGGGAACCGAACTAAAGTCGCCGCGTATGAAAGTTGCCATGGAAGATGCAATAATATTTTATCCCTTTTTTCACGTGATTGAGGACTATTGGGTGTATAAGGACATGTGGGGAGTTAGGAGTTTTAGGAACGCAAGAATTTTGGAACGTGGAAATTTGGGGATTTAGGAAGTTTTGTAATGCAAGCATTTAGGGAGATGGAAATTCAGGAGTTTAGGATGTTTAGAAATGTAAGAATTTTTTTATTTTTGTAACATAGTGAATCAATGATTTAGTGATCTAGTAATCTAGTAATCTAGAAATCTAGTAATCTAATGATCTAGTGATGTAGTGATTTAGTGATGTAGTGACCTAGTGATGTAAAGATCTAGTGATCTGGTGACCTAGTGACGTAGGGATCTAGTGACCCAGTGATGTAAAGATTTAGTGAATTAGTAGACCAAAATGTCTAGTAATGTATATATTTATTTCCTATTGTTCTGGAAATCTAGATATTCAGTAATATTTACATTTTAATATCTAAAAATTCAGAGTTCTGGAAATATATGGATCTAGTGATATTGGGATATAAAGGCACAAATGTAGGGATTTAGTAATGTATACGTATCATCTAAATGTTATGGAATGCAGAATATAGCGATCTAGGCGTGTAGGGACATAGAGGAAAAAATCACGTTATCGAGTACCATACGAGAACTGCTCTTATATTATGGCCGAAAATTTCAGCCGTGACCTAATAATGAAACACTATGAATCAACTTTAACACTCACGAAAAAGCACGCAAACGGCCTCGAGGATCGCCTTGGCCGACGAACGGTCCATGTTCCACTGTATTACGCAAAGTTACAAAGGCGCCTCATATTGTATCTACAGGGTGTCGTTTCGCGATTGAACAATCGAAACTGGCCATATACCGAAAGAATTCAACCTTCGTCCACTAACATTCTCGGTATTCATTTCATACAGCAAGTTAAGTCGATTACTGGTTTTCTCTATAAAATTGTGCTTATGGCATATTCATTTAAATCTTATCTTCAATGTAATTGCTTGTAAAGATAGCGATATAACGAGCTCCCAGTTATAGCAATCAAGTACAAATCATACTATAGCCTCACAAATATTGTGTCTTCAAATCTTGCTACCAATCAGGAGCACAAGTATATTTGTTCACTGGCGCATCTCCGTTTCTGGCAATATAACGAGAGTCTACCGTAAACAGTAACATAACAAAACAAATATCATATTTTCGATTTAGACTGTCAATAAAAGTATAGATACAGTATCTGATATCGCCATAGCTCTTCCTAGCGGCAATATAACGAGAGTCTCTCGTATGCAAAGTATAAGGTACAGTCACAAACGTTTTCGAATTTTGTTATTAATGAGAAATGCAAGTTCACCCATTTTTCGCCCCTACCCGTGGCAATATAAAAAGAGTTCAGTATAAATTGAACGTCGAACGGTTGCGATCGACGAAGATCTTTTTTGCCTCCATGAATATCATCGTCGTTCACGATGTACCGACGGAAAGAAAAGAAAAACGTCTTGAGAACTCCTACAATTTGTTTTTCAGTAGCTTCCGCGTTAAATAGAGCACGGTAGCTCAGCGTCGCGCACCACGGATGTTCATTATTTTTTCACGTTGCCTTACAGATTTTATTTCAAAAGTTTCCGTGCAACGTGTCGCCGCGTTAATTTGCCCAACAACGAGAGAACGGTATGACGTTACACCGGAAACTTCATTACGATTATGTTGTGTCTTTTCGGCTGGCTACGATTTGTTAACAATTTTGCAGCAACGTCGTTACGTCCCCAATGAATATTTCACGTACGCTATGTATTTTCGATTCACCGATAGCCGGTAATCGCCAGTTCGTTTACACAATCTGAAAATCACGTTCTTATATATTATGCAGCAGATTGTGGCAGAAATAGCACGACGGCAGAATGTCGGGTTTTATATTAAACACCGTAGTCGGTCGGTACGTTGAAATGAAATCGGGTAATCGTGTATCTGTCGAAAAACCGTGTAATTTACTGATATGTGCCACCGAACGTGAGTTGATTTGCGGCCTTATGGATTTACGGACTGATCGCGTATTTGGTATGGCTTTTATAGAACCGCATTTCTGACCTTTTACTTGACCGCAAAAATTCGACAAACATTTAGAAAACCGGTAATTAATCGCATTTCGTTACGTAGGTTGGCTAAGATCGCGAGTAAAAACGAAATATTATGTCGGGTCGTGTAAAATTACGCGTTGTATCACCATACGGCATATGGCCAGGCGGTGTACTACCACACGTGCTATTATTGTGTGCTGTATTCTCTCGTAATTTATTGGCACACGCCGTGTACCTACACGTTCTACTGTCGTTCGTTATATGACCACTCGTTATATCGCATTATATACTCACGCATTGAACTATTATGTATCGTGTCGCCACACGTTGTCTTACTTATGTTGCGTGCCGGAGCATTGTACGTTATATGACCACGCTTTATATAGCAACGCATTATATTGCCACATGTACTAGTAGCATATGTTACATTGCCATATTTTTTCTTGTATTATATGCCTATTTTCTTGTCATGCGTTGTATACACACACACGTTCTTTTGTCATGTGATATACAGCCGCTCGTTATATTGCCACAAATACTATTCACTTCACCTACATTGATTATTTCGCCACACGTTCTATTATCAAGCATTCGAATATGCAACATGTTTTATTGCCACTCGTTATGACTAGTTTTATAATACTACGTTTTGTATTTCAAAATGGATTACATGACCATGAATTGTATCGACGTATGTTATATTATTCTACACCGTAATTCTACGCGTTTTATAGCCACATACCATCATCTGTTATATAACAATGCATCCCCTTATCACAAACCTTATTGATATTTGTACGCGTTGTATAGCTACGAGTTGTATCGACATGCACCTACGTTTGTGCAGTGCACTTTTACGCGTTATATGACCGCTCGTTATATAGCCACGCGTTGCGATTCTGTATCACTGCTCAAACGTGATGTACCACTATGTATGCTATGCCTCAGCATAATGTAAAGATATATACGCGCAAATAAACTTTATATGATCACGCGTTATATGACCGCGCGTTAAATTGCCACCCATTATATGGACACATATTCCAAATTTTCCTAACTTCTGCCTGCATTTTTTTCATTCTCCCTAGATTCTTTTTGAACATTTCCAAGTATCATCCTAAAATTTTTCTGTTTTTTTACCAAAGCGAAGAATAAATGTTCCTTCATGCATAGTTATTCCACGTTCTAAGCAAAGTTAAACTCAACGTTGCACCAAAATGTTGAACTTTTTTCGGGACACCCTATTTATTCGGGCAATGGCTGACTACCGCACGAAAACGGGAACTTTCCCGGCGACTATCGGCGCACGACTCGCATCGCCGGCGATGACATACTTTATCTTCGACGGGAGTCGAGCCGTGGATCGTTGCTCGAATTTATTGCCATCCCAACGATTTCACGAAGGACGAATTAATTGATTCCTCTCCTTCGATGGACGAAACCCCCTCGCCGCGGAAGCTACTCCCTGCATCGATAACCTCGTTTGTTCGTTCGATGTGCCGCCTTGTAAATTTTTATAACGCCGCGTTCACAAGCTCCGTCGCGGGCGAACCATTTTTGGTCAGATTTTAAGGTGCATTCGCTTCTTCGAACTCGGATATCGCCAGCGGAATTTTTCCCCCGGATATTAATCTCGACATGTTGGATCCCGGGTTACCAAGTGCTAAACCGCTCGGCCATATAACGAAATGCAAATGTCCTTCCCAAATTTACATTTTCAAGTTTGTGCGCGGTACTGATTATGTATCAGCTACTTCTCACTCCCAATTTTTGTATGCTCCTGTATTTGATCAATTTTTAGAGCTGCCTGCACCGAATGTGTTTTAAAACACAGCCGGTATCGAACGTGTTAAGTCGTCTTATTATCAATTTCCTGATACACAATTATTTTTGAGTTAAAAATGTGGTTGAGAAATAAATGAACAAACGATGACATACAAGAAATGTAGGCTTATATAAGTATAGCAAGCAACACGGTCGAATTCTATTTAGAAGAGACAGGCACCAGATCAAGAAAATAAAAATTTTCCATTAGTCTTACCTGATTGCTTAAATTCGTCGTAAGCAGCAGTAAACGTTGCTTTTAAAATACTATTTCAGGTAATGCTGAAATATTTACGTTTCAACTTTTAAACGCTGCTGTTACATAGCTTGCATTCAACATTTAACGAGATTTGATTGTCGTACAATTTAGATCACAACGATATTGGCAACTTCCCCCTATTGAAATAAAATCGATAATAATTATAGAAATGTAATATGTTGCGACACTGCCAATGAAAATAATGACGTTTCATTGCGGGTAGTGGATCGAATGAACACGTTCGAGTAAATGTACACACGAGAAAATACACGACGAGATTGAAAGAGGTTGCAAAGTCGTTCAGGTGCGAAATCTCTAAGCCGGTACGAACGTGGTGTTCCATAATGTTCCCGGCAACGTTAAATAATGCAAATGTTCGATTTTGATTAGGCCAACTCGCTCAGAATTAACAAGTTTCGCGATGGCTGATGTTATCACAATTATAAGCACGCTCGGTTTATTTTCGCAATAAACTATTCGCGTAACTCGGCCGGTGTCTCTAGTATAATTCTGACCCGCTAAGTATAGCTGGCGCCGGACTAAATATATTATAGATATTGGGTGTTGAAAATGTTTGATATCAAATTTATATTCGCCGGCTCCGTAACTTAATAACGGCCCGCTGTATCTCATCGCATTCTATTTTAATTTGATATGAAGCGCTGACTAATCGATACTTTAGGTTGTATATTTTTCGAATTTTTAAATAGGTCGTTACTAAGGAGCACGCCACTGCAACACGTACGATGGTGCAGTAGAACGATGCACAGTAGAATGATAGATAGATATGGTAGTATGCTAGATGAATGTGGTAGTATAATATCTAGCACGGTATATAGATATGTCAAAAATACGATACAGGCATAATGCTACACGCTGTAACACGGTATAATACTATATACATATGTATATGCTATGCAATGGTATTAACACTAAAACTACCGATGTATAATGCACAATTATTTTTAAATTAAAAATAAATTTTCAAAATACAAGAACAAACGATGGATCATAAATGAATACACTTACTGATTCTTTATGTTGACGACAATCAAAACAGACATTAAGAAAACAATCTTGATAAATTTTGTCTTTTGAAATTGTAAATTTGTAAAAGGGTCATTTAACCCCTTTGGTAGTTTTAGTATTAATACAATGGTAAGTATAAATTGCAAAATAGTAATGCAATAGATCACGTGATTCCGTATGATCACCAATCTCGAACGTCGAAATATCGCAGCTTAATGATGGATAATAAAATTCGGGAATTTCATAACACGTTCGTTTTATATAAAATTTGAACGCGAAAATGATTCGCGGATGGTATCGAGGCGATGAAAACGCGTGGACTTGTACAGCCACAAGCAAAACGAAGAGGCGCGAGTTGGGTAATGAGAATAAACGCGTAACGACCGCCTATAACAACTGCTAGACGCTCGATCTTGAATAATTCATCGAAAACGTACGCTCGATTAGGCATGCTGTGGCAGCCACCCTTCGACGCCATCACCGATTCCACGATCCTCTTCCAAAACGACGTCACGTTATACATCAGCCTGCATCGACAGCTTTTCGTTCAGAAAGTGTGCAACTCGGTTCCGAGCGGCCTTTGATAAACCATACTTCATCGAATTCGTAATTTCTCAAAATGTCTATACTTAAGCTCTATTAAGCGCCTTCTACAAATTACAACATCGTCCACGTATGCGCACAGGTCTCCAAAATATCTGCACCCCACTATTAAAGCAAAATCCGCTACTCAAATATCCTTATTTATGTTAACCCTAAGCAGGAGGTTCATTGTTCTCTAACGATCAGCATTTGCAAATTTACCATATATAGGTTCG
The DNA here is from genome assembly GCA_947623535.1 of Coelioxys conoideus. Taxonomy (NCBI): domain Eukaryota; kingdom Metazoa; phylum Arthropoda; class Insecta; order Hymenoptera; family Megachilidae; genus Coelioxys; species Coelioxys conoideus. The sequence continues at coordinate 7,486,819 of OX392451.1, read as the reverse complement.
ATGTACAGGTTGTTCCAAAAATATCTGCACCCTACTATTAAAGCAAAATCCACTACTCTAATATCCTTATTTATGTTAACCCTAAGCAGGAGGTTCATTGTTCTCTAACGATCAGCATTCGCAAATTTACCATATATACGTTCGATGTACAGGTTGTTCCAAAAATATCTGCACTCCACTAATAAACCAAAATCTACTACTCTAATATCCTTATTTATGTTAACCCTAAGCAGCAGGTTCATTGTTCTCTAACGACCAGCATTTGCAAATTTACCATATATACGTTCGATGTACAGGTTGTTCCAAAAATATCTGCACCCTACTATTAAAGCAAAATCCACTACTCTAATATCCTTATTTATGTTAACCCTAAGCAGCAGGTTCATTGTTCTCTAACGACCAGCATTTGAAAATTTACCATACATACGTTCGATGTACAGGTTGTTCCAAAAATATCTGCACTCCACTAATAAACCAAAATCCACTACTCTAATATCCTTATGTATGTTAACCCTAAGCAGCAGGTTCATTGTTCTCTAACGACCAGCATTCGCAAATTTTACATAAGTTTGATGTACAAGGTCTTTCAAAAGTACCTGCAACCCGAAAACCACGAATTCTGCTCGCTTGGAATCTTCGATTTTCGGGTTGTACGTAATTTTGGGGCACTGCATATAAATCTAACTTCGTGCGTTCATGAAAGAAAAGTTAGATCAACTTTATATCTGTGATCGAAGATAGTAAACTTGAGGAGAATGCTATTCATCGTTAAGGGATGTTCGAGTGCATGCTGAGCAATTTACCTGATATACAACTACTTTTGCGGTCGTTTTGGACACCCTGTATATATCATGCAGTTCTTTTCTTGGTGCAGGTTAATGGCGCACTTCATATAACAGAAATGTCCGCCAAGGTAGGCTATGATAGTTTCATACCTCTTCCGTACCTGTGGCCGAGTCTGTGGGAGTAGTACTCGAACCAGGTGACCTCGACAACTCTGTAATGGTAATAAGGAATGTCGACTGGTACGCATACCAGACAGCAGAAATGTCGTGATGCTGGTTAGTGGAAAAAAAAGAATGTTCGATTAGGCAAAGAGAAACGGTGTTGTCGGGTTGCATAAACAAGGGGTACAGTATGCGCTAACGTAACCTAACCTAACTTATCCCATCGTGCTCCGTGCGGCGAATTTTCTGTTTCGTTTCGTATTTCTCACCCTCTTTTGTTCATTTTATCTGCAGTAATTATTAAATACGTGTTTCGGTTATTCTAGTGATTGTAAAACTCCATAAATCTCACAAATCTTCAAAATGCAAAACCTGCGCATACTCGAATCCTGAAATTCCTTGAACTCCCTAGATTTGAAATCTCTGAATTCGCAATTTGCAAAATACAACTGTCAAAAATTACTGAATCCAGAAATGTTGAAACTTCCAAAAACTCAAATATCCAAATTCTACAACCCTCACAAATTTCAAACCTGCAAGTCGCAGAACCTGAAGATACACGAATTCCCTAGACTTAAAATCTCTGAACTTACGAACTGCAAAACCCTCATGTCATCGACATGAGGATTCGACTGTCAAAAACGACCGAATCAAAAAATATTCCAGCCTCCAAAAACCGTAATAGCCAAATTTCCCAAATTCAAAAGTCCTTGCAGCGAATTCCCAAAGTCCTCGAAACCACGGACCCGTCGCATCCTCGGGATTCCTAGAAATCCTAAATTCGCCGGATGTCCAACCAAAGAACCAGAAACCCGTTCGCCCGAAACCAATCCCGTGGCGGGCATACATCCATCGTGGGCGAAACCGTTATCGCCCGAACTCGACCGTTTCCCATCGTCCGCCATTGTTATTTTCGAAACGGCACGGTACATGAGTCTAATAGAACGACTTCCTGTGGCGTCGCGTTAACGGGTAGCAGATTTCGGACCCGCGAGCGCAACTCGCATCCGAACTCCAGCGAGGACGAAGCGGCGACTGATCCCTGGAAACTTCCAGAAACGGCAAGATAAAAAGAGAGGAAGGAGAAATTTCGTGGGACGAGATACCCACTGGGATAGGACAAAGACAGACACGGAAGACGAAAAGGATGAGGAGGAGAAACGGGAGGTGAGAGAGGAGAAACGGAGTCGCTAGGTCGAGGTGGCGCGTAGGCGAAGGACGAGAAACGAGACAGAAGGGGGTTGGGGGAGGATGGGTGACAAGGGTGGATCGCGAGGGAAGAAGCTCCCTCGAAGCTCTCCTCCACCAACTTTATAATTCTTGCGACACTTTTGGGGAATGAGATTGTTGGTGCAGGGACAGGGGTATAAAGGGGAGGTTTTAAGGTAGTCCGCTGGCGCCAGTGACGTCTGCCGAATCCAGACTCCTGCAGTTTCGGTTAAGTGGTTCCCTTTTGCCCCACTTGAACGTCTGCACACCTTACACACCGTCGAATCGCCTACACACCCTCGACGATCGCCGATTTCTATCGATTCATCGTGGCCGCTCGGTTACCGATCATCGGTAAAAACGATACACCGACTCCCCTCGTATTTCCCTCTTTCGCTCCACAATTTTTTGGATCGTCACCCTCGGGGAGGTCAAGGTACCCCCTGTTTTTTCTCTCGAATTAACTCGATTTTTTATTTATGTCAAGGCTTCACGGCGAGCCTAAGGCTGTACGAATGCGGGTACCAAGCGCACGTGCATTCGAGCATGGAAGTATTTGTATATGCATACTTGTATGTTCGTATCTCCTCGTATGTTCGTATATACTCATATGTTCGTATGTACTGATATGTTCATATACACTTGGATGTTTCTATATACTCGTATATTCGTATGTACTGATATGTTCATATAAACTTGAATGTTCCTATATACTCGTATGTTCGTATATACTCATATGTTCGTATGTACTGATATGTTCATATAAACTTGAATGTTCCTATGTACTCGTATATTCGTATGTACTGATATGTTCATATAAACTTGAATGTTCCTATATACTCGTATGTTCGTATATACTCATATATTCGTATGCAGTCGTATGTTCTTACTTACTCGTATGTTCATATGTACTCGTATGTTTGTATATACTCGTACGTTCGTTCATATTCGTATCTTAGTATGTACTCGTATGTATTATACATATACTTACGTATACTCGTATGTTCGTATGTACTCGTATGTACATATACTTAAGTACGTATACTCGTATGTTCGTATGTACTCGTATGTACATATATTTACGTATACTCGTATGTTCGTATGTACTCGTATGTTTGTATATACTCATATGTTCGTAAACATTCGAAGATTAGTATGCATTCATATGTTCGTATCCACTCATATGTCCGTATACAGTCGCACGTTCTCGTATGTTGATACATACTCGTACGTAAAAGCGAAGACAAAGAATGCAAAATGTGTACAAAACGAAATAAATTGAAACTATGAATAAACTCTATTGGAGTAGATACTGCTTTTTGAATGAGGAACCTTAACTCTAAACCTACCCGCACGCATAACGTGACATTAAAAACAGAATTGTCGTATGAATCAACAAAAGATAAGACTCGCATCGAATCGAGCCTTGATTCGACAAAAGTGACCACGTACATCGAGAAAAGCGCCTCGATTTTTGTAATTTAAGAAAGAACGAATTAAACGATGACGGCCGAGTAACGAGAACAAGTCACCGCGTTCGAATTTAGGACCCAGAAACATCAGGGCGTGTATCGTTTTGTAAAATATATTTTCTTCGAGCGGCGTGTCCGGTAAAAAACGCATTGATACGCAGAAAAGCCGTGGAACGTTCACCGTTCGTACTCTTTGGCCGATTCGCCAACGGGTGAGGCTACTTTGTTGCCTGTACGAACGCGGACAGTATTTACACGGACGAATATCGGGGGCCGGATAGATATTAGCTTTCAGCAAAATATTTTTCAGCGGTGAACGTGGCAAAAAAAACACTAACCCCCCCCCCCCCCCTCCCTCTGTGATAGCCGGGCATATTAACGCCTCCGGCATTCCTACAATTTGTTCAACGCAACGAAACGCGAGTGCCGTTTTCCGTTAGTTCCGGATCGATGTTCTTCCGTATTGCTTGCTGCTGTTTCAACATTTTTTTCCGCTCTTCAGCTTTGTAACTGCTCGCTGCGTATTTATCCTTCCGCCGATCGCCGTTTCTTCTCTCGCGATGCGACAAATTAAACTCTAACCTGCGATTTCACCGACGGCTGCGTCGCTCCGGGGTTAAATAATTATGCCCGTTGGGTCCGTAACATTTTCGGTAAAGAAACGAAAATTGACATACTTTCTGCGTGTTCATCCACGACTACGTGGATCGTGATCGGAATTGAACTCGAAATTCGACCGTGTCGGAAACACGAATCGGTTTTGTCGGATTTCGGGTGCGGGGTGCGTCATTTCGCGACAACGGATTAGGTTATGTCGGTAGAAAAATTGTTCACAGATATTCCATCGCTTCGGGATCTATAACAAATTTTTGTTGCCCTTTGTAAATTATAAAAAAGCTGTTATATCGGTTTTGAGGTTACTTTGTCGGACAAAAACGTTCGCTAAAATTGCACGTAATGAAGCGAATGATCTCAAATTTGAAAATTAATCCATAATACGATTATTAATTAACATTTTTACGTATCGAACAAATTATTTTTGTCCCTGCTTTCAACGTACGACATTGATTCTTCTCACAAGAGACCATGTTGAGGCGTGATATAAGTTTCGTTGCAATTATATAATCCGACCTGCAATGTATCCAAAATACAATGTACATTTTGTATATTAATTTAGAAAGTATGTAAAAGAAATTGAAGAGTGCAAAGGGTTCATACCTGTTACAAAAAATCGCGAAGGTAAAAAATAGCGTGAAAGGAAACACATGAGACTGGTCACTTAAATAAAATAGCTATAAATTAATAGATTAGAAGTATGGTGGATCGTCGAGGCATAGTTTAAAAGGAGCATCGTAAGTAAACAAGTGGGGCTTGCGGGAATAGCCGAGCGCGCTTCGTCCCCGACTCGGAATCCGAGGCACCCAAACATCGAGGGTTCGAGCCCCGGTCCCGGCGATTCGGATTTTTCGAAATTAGAAAAATAAATTCATAGTACAAGGAGCTCGGAGAGGAGTGGGGAGAGTGACGTAGGGACAGTGGGATAGTAGGAGCGGGGATGGGAAGAGTGAGGGTCGAGAATCGTAGCTCCTGAGGCCTATGGTGAATTTCTGATGACGTCAGGAACTAGAAAATGAGAGCGATCGACCAATCGTGGCCGATCCCGAAACCACGTGATAGATAATCACGTGACTTTCAAGGCCAAGGAACTAGGAAATCGGAGAAATATTCGTCTGAAATTTGCTTATAAGCAAATTTTCGAGCCTCCAAGGCCGAAGCCGAGGAGTGGGGGAAACAGGTAGTGGTAATGGGGATAAGGCATGGTGGGGATCGCGAACATAGCTCCTCGCAGGCAGATTTCCTATCGAAATACGATTGAAATTAAATTTTTTGATGGTTCAAGTCCAATTTTTCTTGACGACATAATACGTATACTTTATACTTTAATTTTAATACGGATCGGCATGTTAAAAGGAGGTAAAAACTGCAAATTTTTAAGGCTTGTAATTTTTATACAAATTCGAAATCAGCAGAATGATGACTTAAACCCCTCCTACTTTCACATAGACTATAACATATTTTGATTAAAACAAAATCGCAGATGGTGACGTTAAAAAGTGATCGATTCGGCGTGGAATGACCCCAAGACAAACAAAATATAATAATATGATTAACAAAAACCTGTTAAACCATAGTATTTGTTGTATTATATGCTATATGGCACTCCATACGAAAAAGTGTCAAATATAAAATCTTGTTCTGTATCGAAAAAATCAAAATTCCAATTTATCCGTATGTCGTACATGGATGTATAGTTTATTCGCACAAATAGAGAAGGAGAAATATTAACATACCACTAACAAAATGAAAAGAATGTACTATTTTTTAACATACTGTTTAAACAAATTGCAATTTTGCTCATCTTTTTATACTATAAAATTCGTCATTCAAGAACATAAATTTCATCGATCCACGATACACCCCTATCTCAGATAGTTTTTTAATTATCAAACAAAATATGCTCTTTACCCCTAACTTTAAGGGCTAATTTCAACCCCTCAAAGTGAATATTAGCAGCTACAAAAAAATACGTGTCGAATATTTTTCTCACAAGTGTATCTTAGCTAAGTTTTATCAAAACCTTTTGATATGTTTCCTTGTCAGTATTACCTCTTTTTATTTTCACCGTGTTATTGTATTTCGCCGTATTTTCACCGTTTCTATTAGGGTAACAAAAATTTGTTCATCTGCATAAATACACGACCGAGACGCGAAGTTTCATTTAAGGACCGAAAGTCCCGGTGAACGTTAAACGTTTCAATGAATCCCCTTTTTTGGGATTCATTGAAACGTGGCCGCGGGCGATTTTCATGCATACTGCATTAGGCATTATTAAAACGGCGCATTAATTTTTGGTCACCGTTCGAAAGTTTCGCAGTTTCGAGGCAAGCTTGCGTGCTTCTGTAATGTAATACAATTTTCGTGGAATGTATAATGCTTTTGTTTCACGCATACATTTTCTTGTTTGTCGCGCGTACAACGATTCCTTGCCTTCGTGCGGAATTAATTATGCGAGATGAGTGGCCCAATTACGGCGACCTTGAGTTTCCTTGATCATTGATCAGAAAGTGCAGGCACATAAATCTTGCATTCTTAAAATCGGTATTCGATATTTGAAAATTATACGTGAACCGAATGATTTGATTAATGAAAAGATTCTTTAAACCTTATTTGTTAACAGTTACATTTAAACAATTTTTGCGCGTATTTATGTACACCAGTGGAATCAATTCAGGGTCACTTACAAATCTTTCCTTAAATTTCGCACTCAATCAAATTATTTAATATATAATTGTTTATATTTTATATTCTGGACAATGTTTTCTAATTTTGGGATGTAACTATAAACATTATACCTTACAATAAAAATATTATGGTATAAATTTAGCATAGCAGTATATACATATTCTGCCCAAACATGAAACAGAGAATACTTTTATTCAAAGTGTACAGAATTAATTCCACTAGTGTATGTATCCCTTTATTGATAATTTTAATTCAAAGTTAGTTTATCAATGTTCATTTGCATTTATGTATTAATATATCATATATTATATACTACTGTCATGTAGATTAATATATTGTTATTTTATGTTGCAATTAAACAATTACTTTTAATGCAGAAGTTTACATATTTCAAATATTATTTGTTAATAGTTACATTTAATTTAAGCAATTTTTATATTTATTTCTTCATGCACCTTTTTTATTTTTATTTATATATACAATATTTAATATTTATATACTTGTATTTTTTATTTATATATGCAAATTTGAATTACTTCATATGTGTGTGAAGTATCTGAATTGCTATATTTATATTTTGCACTCATTGTATTTTTCCATAATTATTTGTTGTCGAGTACAAAGTCGTGTTGGATATCGTGCGTCTTAAATATTGCACTGCGGATATTTGCAGATCGTTTCAGGCATAATTTATTGTCGCAAAGTATGTTATACCAGAGATACTTTGGAAGGTGAAGGCTGAAAACGAACGAGCCGGGAAAACAAATTCGCAACAAATTTCGGCGCGTAATCAGCGAACGCGTTACGGAAAAAACAGAGCCGATAGTAAGCTCCCCAATGTGTCATGATTTCCGGAATTATACGAGTGCTCGTTTAAAACCCTGTGCGATTAACGCGAATCAACTTATTAGCGCTCAATTTTCACGAATCAGAATTACTGTTCACAAAAACCTTCACTCGGTCAATGCATTTTCAAAGTAATCCTGATTTATCTTTTATTTTATTAATTGCGTACGAACTTCCGCTGCTAAATTAACAGTCTGTCTACCGTTAAGAGATAAATTCACAAGATAGAGGATTTTTTTATTTTTGAGGTTTCTGCATTTCCAGTTTTCACGGAGTTTACGAATTTTATAAATTTTTCATATTTTTCTTGAGCTTCTTAAGTTTTGTTTCATATTTTCGAATTGTCCTGAATATTTCAAACTTTCAGAGCTTCCTAGTTTTCCAGGTTTCCGAATTTCTAAGTTTTCTAAGTATTATAAATGCTTAAATTTTTAATTTTTTTTCACGCTTTTCGAACATTCTATGATTTGTGAATTTTTTAAATTTTATAAATTGCCAAAGTTTCAAGTCTGTCACTCTTTTGGAGTTTCCTAAATTTTTCAAATTTTCCAAGCGTTCCAAACTATCTGCATTTTCCAAATTTACCAGATTTCTAAATTTTCAAATTTTCTCAATATTTTGAGTTTTCTAAGTATCTAAATTTACCAGCTTTTCAAATATTCCCAGTATTCAAATGAAATCTTCAAACTCGTAGACATTACAATTTTTTACGATTGTTAAATTTTCTAAATTTCCGCGCTGCTAAATCTACAAATTTTCATTTTTGGAATTGTTCAATTTGTTAAATTAAACATTTTCAATTTCAATTTTCAGGTTTTCGCATTTTCAAATTGATAAATTTCAAAGCTTTGAAGTCTTCGAATTTTAAAATCTGCTAAAAGTTTCACATTCAAATCATACGAAGTCCAAAATTTCGAAATCCTCAAATTCCAAAACTTCTAAATCTCTAAATTTCACCAATAGTAAAGCACTCTGCCTATATCGCTTCTAGAAGTTGCCTACCACAGTCCAACTGAAGGCAATATAGCAAGAGTCTCCATGGCGTACGAATATTTTATTATCCCTCGTGTGAGGTACCATTTTCGATCAATCTTCGATTTCACGATCGATTGTCAAATTACCGTTTTGCGATCGACGGCTCTATAATTCGGCGATATACGCGAAAGGGGAAAAAAGTGACCAGTTCATGTTTTTCCGCGCAAGGAACAATCAGAGACTGCCCCGACACTTGTTTTCGTGTTTTCTTTTTAAGCAAATGTTTTCGACACAATTCGATCGTCGGCGAAATGTAACTGTTATCGAGCATAGGTAAGTCAATATCGATTTCGTCCAAAACAGATTGATACAGACGCACATAAATGTGCTGGCACGCGCGAGACGATCGAAACGAGTTATTAAACACTGTACCAGCGTGTATTATTATTACACGGCTGTGCAAATATTATTTTGCGTGTACAGCAATCAATATTATCCGAAACCGAAGTTTTGCACTACTTTTTATCTCATCCGTTCTCGTGGCCGATCGCGAATTTTTATACCTAAATCGATTTCGCGCTGAATTCCGCCGATAGAAAAATACGCGGGAAAATTAATCCATTCGGAGCATGTTTACTCGATGAACGCCATAATCGAATGTGAATAGCAAAATATTTGTCGAGTTCTTGGAATTAAAACGTTGGCAGAGTATTTTCTCTGTTTTTCGTCTAAACGCTTCGATCTTTACGAATTCGGACTTCTCGCCATTTTTTCTTTTAAATTCGATTAAATCTCCCGCGTTTTCCTCGATTTGCTTTTAATTTGTAGCTTCTTTACTTTCAAACGTTTCGGGGTTTATCGAATACGGATAAGTTTCCGTCCTTCTTTAAATTCCGACAACTTCCCGCCCTTTTTTGAATTTGAATAAATTCCCGCCTTTCGTCGAATTTATTTTTCAACTTCTGCTGTTCCTTGTTCGAACGTTTTGATGTCTCTTGCAAAAGGAGACAGGTTCACCTTTTTTTCAACCAAAAATAAATTCACGCCTTCTTGTCAGTCGAATTAATTCACTTTTTAATTAAACAAACTTTATTTGTCATGTACGTAAGATTGAATATGGAGTTTATTACAGAATATAAACGGCAAAAGGTAATTGAATATAAGGGCAATTATTTCGGAGATTGAATTTTAATTTGTATGATACCGCAATAAAATAAAAACTTCAAAAGGAAACGGGACTTTTTGTCTGCAATTAGGAAGAACTTTAATAGACTCTCGTTATATTGTCAACCCCATGCTCCACGTTCAGTGAAATAATTAAATTTATCGAATATCGAAACCTTCAAACTAGGGAATTTATCAAATGATTTTATTGACGCTCTTTCTATAATATCAATTCAAGAACACCGTCGACCTAATAATACTCCCGTGAAGTTTTCGGCAATATAACGAGAGACCACTATACGTATACTTCAAGAGATCTTAATGAATTGAAAACTTCTCGTAATCCGTGTATCGAATTAAATGATGTGGTAAAATTGAATTTTCGGTAAGAACCGATCATTCGAAAGAGTGTTATGATTATGTGGATCGTGGAAGATGTCAGTTTCAGATAAGAAACACGAAGTTATATTATTAATATTTTATTTTATCTATGTATTTATATTATTTATAACAGCACAATTATCGTACTTTCAAAGACAATGAATTGTCTCCACCATTCAGTTTAATTAGCTATCGTTGCGTGATAGATGGCGCAATTACGTCAGTGATTAATATAATTTTATAACGAATCATTTCAAATTTTGAAATTCAACTCGTTCCCTTACAAACTACTTAACGATTAAAAAAAAAAAAAAAAAAAAAAAAAAAAACAAAACAACTTACTACAATTAATATACTAATAAAGAAACCTTATTCGTTAAATAGCACTGATACGTTTTTTTCCATTTTTCATTGCACCATCTATCAAGAAACACCGCGAATAAATTTATACGCTGGAACCTTTTCAGCGCGGTACATTTCATAAATACAAAAAGTGATCGAACAAAATTCCGACGCAGAAATGATTATGAAACATTTAACCGTTCTCGCATGTTTAACCCTTTAACTGCAGAAAATTTCAGTTTGAAATCGGTTCGATAATAAAATAGGAATTAATATTGAAACTGTAGTTACCAAGGCATTTCGATTTCTCTTTAGCAAATAGCGATTTTATAAAGAAAAAATATTTTTACAAACTGAAGGCATCGCATGAAAAAAATCCTTTCAAAAGATCTTCGATAGAATCATTTATTTTGATTTAATAAATTTGCAAAGCTGGGCGTGTCATTCTCGGGCATCCGGTGCAGTGCCGTCTTTAGGAACTACGGGGCCCTGGGCAAGATGCCGTCATTGAAAACCGGCGAAGTGTAAAACGATAAGATCCAGAATTTCTACCTATTCGCGTTTAAATAATATAATTATAAATACACATTTTTCGCTATGTAATAAACTTGGTATGTTACATATTTTTGTACGTAGATAGAATTAAAGCTTCGACAGAAATTACTGCAATTTCATTCAAAACAAACGATGCTTGGAACAATGCTCTGTTTATGCTTATCAGTTTTATATGGATCAATATTCGCAGACTATCTTAAACAATTCGATTATTCTGTAAGATTTAGTGAAAACGCGAACGAATTCGAACCCTGAAGAAATCGACAAAGCCGCGCGATCGAAACTATAAAGACCCGCTATAAATTAAATTATAAACTATAAATTGTACAGTAATTTGCTTAGTACAATTAATTTGAGCAAATTTCCGTACGAAGAGAGCCCTGGGCCCGACATCGATCGAGCCACTTTTAGAGACGGCACTGTCCGAAGATGACGCGACTTTGCACCTCACCTCGCGATTTCGCATCCGATTTAAAATCTGGATGTTGCATTTACTAATCTAATTCCTTTACCAATCTTCTCTACGATCGTGAACAATTTCGAGCCTCGAGGAGGCTGATGATCGGACTAAAATTGCTGAATGAATTCTGCAGTGCAGAGAGCTAAGGGCGCGAGTCACATAGTCCCTTTGTTAGGAACGAAACTTCACTCACCGATGAGCTGTCCCTCGGACGGTGCGTAGAAATAATCTTGCCCGTCAAATGACGTCGATGGCAAAGACTACGGGCGTGTCGAGGGCGATGGGGTCCCATGAGTTAGTCAACCCACGAGGGAGGTTCATCAGGGGTCGCCGTGTTGTTGCTTACGTAGTCTTCTGCGGGCGCGTTTCTAACCGCCGTACCGACCACCACATTATCCTGCGACATGACGCCATTTTGTCCTACGCTGCTGTCGTTCACTTGACCCGCCGTCGTGTCCATAACACTCTGCTGGAAGTTGAAATCCAACGTTCCGTCCATCGATAGCTCGTGTTTGATCACCTGGAACAATGTCGTCCACGTGCAAATTAACTTAGTTTGCTATCGTCAACGTCGACGTGACTATTACAAACTCCATTTAAGTTTTCTTGTAAGTGTAAACTATACGATGGTAGTTCAGGTGTTAAACTCCCATATTTGGAAAACGTTATTCGTTCGTTCGTGTACAAACGCGATGCTCTAGTTTAACAACTGTAATAATTTAACAAAGAGAGAACTCACGTCGTCAACATTGCAGTTGAATCCACCATGCAACGATTCGATGTTGTTCAAGTCATCGAGAACCGTGGAATTATTCAGAGCGCCCATCAACTGTCCCATCATCGTGCTGGGTGGTGGTCCGCAAGGTGTGGGCGTATGTGGAGGACTGGTTCCCGTGACTCCCGTTTGCGACTGTTGCTGTTGCTGCTGTTGCGATCGCTGGCACTGTTGCGTTTGCATTATGTATTGAAGCGTTTGTTGCTGACCATTGCCCAACGCTGTGGGACTGGGTTCGCTCTGTTGGTATGACGGTGACATTCCTGCTACCGGGCTCAAGTTCTGCAGTTAAAAGAATATAAATGTGAAAAGATTGTTTTCAGATCGTAACAATTTGCAGTGACTTTGTTACAGTCATGACGAATTCGAGTAAATGGGAAAAGAGAGTAGAGAACTGAATCCCTCAGCATCTACCTTTGACTGTCATCAACATCCAAAGGAATGTTTTAACAAAACATAAAGACAGACCTCGAAATTAAGTTACACATCTTTCAGCGATTTATCTATTCCTATATATCTAACCAAATATCCTATATATCCTACAAAGAAAACGAAACATAGAGTTAAGTCTGTGAACGTCTGCTTCTGAGTTTAGAGTCAATTGCGAAAGACTGTATTTTTATCGACAGTCGGGCAGACTTAAGTTAGGTTAGACTAGAAGAAATTCGATTAGGTTGTCAAATAGCAACTCTAAAACTGTGAACTTGAAAACATTGATGAATTTTTGTGAAATTACTAAATTTTAACTGTTAATCGCCAGTATTGTCAAACATCTGGTGTGCGATACTAAGTTTAATTAGAAGTTGTTTATTTTAAACTTTTAAATTAAAGCTTTCAAATGCAAAGGGTTAATCGGTACATCAAATTGACGGAATTTGAAAGGTACATCATTCTAAGTGGCGCAATATACTTCAGAGTGAAAGTTCTTTGTAAAATAGAGACGTTCAACGAAATTACGGTGAAACGATGCTCGAAAGCTGGCGCGAAATCTCCAACTTGAATTAAGTCCGGCTTTTCACCGTTTCACGGAACTTCCCTTTGTCCGTTCTCCACGGGTATACGCTTATGTCAGTGTCCCTTTTATCCACTCACCATTTGACATGTGCACGGTTGCAAGCCGTGAATCGGGCATCTCTGCTGATTCGCTGATTGAGTAGTCGGCTGCAATGCGAACGAGGACGAGCCTGTGGTAAGGCCGTTGCTCCTCTGGTATTGGGTCTCGTAATAGGAAGGTGGTGGACCACTTTGTTGCTGATGATTCGGTGGAGACGTCTGATACATCTGATACGATTCCAGTTTCATCGCGTCCGCGAGGCTACCGGCTACGATGACGTTTGGAAACAAAAAGCATAACGGTCAAATTTATTTTATGGTTCGCTGGTGGTTCTTTGTTGATGTAAGGACGGTTCTGGTTGTTGTCGAAGTCCGATAAGAATTTCTTGATGAATCAATCATCGCGGAATATGGTCACTGTGAAGTCTCGATATATTACCGCTATTTAGAATGCATCAGTGCGCAACTTTTCGAATTTGGGAGCTTTCGGAGTTCGAAGTTTGGAATTCACAAACTTCGACAATGTGGACATTTCTTTCAAATTATTTCATTAATAGTGCCAAATTAATACAGCTTTCGAATTTACAAATTTTTACACGAAATTTGCTACGTTTAAAATTCTGCAAATGTTAGATTCTTAAATTATTAAAATTTCAAATTTGACAATCCCAGAATTCCTTGAACCACAAGGTTCTGTAATTCCAGAAATTCAACAATTTCCCCTGGAGAATAAACAAATTCAAAAGAATCTCCTAGAAAATTCAAAAAATCTCCTAGATTCCACAAACATCCGCATTTCCGAATTTCTCGAAGTTCAAATTCTCAAAATTGTCAACCATCAATGTTAGGTGACAACGTGCGATTCAACGAATCTATAACAAAGTATAATTTAACAGATAAACATAAGTACATACCTAATTTTTCTGGACTGTAAGAAGGTGTGTAAGCTGGTGTCCATTCCTGTTTGCCAGGGATCGACGAAATCGGACTTAATCGACCACCGGATGACGCATTGCTCGAAGCTCGGGGACTCAAATAGAAAGAGACAAAAGTTTAAATATCTCTCAAACGCACAAATTCAACTCGAAACTATTGGCAAACAATCTCGATATAACAAATTCAACCAACATTTTTGCGATAAAGTAAAATCCACCGAGGATTAGAATACACATATACTTTTACATATATTCTTTTATCACCCACGAACGCGTCGTATTAAATCAAATGTGTATTCCATAAATGCTTAAATTCTGATTTAAAAAATTATTTTTTGCTTCCATGTTAAAACCTAACCTACAAAAGTATTATACAGGGTGTCCCAAAAGTGTTGAAGCAGCCGGAAATGGGAGGTAGGTAGGGTCATTCTGAACAACTTTTTCATTTGCAAAAATGACGCGTGGGGCTTCATTTTTAAATTATTAACGAAAAACACCGACCAATCAGAGTGCGAGAATCGCGCGCGCTCGGAGGCAGAAGTGTAGGCCCGAGTTATAATTGGCGCGTGGCGCGCGATTCTCGCGTTCTGATTGGTCGGTGTTTTTCGTTAATAATTTAAAAATGAAGCCCCACGCGTCATTTTTGCAAATGAAAAAGTTGTTCAGAATGACTCCACCTTACTCCCCTTTCCGGCTCCTTCGACACTTTTGGGACACCCTGTACATATAAATTGACAACCCATGCGATACAGTCGAAGTAAAAATTTGGCAGTTAATTTATGATTCGTCGTTGGTTCACGTGTTTCTCAACTTTATTCTTAACCTCGAAGTAATCGTGCATAACACGCCGGTAGTTTTAGCGTTGATCGATTATAAAATGAAAATGTACGTGTTCAATTAAATACATACCGGAAGTCGGGTGATAGTTGAAAGCCATTGCCGGGTTGAAGTGGACTGTCCGGAAAGAGATCTAATCCCTCGTTCACGCTATTGCTGGGGCTAGGTGTCGCGTCAGGTTGTAAACCGCCGTTTCTTAGAGCTTCGATCTTCTTTCTCACCTGTCTACGTCGTTTGTCGAATTTGCTCGTTTCCATCGTTATTGCCCTGTGCGTACGACGAAACCCTTGACTGTAGTACCACTACGCCAACACGCTGCACCAGTATCTTACCACCTCCATTATGGTCACCCAATACATATATCACGTTGCGTGCATCAAATTTGCGTGTATCACGCAAACTTTCGAACTTTAAGAGCTCATTCGCGTTTTCTGCTTACGTAAAGTAACGTTCGGTAATTGATCCAAACAAAACAATTTTTTGCTACTTTGTCTAATCGTTTACACAGTGTGTAGAAAACTGTTTCGAACAATTCGGATGAACTTACCTTCGGAGCCCGTAAGGGAGGTATTAGGTCGAGTCATAAGTAACTTCCTAGTCATAGTTTTTCTTTCACACATTCATTTCACTCTTATTTAACCAGTTAACACAGCTAACTGGTTCACCAAATAAGTCAATATTAGTAATAAAATTATCTATTTTATAAAATAGACCAATCTTTTTGGCTCAATATTTTAACACCGACATTTATTCTGTGATTGACGAGTATATTTACAAAAGGGAGCGCCATAGTTGCATGGTTAATGACGAAATTATATTAATTTATTGGGTCTCGGAAAAAGTTCCATTAATAAAAGCTCTATTATTAACAATGTTTCGCCATTTCTCCGGTAGAGACATGTTGCCAGATAAACTTGTATCTCCAGATCGAAATTTTACAAACCAATTTCTGACTACCTGATCAGCTATTAGGCATTCAACATTAATCATACATTGCATATTTTCCCCTTGCTTAACACTAAACCTGTCAAAGCGGTCAAAATGACCAGTTAAAAAGTTTGTAATTTTAAGTTAGAAAGTATTTCCAGGTGGCTTTTATCAAATTCACGTTGATTTTCACCAAGATAAGGAATTAATGTGTACATTAATTCGTGTTTCAGCGTTCGTTTATTCATTTTTCAACTACATTTTTAATTTAAAAATAAAGCTGTATTACATGCTGGCAGGTTTAGTGTTAAATTCCCAAAGCATCACATGACGTATATGCACTTTTAGACTCTCCATTTCAGAGATCAAGAGAAACAGTTTAACGTAACATGCATCACACAAAACAGTTCACAAAGGATTAATTGAATCATTCATCTATACAGGGTGGTCCATTTATTTTGAGACAGGTTAATATCTTTTAAACAACATATTTTTGAAAAAAGTGTTTCAGACAAAAGTTATCGTGTGTCAGGGGGAAAATTGGATGGTAGGAATGGATTTTTTCAGGGAGTGCTCCAGAAGGTCATACGAAGGTCAACTTTATTTCTTTAAATGGAACCCCCCGTTTTTTATTTTACTATCATATTCTTCAGGATAAAATAGGTAACTTTTGTTCGAAACATTTTTTCGTAGGGTGTCTACTTCTTGAGATAAGGTACTAAATATTTAAACATTTTTATTTATTATTTAAGAAGGTGCTCAAAGTGTTGATAGCGATGATGGAAGTGTGGGGGACCATGCTGATTGGTTTTTCCCATAAATTAGAATCCAATCAGCAGATTCTTTTAAAAATTTCCACTACCCCTTCATCCTCGGTCTATTGTAAATGGGCAGTAGTGACAATGTTCAAGAGAATCTGCTCATTGGATTCTAATTTTTGAGGAAAAACCAATCAGCATGGCCCTCCACACTTCCATCATCGCCATCAACACTTTGAGCACATTCTCAAATAATAAATAAAAATGTTTATTGAATAAATATTTAGTACCTTATCTCGGAAAGTAGACACCCTACGAAAAAATATTTCGAACAAAAGTTACCTATTTTCTCCTGGAGAACATGACAATGAAAAAAAAATGGGGGGTTCCATTTAAAAAAATAAAGATGACCTTCGTATGACCTTCAGGAGCACTTCCTGAAAAAATCCATTCCTACCACCCAATTTTCCCCCTGACACACGACAACTTTTATCTGAAACACTTTTTTCAAAAATATGTTGTTTAAAAGATATTAACCTGTCTCAAGATAAATGGACCACCCTGTATAGTGAAAAAAAAAAATTCGCCGTCCCTCATAGCGGATAGATACGAATTCTGCTTAGCTGCATCGGAAGTTACTTATGACACGACCTAATATTTATCGAGCAAGCACGGTACGTGTATAGTCTGCCTAATTAACTAATTTGTATTCGGAAAAGCGGTGAATGATACGATTGGAGGTGCGACGTGGTAGTAAGATACCGTGTACGCCTTCTCGTCGTAAACTCACCTTCTGCGCGACGACTTGCCAGGTTTCGCGTCCCGGTTGATCATCCACCAAGAACTCTTACCGGTACCTTCGTTCTGAACACGCATGAATCTACTGTGCAACGACAAGTTGTGTCTGATGGAGTTCTGCGAACAAAAAGAGAAAACGGGGATCGTTGAGATTTCATGACGACTTTAGACTCGAGAGGAACCGGGATCTTTGATTTTATATCGGGTTAAGGCGAGGTTTGCCAATCTCATTTGGCCGGGGTATGCTTTTGTATTAGGTGTACGTCAAAGTAGTCGCAGTTCTTTTATCAGCGACTGGTATCGATTGCGGGGAATCATTTATAATAATCCGATCGAACCTGAACGGAACTAACATAACACGAGGCAACCGTATTTTAACACAGTCTAAAGTAATGGCGTTATAAATGAACGTAACTGAACTTGGATTATTATCATAACTTGAATCATATGCTTATCATAATTTGAATTAAGTGGACAAAAATTAGCATAACTTGAGTTAACTGGAAAAAAATCAGCGTAACTTGAGTGAACATGGACCAAATTAAACATAATTTGAGTTAACCGAACAGAATTTAATGTAACTTAACATCGTTTTGTTTTAACACGACGTAAGTTAACATGATTTACCTGAACCTAATCTCATTTTGTCTAAACCTAACTTCTAACTCGACATAGCCAATGTTAACATAAACTAACCTAACACCAAGCTGCTATAACCTAACTTACTATATCTTGTTAGCTTAAACTAATCCTACCAATAAATTCTAACCTAAATTTACGAGATCGGTACAATTTCAGAAAATTGCATTATATACAAATATGCAATATACGCAATACCCGTAAAAACAAAGTAATAGAAAAGTCACTCATTGAAGGTGCTGCCTGATATATTATATGGTCACATCACTGCAACTTGTCCTATCTAGTCACAACTCTTAAAATTCCACCAGATTGTAAATCATAATCTATTTCATAATTTACGATTAAAATAAATATAACTCCATAAATAAATGTAGAATTACATACACATCTAGAAATAACTCTAGAATTATATATAATTCTACAAATATCAACAATAATATATATCATATTATTAATATAAATAAATTCAAATAAAGATTTAACAAAAAAATATTAAATTTACTTCAATAATTACGTGTTTAATTTAGTTCAGTAAGTAATTACTGTTCTATTTTTATTATATTATATAAATAAATTCGTATAAATATTTGAAGAAGTATTTTATTCATTTCAATAATTAAGTTTTTAACTTATTTCAATGAATAATTATTTATTTATTTCAACAAGTAATTATCCAAAGAAATACTTCAAATGAATTCACCCGAAGCAAACAATGATCAACTTTAACACTAGAAGTACCGTCATTAAATGCATGCTTATTTCAAAACTGAAAATAAAGTAGAAAAATAAATAAATAAATATTGCAGCATCACCTAACATATACAATCATTCGTTAGCTCAATAAAACATGACAGACATTTTGACAAAAGGACGGCAATAAAATTTTGTAATAAAAAATGCCAAACCCGAAACCGGTCATTTTGACTGGTTGGTAGTTCTAGTGTTAAATGAACGCACAAGAAAGTTCAAACAAATCGATTGTCCGTGTCATCGTGCCGAAATCAAATTTCGCGGTCCGCGTATCGTTGAAAAATGGCGACACCGATCGGGATCGATACGTTCACGTCGCGACTCTGATTAGAGGGTCTCTACCCGTTGCCAGAGCGTTCCTTTTACTATCTTACATTCCGTTGTAGCGGCGTGAGGGGTTGGTCGCGGAATCCACACGGACGATTGCATTGTCAGAGCCGTTTTATACCATGTACAAAATCGATTCGAAGAGTGAATGATGAGAGAGAGCCGCGTTTTATCGCTGCCCCGTAGACAGAGAGACGTTCCTGTCCCCTGGCTTGTTCATTAGGCAAATTGAATCGGCTACGTAGTAGCTTCGAGTCCTTCCTCCCAAAAATTTCGGAAAGCTTCTACCCTAATATGAAAGTGCCGTCGCGAAGCGATAACAATTTCCTTGCGTCTTCGTCGGACGGCAATGGTGGAAACGGCACCGAACGCTTTTAGGCGAAACAGCGCCACGATATCGCGCGGCAAATAAGAATTACTCTTCCGAAATTGATGCCACGCGATTTCGCCACTCTGAACACCGGGACTCCTGTCCCACGGGACTTTTTAACACAAACTGCCAAAGGGGTCAAATGACCCTTGTACAAATATCTTACTTCGAATGACAAAAATTGTTAACACCTTGAGTGCCACCAATTTCAATTTCTTTTAGGAAGTAATTTTATTTTCAATAAATTTTATAGACAATTTTCATAATATTTTCTCCTGGTTTATTCGATGAGCTTTAATATATTTACAACAATCGTTTACACTTTGTTATGTTAAGGGGTTATATCTACTTGGGATCGGGAACACTTACGAGACTTCCAAGAATTTTTTTGCCATTTTAATAAATATTTTTAATAATTTTTAAAACAGTATCAAAAAGTTCATATCTTAATGTGTATATATAAATTTTTGTATGAAAAAATATTAAAAAACAAAAGAAATATAACTAGTCTCCAAGATCGTCAGTTTTTTTTGCGGTGCCCACGATATCTTCAGAACACCTGATCTGAAGTCAAAATCCAAAAATAGTGCATTAGTACATTGCATTACGAAGGGCCTGAACGAAGGATTTTGCATTTTGATTACAAATTTTTTTTTATTGCAAAAAAAACAAAATCTGTCCACCTCGAAGTATTGATTTTTTCGTAAAATTGTTGCCATTTTTGTAAAAATCAAAATTCTACGAAACCCTTCGTTCAGGCCCTTCGTAACGCAATGTACTAACGCACTATTTTTGGATTTTCACGTCAGATAAGGCGTTCTGCAGATATCGTGGGCACCGCAAGTAACATAAAAAAAACTGGCGATCAAGGAAATGAGTTATATTTCATTTGTTTTTTAATATTTTTTCATACAAAAATTTATATATACACCTTAAGATATGCACTTTTTGATAGCGTTTTGAGAATTATTAAAAATATTTATTAAAATGGCAAAAAAAATTCTTGAAAATTACGTAACTTTTCTCGATCCCAAGTAGATATAACCCCTTAAATGGTTCAACTAAAATTAGCGACAGATTTATGTATAAATTCATACGTCACCCGTATGTGGGTGATATGGCACTCAAAGTATTAAGGTAGCATTCTCGACACTTACGTTGATCGAGATAAAGAATCTATATATGTATTCGTTATTAATCTTTGTTAATTTTTGTTTCCACCGTCGTCGAGATCCTCGTGGAATACGCGTCGTCTCTTGGGTCGCGAACGTCCCTAAATCCTCCCTTGAGTATTATTGTAATGTCTGCTTCCAGCTACGAAAAACTTTTACACGATCGCCGTTTCCATGCGAGACGGTACAATTTCAAAAGTGATCCCCGATCCGGGGAACACGGTATTCTGCTACGTGCTATTTGTTTCTGATACACGCGAATGGATTTCACCGTTTCATCGTGTTATGCGAACTGGGTACATAAATTTCGTTACGACTTTTGCGTGATTTTTAGCCGTCTCTTTAGGGGATTCAAGAATTTTAGAAATACTTATATAGAGATATAGTGATATGATAAAACTGTGAAACAATGAGGTCGTAGGATAAAGAAATGGGAGAATGGTAAAATCATAAAATGGGGCAATGGCAGAGTAGTGAAAAAGTAGAATAGTGAAATGGTGGAATTGTGGAACAGTAGAATAGTGAAACAGTAGTGTAGAGAAATAGTGGAATAGTGAGGAAGTGGAATAGTGAAATGGTAAAATAACGAAATGATTGGATAGAGGAATGATGGCATAGGGAAATGGTGAAACAGCGAACTAGTGAACTAATGAAATAGTAAAGTAACGAAATAGCAAAGTAGTGAAGTAGTGAAGTAGTGAAGTAGTGAAGTAATGAAGTAGTGAAGTAGTGAAGTAGTGAAGTAATGAAGTAGTGAAGTAATGAAGTAGTGAAGTAGTGAAGTAGTGAAGTAGTGAAGTAGTGAAGTAGTAAAGTAGTGAAGTAGTGAAGTAGTGAAGTAGTGAAATAGTGAAGTAGTGAAGTAGTGAAGTAGTGAAGTAGTGAAGTAGTAAAATAGTGAAGTAGTGAAGTAGTGAAGAAGTGAAATAGTGAAGTAGTGAAGTAGTGAATTAGTGAAGTAGCGAAATAGAGAAATAGTAAAACAGTGAAAGAGTGTAATAGCGAAATAGTAAAACAGTGAAATAGCGAAATATCGAAATAGTGAAACAATTAAATAGTGAAACAGTATAAAACTGAAATAGCGAAGCAACTGAGTAATAACCCAGCTTAGCAAAAAGTCAGTAAAAAGTATAAACAAATACCAGCTAACAAAGAAATCGAATAAATACGATAAAGGAAACCATCATAAAATAAAAATCACGAATTGAAAGACGAATTACTCGTAGATCGACGCGATCGACAGTTTACGCTATTATATTTCCTCGGAACGTCCCCCGTCGCTTCCGGTCACGATAAAACGATCTTATCCGCGAGTGTCTCGCTTTAAGCCGTTCATCACGCGACGAATAAATCTGCGAACGGCGCAGCTCATTACTTTTACTATCGCCACGGCATTTCAGTCGGGCTTTTACTGCGGACGGTATCCTTAAAAGTTGACCGATAGTTTCGTCGGGAAACACGTCGAAACGCCCGGCATCGGCGTACGCTAAAGCACTTATCGACAAGGCGGTATCGCGATTACTGATGAGGATGCTTTTACGATCGATTCACATCGACGATTCCTTTTGCCTTTCGCCCCGTGACAGACCCCGTAGGTTTTCACGATGGCGATCCCGGCCATTCCAGTCATCCAGTCTCGCGGCTATACAACTGGAGCTTTACAGCCCTATCATTTCCCCTCCTTTATCGACTCTACACTTCGTCGATGAAGACATTTTTGGCGCCGTCATTCCGATTTTTAAATCGACTCGGCTATTCCCGTATCGATGCCACGCGATAACAGCCCTCGAACCCGCCTCCAATCTCTTTGCTTCTTATTACTCGACGCCCCCCCAAAAATTTCTCCATTTTCATCGAATCATGCTCTAACGTCGAGCTGAAAGTTGCTTCGACCTTCGCTCGACAATATAGTACCGGTATCCTAAATTGTACCACATTCGAATTTCCCTAAATGTTGAAAGCATCGTAACGCGTCTTTTTAACACTAGATTCACGAAACGAGCCAAAATGACTCGTGACACGTTTCTTAATTTAAATTATAAAAATATCGAGAATCTTTTATTAAAATGTATGTTAACTATCGTCAAGATAGAGGATCATTGTATAAGCTAGTTTACGTATCATGCTCCGTTTATTTTCTTTTCTATTTTAGTTTTACAATTGTACTATTTTAGTACAACAATTTTTAATAAACAATTTTTAACTACATTTGTAGTTTTATGCACGTGAAGTTCGAACGCAGTGAAACAGACAATATTGGCAATTAATAATAAAAATATGACTGTTTTTTAAAAAATTGATCAAAACCTTTTAACTATAAAGTTTTACAGCTGTCACTTGATAATGGTAAAAATACGTACGACCGCAAAGGGTTAAAAATAAGTGGTCATTACATGTATTTTCATTTATAACAAATCTTACCAAGTACTTGCACAGTACAATGTTACATTTATTTTCCATAGTTTCCAGTAACCAATGCGAGTATTTTCAGTATAGGAAGGTGAACAAACTTTGAATAATGTTGCTGTAAATCTTTGTGGACGTTTGAGTGTCATGCATATATGGGTGACATGGCAGTCGAAGTGTTAAGTTGACACGTAAATATTTCAGCATAATCTAAAATAGTATTCTGAAAGCAACGACTAGCGCTATTTATGACGAATTTAAAAAAAATGAGGTAAGACTAATGTAAAATTTTAATTACCTTGCGCTGGCGCCTATCTCTTCTAAAAAGAGTTTAACCGTGGTTATTGTCATGCTTATATAAGCCTACTTTTGTGTCATTTTTTACAAATGCTTGCGAGATTATAGCAGCTGTTATCAAATTACAGTTAATGTTATACATTAGCTATTTAAATGGCATTAGGGTGCCCCATACGTGTCTTACTTCCTTGATATGACATACAAACGCGCTATGAAAAATGTTTTGCAGATAATCCTCAATAATTTTAGAAATAGCGAATAAACATTCTTTCTGAGGCTTGGGACAAGGTAATGCTTTAGCACGGTTTATACTTAACGCAGCAAATCAACCTAAAACAACAAATGTTTTGTATTCGTTTCTATAAAAAATGGAAGGAACTTATGGGACACCCTAATATGACAAGGGATTGAATACTCCTTACACTTATAATCTCGATAAATTCTTACAAATCGTCGTTTGAATAACTAAAAATAAAAATTGAAGAAGCTGGAGAATCTTCGTTCACGAGAGCAGATAATTTCGATGCAGCACGAAATGCTTTTAATCCATAGACATCGTTTTGTCGCGAATGAGCGTCGCCATTTTTGTCGAAGATCAAAAATGTCTTAGGAACAACGGTCAGAAAGAAAAGGACGAAGACAGTGGAGGGAAACTGGTGTTATCTCGTTCTCGAACAGACTGTATAACGGGCAATTTATGGGGCATACACTAGTCTAGCCATGGAACGTCCACTATCTTCCGCAGGACTACGCGATAAGGAAACTCGAAAGTCTGTGGTTCCTCCGACGAAAGCGCGAACATGCTTCGTTATGACGTAATCTGCTCGAATTAATCATTCCCATTAAATCAATATTAAATATTTAAGAATTGAAATTTGGTCGGAACATACACTTTTTCCCTGTATGTTCCGGGTGTCTATAGATCACATATGTAGGTCTGCATATCATGGGTACCTTGTACTTATGTACTAATTAGTTAGAACCTAACTACCTATGTATTATGCAGTCTTATACGATTTCATATATTTATATCCCTAACTCTCTATGACTTACAGAATCTTATATGTTTCATGTACTTATATTCTTAATTCGTTATATGTTATGACACTTCGCTCTTCACTTCATTCTTAGACACTTCACACATGTACTTATATTTCAAACTCCCCATGTGTTACAGAATCTTACACGCTTCGTACCCTTATATCAATAATTCTCTATATGTTATAGAGACTTATACGATTGACATATTTATATCTCCTATTTTTTATATATTATGCATTCTTAGCAGTTCACATATGTACTTATACTTCAAAGTCCATATGAGTTATAGGATCTTATACGCTTTGTATACTTATATTCGTATACTTATATCTCATATCGTTACACGTCGCAGCTCAGCATACCCCTCAACTCCCTAGATATCCTAAGTCACTGTACGTTTTGTATCTCCATATGTTCCACATCCTCGTATACTTTAGGTCTCCATATGTCCCAAATCCCTATACGCTTAGATACGTGCCATATTTCTAGTCTTCCTATGCGTTTCTGATCACTATACGTCTTAGATCTCTATATGTCCCAAATCCCTAGACGTCCCAGATCTCTACACCCCCTAAATCCCTAGACGTTCTAGGCCCCTATACATCCTCATTCGCATACGTTCCTATATCTCCAAAATCCGTATACACTGTAGACACCTCTCAGATCTCCTGCATATCCTAGAACTTCCTAGATCCCTGTAAATGCCAAATTCCTATACGGTCCAAATTTGTATACTACCGTATCTTAGCTTTTCAGACCCCCATAGATGGAGTTATTCATAATAGAAATTGCAAAGGTTACCCGTAACAGTGAACCTAGTATTAACCCAAAAGGATCGACTCTTTGTAAGTTAATCGATAAGCCGAATTAAAGTTGAAACAGAGCTAGCTGTTGTTATTTATTTGAAGCGGATCATCCGTTAAGTTAATTCTCTGTCTCGAACACGGAGGAATCGGCAGTTTTTATTATTCACGAGTTTCACGTTGTTCGATCTTTTTTTTGACACAATTCATCAGAGGGAATTCGCAATGACAGCAGTCAAGACATGCGCCGATTTGAATAATAAACCACGACCGTTAGTCAAATCTGACACGAACGTTTTAATTTTTCATTCGCACGTGAGCCACTTCGACGATCGATTCACTGTCATCGAATTCATTTTTAAATCATGCTACGAGCATACAGTGTCCCGTCGTCCTCCACTCGGCGTTATAATCGTGTCACGTTTCGGTTCGCCGGAAAAATTCATGGGACTCGCCGGGACGTTATTCCGCTTTCTCGGACGTACCGATCATTTTCGGGGAGGTTATGCGAATAGCTTATTTTTCACCGTGGTAGTTTCTATCAGAAATGCTCGTTGCGACGAAACGCGCGGTGGTGCGCGATTACGGGGAATTAGGACATGTCGATTAGGGTCGTTCATCCAAATCGCGGTACACCGCGAACGGAAGGAAATAGGGACTTATTTTTGTTACGACGGATGCGGTTTTTGTCTTGTCACAGCCCGCTTCGTCCTTCTCATATCTTTTTCTGCGTCGCGAGGAAGTGGACGCTAACGTCGCGGTTTCAATTGAAATACATTTTATCACGTATGCGGTACCTGCGTGCTAAATAATTCCAGGAAGTGCGACCAAACTATCGCGTTAATCGAAATAGACAAAAGTTCCCGATGTTCCGAAACAGTCATTTTCGCAGTTTTTAGGATGCCTGAATTTTTTACCCCTTCACGACCTTGGCCACATATGTGGACACATGGTTTGTGACTTATAAAAAGCTATACTGAGGGACAAAAATATTCTTACACTCGAAACAGCAATATATTATATATTTTTTTTAATTGTATTTCTACATATACAGTCGTGGACAAAATGAAGTGGACAGGTATCATAAATAACAAAAGGTTAATTTAATTTAACTAACAATGCGTATAAATCAAAACTTTATTGCACAATTATATACATTAAATAAATGTTTTCTCAAGTCTACAAAAGCATTTCACGTTCTACATTTTAAATTTATTTAAAACATTGCAACAAAACAAAAAATTTTTTACATTTCTGCAATGTCCACTTAATTTTGTCCATGACTGTATGTACAGCTGTATATCATATATGATACTTACAGCAACAAATGAGCCAAACACGAAGGCAATAACATAATCTAGTAACTTGAAATGAATTAGAGTTCCAAAAATTGTAATGGATTTTGTGTTCAATAATAAACGCTCATATTATTTCATTTGTATTTATTGAAATTCTGAATTGTGAACTTTAGTTTTTATATCGCATTTTCTTTATCGACCAGGTATGAATTAGAATGTAATGCAATTTCCTTGTTGTAAGTGAGATTAACAATTCATCATCGAGGAGGTTAATTTTGCAAATTTGCTGTTATCCGATATCCGGAATTTCTGAATCTTTAATTATCTACATCCCGATTTTATAGACTCTCTAATGGACACATCGTTTCGTGGCAATATAAGGAACGTCTACGTACGAGCTTCGTTCTTTATTTAATTATAAAAGCACGCGAAACGTACGTTTATAAAAACGAACATGCCCGTCAATTTCTCCGCGTTTTGTCCCCGATGGCGACCCACATACTACGACACAGTCGATTAAGGGGTTAAAGAGGAACGTTTAATCCGTTTCTCTGTGAACATTGCTGTATAAAGCAAACTGGCTTTTATCTATCGGGAATCCATCGTGCTAGCAGTGCTAACCATATTGGAATACATACTGTTACCTGTATGGTTGTTACCGTCGCTTTGTGTCGGCGACGTTTATGCTCTAAGGTAATTAGATAGCGGCCGACAAGCGATCGGCCAAGGCTACCAACAAGACCATCCCAACAATCTGCACGAACATCTCGGTACACATTAATTCAATTCCATCGACGAGGTCAATTTCGTAAAAAGCATTTGCCGGACGATCGAAGCGGGATCGATCGAGCTTAACTCGCTCGCTAAAGATTCTTGCGTCTTCGAATCTTTCATCCGTTATGAAATAAGTTACCGACTGATGATACCACGCCGTTCTCTTCTAAATCATTATTCACGAGATTAGCCACACGCGATTTCTGCCAGCCATTTCATGCTATTTTGTTAAGTGTCTCACGATCAAAATTTTCTTAAGTGGAGCATCACCATCGTTAAATTGTGATTTTTTCGAAGAATATTTTCATTTTCCTAATACAATATCGTTGATTTCTTTGTACATTTTTACTGTATCAATTCCTGGAATTTGTTGCTTAAATGTTATTGCAACATTTGTAGAACTAATTGAGTTACAGCTACATCTCTATGGATGCGTTGAATGGATGTTTCTATTTATTTTATTGAAAAGTACTTTGATTTGTCTGGTATAATAATGTTTATTGGTTTATACGTTTTTAATAAAGTAGCTCAAAGTATTTGTCGTTAAAATATTATGACAAAATTCAAAATACTGGCTGAGTTACAACCACATGTTTATGGACACGTTCAACTTATCTTGCTGACAAGGAGATTGTTTTACTGAAAAGTACTTTGATTTGTTTAGCACATTAATGTTTATTTGTTTGTACATTTTTAGTATTTAGCTCAAAGAACTTGTTGATAAAATATTATCTCAAAATTCGAAATACTAATTGAGTTACAACCACATGTTTATGAGCACACTAATCCTACACTGCTGCTAAGTCATTTATTGTATCAAACAATATTCTAGATTCTTTAATACTAAACACTTGACTTATTTATGCCTTCTTAATGTAATAGCTCGTAGAATTTGTTGCCACACTATTAAATCAATATTCCAAATACTATTCGAGTTATAACCACATTTCGAAGGACATATCACACGTATCTTCTTTCCTTCAAATAGATATATGATATTTGGCTCCCTTGAAAAATCCATATTACAATTGCACAAATTCATAATCAAATTGTACAAATTTCTAAATTCAAACGTTGCTGATTTCTTAAACATATATAAATTTGTCATCATTAGACCATGTTCGTTCGTTTGAACATCAGCCACTGCTATCGCTTCCAAACGAAGTTATAAATGGTTGTTACATCCGAATGAGATTATAAATGGCTCCGAACAAATCACAAACGATCGCCCAATGAACAACTCGTGGAATACAAGAAATACTTGTTAGCCAGAAAAGAAGGGAATGGCAGAACGGCTGAATTTGATGTCAGAACACGGATCGTCCGAGTTAAGAGACGAACACCGGCGGCAATATCCTTCGCTATCTGAAAGTAAGGAAATGGAGAGGAAACTGATTGCAGCTGTTAACTTAAATATGCGAATCGACGAACGCGATCGGAAATCGGGATTAGCGAATTGGCTCATTGTTTCTCCCTTATATCCTCTTTCACCTTTCTCTCTCTTCGGCCATCAGCGTTCCTCTCCAACCCCCCGGGCTCTCACGGTGACCCGCTGTTCTTCTTATTCCTAGCTGTTCATTTTTCTACCTCTTCCTGCTTCCGCCTCATACCAGTTCCGAATTGAACGTTCCATCTGGCATTTGGCTGCCAGTCTGGATTTCTGATTTGAGTGCTTGCAGTCGGCTCGAATCCGCTTCACCGAGACTCCGGCTGAATTAACCCAACTTCTTTGTCGCAGAATTATCCCGTAGCATTTCCGGTGCACTTCCGCGATATAATTTGGCGTTCGACCCAGTCTCGATATGTGTGGACACGTCCCTGGTCGGTGGGATTCAGGGAGGACCTGTTTCTTAACCTCTCTGGATCGGCCAGCCACTATAGTGGCTTTCACGGATGTCATCTTATATTATGACACGCCACTATAGTGGCACACACTCCAGGTATGTCACATATTACCCATGCAATATACGACGCACTATATGTGTCATATGCTGACATCTTTCGATCACGTGTAGGTTTAGATGCAGTCAAAAAAATGCGTAGTTAAATTCTGTCTTTGTTGGTTAATTGTTATCGCCGTAAAAAGAATTGGTTCCACTTAGAATTGATAAAATCAGGGATTAACTTTCGATACGTTTTTCACGGAGTTTTTTTATCTTATAATGTTTATTTTGATTAGGTTTGGAAATATTATTGGAAATTTAACAGTCACGGTTCTGTTATTGCTGTTACTACTATTTTTACTACTGCTATTGTTATGATCACTATTACTACTACCACCACTACTACTACTACCACTAATACCATCACTACTGCTACTACTACCAGTACTATCACTGGTACCACTACTACCCCCACTACTATCACTGCTACTACTAGTACCACTACTACCCCCACTACTATCACTGCGACTACTAGTACCCCCACTACTATCACTGCAACTACTAGTACCACTAGTACCCCCACTACTATCACTGCTACTACTAGTACCATAGCTACTACTGCTATCGCTACTATTACTACTATTACTACTATTACTATCACTACTATCACTGCCACCACTACTACCACTACTACTACTAGTACTAAAGTAGCCATTATTAAAACTATTGCTACTTCTGTAAATCTTATTATTATTATTATTATTATTATTATTGCTACATCATTAATACCATTTCCAGAGCTGCTGCTATTATTTCAACTACTGATACTCCTACTATTAGGATGTCCTATAAGTTTCTTATAAGTATCTCGTTCCAACCCTTCTGAGGCTATATATTTCATTGCAATGTCGTATACCGTCGGTTTTGTCTACCCAAAGAATTTTATAATTTTGATCGGCGCATAGGCTTCCTATAATCACCACTCTTCAATTATATTCCATGCTTGGCTTGATGAGCTCTGCCATTTTGAGGTTAATGAAGTCTTATTTAACCAACTTCAAATCCAATTAAGGCCATTATCTGAATGCAAATATAGCGGGAAATTCAAAAAACAATTCTGTCCGGATTGTACAGGCGCACCCTGTATATCTGTACGGTTCAACTCAAAAGTTGAAATGTAATATGCAACCGGTAACGCGGGCCAACTTATTTCGAATCCGGCCATTTCATCCGGGTGGTCGCAACATAAATCGAGCACGGACAACCACGTCGGACAGGGTTAATTAATATTAACACGCGAACAGTCAGCGTCAGCGATGTTGCTTCCAACAAAGTCCCGTACGTACGTACGGTCACAAATCTTTTTCTTGAAAGGAAAGCTATCCGGCGGTTTCGCCGTCAGATAAAGAAACACTATATTGTAATCTCGCGGAAGCTGAAAAATTCGGTGGTCCCCGTTGCCTCACTCTCTGCGGTAATAGATTCCTTTATCGACTCGGCCAGTCCAGACCTTGCCCCGGTCTCTTTATCGTGGCTGAAATATCGGCAAATAGAAAAGCGTTGTCCCGATCTCCGGGAAAGTTCAAAAGTTTATCGTTCCATAGGCGCAGATATAATTGATCGCCGCTTTTCCTGCCATGCTTGCTAACCAACTTTCCCCATCCACCGTGCTACAACTTTTACACGCGAATTTGTCAACTATCAACATTTTTATCCGGCACGGTCATTTGATCACTTCAGCTACAATAACCTGCTACACACGTAACGCACTCAGTTAACCCTTTAACCCTTCGCAGTCCTTAATTTCTTTTACCCGCACTGATTAATTTACAAAGTACATCAAGGATATTTATGTATAATATATAATACTTTTATATATATTATATATGATATGTTGATATATAATATATGATATATTGATCTATAAATAGATGAAGGTGCGTAACCAACATATCTGTAATTTATTACTAGTGGCGAAGAAGTGAAAACATTAGGCCAAAAAATTAGAACGATGGAGCCTGGAAACTAGGAGAAAACTGCAAATTTTGAAGGCTTGTAATTTTTTAACAAATTCGAAATCGGCAAAATGATGACATAAACCCCCCCTGATTTTACATATACTATAACATATTTTGATTAAAACAAAATCGCAGATGGCCAGGTAAAAAGCGATCAATTCGGCGTGGAATGACCCAGTAGCGAACAGTAACGTTCGACACATTCGCAGAATAGTTTCCAGCGCAATCTACAGGGTGGTTAATCCAAGAGTTGATCTAACATTCGAATCAGTACGGGTTACAAACGCGGAAGAGACGTTTGACGTTATCAAAAATAAATACGGAGACACTTTTGTCGACACGAGGGAAGAAGATACGGTCAGAAGTGGAAAGGCTTTCGCTCAAATTAGATCCGGGAGTTCCAGACTGTCGGCGATACGCCGATTTCCCCGCAATTTATACGCGCTAGTATTTTTGCGCAATTTGTGCCGGTTATGAGGACATGGAAGCGCGATGGTACCGCCGTGAAAAATATAGCACGAATTTATCGCGGAGACCTCCGTCCGCTTCTTCTTTTCTTCCTTCCTTCCTCTCCATCACCGACAGAATATCCATTATTCGTCACTGTCCCTGCTCGCCGAGTGACCGACCCTGAAATAACGAATCGTGCCTCGCGATGAGAGCCTTTGCTTCCTAATTGATTCCTTAACAACGTCTCAGATCATAGTCATGATCAAAGTCATAGAAATTTGTTATTTTCATTGTGGCGCGCGAGCTTGCAGCAGGGTCCACGGATGGCAACATTATCAAGTTTGAGTGAGCACTGTGTAATTAACTGTTTACTCTAACACAAACCAGTAACAGCGTACATGATGGCCGAAATTTCTTGTTGAGCTTTAAAGCTCAACGATGTTCAAGATGTTTAAAACAAGGTTTATGTGCAGGGGTATACCTATGTCTTGGACATGTGTCCATCAGCAGCCAAGTTGACATCCTACATAGGGACTAAATACGCAATAAGAGCACTGGATGTGATGAGACAATCTTGGTCGCTGATTAATTAGTCCTATTTCTTAAAGAATGCCTTCTCATCCTCTGCCATAATCGTGGCAGAAGTGGGACGACACCCAAAGTCTGCAAGGGTGGTTTGTAATGTAGTGAACATTTCAATCAGTAAGTCAGACAGATACAATTTAATCTTCAGATTGAATCAATTACAATTAGTACATCAGTAAGTTATAATTCAATCTTTAGTTACAGTTAATTTGTCAGTCAGTTACAATTTAATCTTCAGATACAATTAGCTCGTCACTCAGTTGCAAATCAATCTTCAGTTACAATTAGTACATAAGTCAGTTACGATTCAATCTTCAGTTAGAATCAGTACAACAGCCAGTTACAATTCAATCTTCAGTTACAACCACTGCGACAGTCAGTTACAATTCAATCTTCAGTTGCAATCAATTCATCAGTCAGTTACAACTCAAGCTCCAGTTCGATCTTCAGTTAGCAATTCGTTCATCAATTAGCAATTGAGTCAGGGATCAGAATGAACTAGTCAGAGTAGTCATTTTAGTAAACCAATAAACAGACATTTACTGTAACAGGAACATTGAGTTTCATTTGACCTGAATGGCGACTGCCATCAATCTAACTAAAGATGCACCAATGCATCTGGATGTACACATATACACCCTGCATTAACATATATGTTAATCGAAAACATTTATTTCGGACATACTTTGCTACCCTATGGCCAACTCGAAATTAGCGTCAGGTGTCTCGCTGATCGAGCGTCTTACTCAAATATTCGAATATTTCGGATCGGTCCAAGCACTCGTCGACGATGATAATTCTCGCAACGTCGATGACGAACGATGCGAGAGGAACGTTGCGCAAAAATCGGCGTGGCACAAAAGAGCGAATCGGAAAGATAGGATCGGAAACGATGAGGCACCGAAACCGAGACGGATCCCCGTATCCATCAAACCACCCCCGGAGCCATTGGAATCTCAAAAGCGAGCGTTTCAAATGCAAATTCGACCACTTTTCAAAATCAATGAACGCACGATTCTCGAGGTAACAAGTCGCCGGGGATCGTTGACCCTGACGTTGGACGGCATCTAAATGAAAACACGAAAGAAACCGCGTCGGGTTGGGTGGAGGATCGGGAGATGAAGCATCGTAGGAAGTCGGAAGATCTTTGGACATCCGTTTCGGGTCCCCACCCATCGACGAGTCTCTCCCGCGGGAATTCCTTAGGTCAGGTTGAGAGCGGTGGTAATTCACGCGAGGGCATGATGAATGCCCCCGACGCCCACACGGCGTCGCGGTGCCTGGGCCAACGTCGGACCTTCTGGTTCGGGAATCTCGGATCGAACCGTTCCCGAAATGCTTAATTGCCCGCGGAGGAGAAATCGCGGATCCGGGCGTCACGGTTGCCCGGCGATGTTAACTCGTTGACCTGGCTGTGTTCCGGCGAATTAAGGCATCTGGAACGGGACCCTCCAGGCACGCGAACGCCGCGTTACAGTTGGCCAAAGTGTGATCCGATTAATCATGGCGGCACACGAATCGCGGCATCGATAGAAACATACTACGTGTCAGAAAGATAGCTCATGGTACAATTTTGTTGATTTATTCAAATAGGCAGAGGATGTTGACCCTTTGTACCCGAAGGTATTTTTGCGGGTAGCAGATAGCAACTCTAAAGGTGTTTGATTGAAAAGTTTCCTAAATTCTTTCGAAGTTATTGACGCTTCACTATTAAAATCATTCTGAAATTGCCTTACATCACACGAGCATATTTAACCCTTTACCGCATATGGGCCCATATACGATATTGGAGTTTTGATTCAACTTTATTTCTAAATTAAGTATTAAAAAATAATTCAAACTATTTTAATACATCAAATATATATTTAGCAATAATAAAACGCAAAAAAATTGTCTATGATTTTATGACATTTTGAAATAACCTCACTTTTGTGCAAGTGGGTGAAAAGGCAGAATTGAAGTGGGAGTGATTCATGTGATTAAAAAAACGATAACAGAGTAAAACGTAAGTACTTTTTGACAAAAAAATATATTCACGGAGTCGATATAGTCATCTTTCTCGATGGATACTAATTTTTTCGCTTTTCAACTGTTTTCTATACTTCACAACTAGTTTTTTTTTTATTCCATATTTGGTCTCGTATCCAAAAAAAAAAAAAAAAACAAAATATAAAACTTTTACATTATTTTTCTTTTAATATGTCTTATTGATAATTAAATAAAGCTATTACCACCGTGAAACAAATTTTTTTTCAACGCTTTATTAATTCATGCAGTAAAGGGTTAACACTAGATTTACGGACGCTTAATGACCACTTATGTCTAACTTGAAAATGAACAATAAAAATAGGTAAATAATGAAAAATACATACACCAGTCTATAGAAACATTCCTCACCTCGACAAAGGTTAACACGCATTCTGACCAAAGCTTTTTAATAATTTTTGTAATATTAAATAATACCTAATACATACACCAGGTTATAGAAAGATTCTTTATCTCGATAACGGTTATTATGAACTTTTGCCTAAGCTTTTTAATAATATTCGCGACTCAAAAGTAAGAAACCTAAGATCCGTCATTTTCACTGTTTCTGTAAACCCAGCGTTAATAGTTTGGAACCGTGATATTTCCAATGGCAGGTCCAAGAATATATCGGATCGAGCATCGTAAGATATTGTGAAACTCCGTAAAAAAAAAAAAGAAGACCCATCGAGAAGTTAATCCCTGATCGTCCCCTTATCAATTCCGACTGGAACCGATTCGTTATACGGCGTCAGAGAGTAGCGATAACAATTAACCAACACGAAGACGGGAGATTACGGGCAAGTATCGATTACAACTGGGCGGCGATCAAACGATTCGATCGTATATTTTTGGGTAATTCTCCGTAAAAATGTGCCACGGGACCCTGACACCATTGATAACGATTCCTCCCCCCCCCCCCCTCTCGTTCGACCGTTTCGTTGCTCTCGGAACTCGGTTCGATGCAGGAAATTTCATTTGCCGAGACGAGACGTCGGGGAGAAAATCACATCGGCCCAGAAGATATCGCATTTTTTCGATTATACTACCCCCTTCTCGTAGCCATCACCCCTATCGCTGTGTATCTCTATCGAACTACTTCGCTCCGGAATCTGGCACAGATACGGACATCCGAAAACTAATAAGGACAAGAAGCCGGGAACAAAAAAAATTGGGACAGGAAACTGCCACAGCCTTTACCGAAGACTATGTTTAACGATCCAATGTGGAATTTCGAGGTTCTCGATCATTGCGCTCGATACATGACGTTTTAATTAAATTAATTAACTTCAATTATACTTAGTCTATTGAAGTAATCGATCTTGATTAAGGATTCGAGTGCAAGATTAAACCCACAAATGCAATGTTATTCGTGTAATATTTGATCCTACACACTCTTGCAGGATTTTCATAACGTAAACTTGAAGTTACACTCTCACTTTTTTAAAATGATTCTGTGAGTATACAAGAAGCCGGAAACAAACAAATTGGGACAGGAAACTGCCACTTCGCCGAAGACTATGTTTAACGATGCGATGTGGAATTTCGAGGTTCTCGATCGTCACGTTCGATAAATGACATTGTAATTAAATCAATTAACTTCAATTATACACTCATGGACAAAATTAAGTGGTCGTTGCAGAAATGTAAAAAATGTTTTGTTTTATGACAATGTTGTAAATAAATTTTAAATTTAGAACGTGGGGTATTTTTGTAGATTTGAAAAAACATTTATTTAATGTATATAATTGTGCAATAAAGTTTTGATTTATAGGCATTATTAGTTAATTATATTTACCTTTTGTTATTTATGATACCTGTCCATTTAATTTTGTCCACAACTATACTTAGTCTATTGAAGAAATTAATCGATCTTGATTAAGGATTTGAACAAAAGTTTGAACTCTCAGATACAATGTTAATTGTGTCATATATGACTCCACACGCTCTTGCAGGACTATCATAACGTAAACTTGAAGTTACACTCTCATTTTTTCAATAATGATTCTTCCAGTATACTTTTGTAGTTCGACTGTAATGATTCTTCGAAGTACGATCTTCAAGTTTACACTTCAGGAACACTTTTCAGATATACAGATGGGACGCAAACTTTCCTGAATGTATGTGAAATAAATTTATGTTACATTCAGCCTAAGTATTTGGTTGTCTCTAGACACCTTCTAGACTCCTTTCGGTCTCAGGTTTCCTAGGTTCCTATATTATTCTCATTTCTCCTAAGCTCACACTGGACCTAGGTTACACAAGACCTCTTTAGACTTCTCCTAAGTTCACTCTGGATCTAAGTTTCTCAGGTTCTCTTTAGACTCTTCCTCACCTTGCTCTGAACATAGGTTTCCTAGAATCTTCGTAAATTGTTCCTAGACACCTTCCAAACCTCCTACGGGCCTAAGTCCCCCAGATTCTCTTCAGACACTGTACCCTAATAATTAAATCCGTCCACTCGTGCAATCATCTAACTTTTCGCGTTTGACCTTCGCGATACACCTGTCTGAAGCATCCACCATGCACGCAACTCTCTCTCTTCTGGCACATTTATTTATAATAACAACTCGCTGGTAATTTAATCAAGGTTCACCGCGCGTCGAGCAGATTTAAGCCGGAATAAAGAAGCGCGCAGGTTAAATTAATTTGCCATGGACACCCTCAGCCGTGAGCCGGCCTTTTTTTTTCACGCCACGAAGAATGGAAACCATTCTTTATATCGCTGATGCCACGTCGTCTTAGCACCGCGTCAGTTTCTGGCGTGACCCGCGGTTATTAATTACCGTTCGCGAATGGAAACTCGGCTGGCATAAACAGCTTCGGTTTTTAAGCCGGCGAGTTCAGCGAAGGGATAACAGATGTTTTTCTTCTTTATAGTGACGATGTGGATAATTCTTCGTTTCGCTTTGGATATATTTCGTTCTTGATGCGGGTCACGCGAGTATTACCTGAACCGACGACTTTTATGTTTTTTGTGGAAATATTGTAGATTCGTGGCAGGGTGACTGACAGTAGGGTAGGGCATATCTTTGCTGCGAAAATGGCGGTGTAGAGTCTGAAAGGTATCGAGCAGGATGTAACAAGGACTTTTTAGAATTTTTGTATTTCCGAACCTCTGAATTTTCAAACACACATATTTCTGTGTTACCACATTCTCGAGGTTTCCAGTTTTCAACGTGCTAGATTTGTAAATTTCTTTAGAATCCCCTAGATCCCTGTGATCCCATATCCCGAAGTCCCTATGTTACGAGATACAAGATAGAACTTCCTCGAATTTGGAAATTTCAGAATTTTCAAACTCTCAAATTTTTGCATTTCCGATTCTTAACCCCCTGCCCTACAACTACGGGCTATGCCCGTGACGCACTCGCTCTTCAATTATGGTAGACATTGTTAATATTTTTAATACGCTTGAATGTTTAACTTCGGTATAATCGTAATTTGCGCATCCGAGGATCACTAAATGGGAAACAATCTTGACATTCGAAATTTCTTCAATCACTTTAATGTTGTAGCAATTAATAGTTCGTTATGTCTGACGCACTTGCTGAATAAATCGTAGCACAAGGGGTTAAGTATCCCAGTTTCCAAAATTCCAGCTGATAAATTTCTTGAACCTTTAAAAACCCCTAGACCCCTGTATCCCTATTTCCCAAAATTCCAAGATGCCCAAATCCGAAAATCGCCAAATTGTTACCCACCCACCCAAACTCCCACGTCCCAAAACCCTCAATCTATCTCTAAATTATGGAATCCCCAAAAATCCCTAAAAACCAACCCCCTTTTCTGCTACATCCTCGCGCATTCCCTAGGAACTAAAAATTTGCCCCGAACCTGAGCACAATTATCCTCCACAACGCGTTGCGACAAAGAAATCATCCCGAGTATCTGGGTTTCCGAAAATCACCAGGCTCGTTCAACCCCGCTTGGCCTTCGACCCTCGCCACCCCACGTTCTCGAGCAAAAACTGCGCAAATTAAGAGATCAACCATGAGGCCGTCGGTCGATACTTTTTTCGTCGGAGACTAATCCGGGGGGCTAATTGCACGAGTCACGTACCGGGGCCAAGTCAGAGGAGGCGCGAATCGTTAATTGTCATCCCCGTGGGACGTAAAAAACAGCGCGGAACGTTAATTGATCGGCCGGTGATGGCGGGGATCGAAGGCGGCCACGAGGACGTTCAGATCGAGCGCGGAGAAACGCTTATGTCGGCGAACAACCGATTTAGTGTTTTCGCGATAAGCGTGCTGGATCTGCCGCGTAAAAATAGATCGGCTATTGCAAAGGGGAGACCTTTATCGCGGCGGCGATAGGGCGAGTTTACGGACTGGTTGTGTGCAATAAAGGAATCGAGGAAATGCCGAGGAAACGTCCGCCAGATAACTTTTAACCGGCCATCGGGGAAAATGAAAAATTGAGAACAGACCGACTGCCACCGGGAAGCTTTAGGGATTCCTTTTGGATCGAGCAGCGGCGAGGCGACCGAGACAGGAAGCGGGGACAAATTGCTTCGGTGATTTTTGTTCCCTTCGAGCACCCTCGTCCGCGATCTGCGTCACTCTAGCACACGGGAATATATGCGTATTTGATCGGGCTCTAATTGCGAAATTTTTTATGAATTATATGAGAATGATATGAATGAATGGGCGAAGAATTATCCAATTTTCCAATTTTCGTGTATCTAGATTTTCAAATTTTTGGATTTTCGTGATTTTCAATTTTCGAATTCGCAAATTTCCTATTTGTAGGTTTCTATGTTTCGAAATTTATAGACTCCGAAATCCCTATATTCCCATAACCATTTTCCTCGAAATTCCCATATTCCCATCGCCATGTATCTAAAATACCTATATTCCCATAACCGTGTATCCAAAATCCCTATATTCCTATCGCCATGCATCTGAAGTCCCTATGGTCCCACAATCACGTATCCGAAATCCCTATGTACCCATAACCATTATCCGAAATCCCCATATTCCCATAACCATGTGTCTATAATAAAATCCCTATATTCCCACAACCATGTATCCAAAATCCCTATATTCCTATCGCCATGCATCCGAAATCCCTATGGTCCCACAATCACGTATCCGAAATCCCTATGTACCCATAACCATTATCCGAAATCCCCATATTCCCATAACCATGTATCTACAATAAAATCCTTATATTCCCACAACCATGTATCCGAAATCCCTATATTCTTATCACCATGCATGCGAAGTCCCCATCTTCCCATAACCATGCATCTATAATAACATCCCTATATTCTCAGAACCATGTGTCCGAAATCCCTATATTCCCACAACCATGTGTCCGAAATCCACATATTCATATCCATGCATCTGAAGTCCCTATATTCCCACAACCACGTACTCCAAATCCCGGTATCTCCAAATTCTGATAAAAAATCCCGACAAAAAGTGCACCCTGCAGTACACCCCGCAATCCGACACCCCGGTCAGTTCCTTCAAACTCCGAAAGGATCGTGCGGGAAGAAAAATGGCGGGACACATCGGCAGAGGAGCGACAGGAAATCAGGAAGAGAGAGGGATAAGGCGTCAGCGTCGTCACCGCGACATCGAGCCCTGTTCCACCCACGTATCGAAACGCAACCCTCGATTCGTTTCGATAAATATCGACCGGTCGGTCAGCCTTGAGATTCCATTTAATAATAATAACGGTAGCTCGCACAAAGCCCGGAGGACCGGGAGAAGAAAGGAAACGGAGCCACCGGGGGGCGGCGGCGGGGGAAAAAGCTAGGGACGCCGAAACTCGGGAGGGGGGAGGCGGAATGAATGGAGGAGGAAGCTGCGAGACGAGGACGAGACTCCGAAACTTTATTTCTTCGTATTAGCATAATAATTGCGCCGATGCGAGGGTAACCTCGAAGAGAACAGTTGTCGCTGCGTTCGCAGACGCAGACAGAGATAAGGATACTTAGGGAGAGAGCGAGGGAGAGAGAGAGAGAGAGAGTGGAGACACGTCCTGGAGACGGATATGTCGAAGTTTGCGGACGGTCGCTGCCGGACCGGATATCGAGGCCGACTTTTTCGGGCCGAGACGTAAAAAGAATGTTACGGATCCAGAGTTTCGCTAACCCACTTGCCTGTTGAAACGACGGGCATTTTCGACAACGGTTGCATTCGTCCGCGATTTCTGCAAACTATGGAACACTCTAATCGCAACCGTGGAACGACCGTGTCGATTCTCGGCCGACGACGCCATTTTGAGGATAATTCGTGCCGCGGGAATCTCGATTGTAAATCATTCGAATTGTAGTTAGGTCAACTTTAATGGTATATTTTGGATGAGAGATAGATGCAGGGATACTGCACGGTTGCGTTTGAGAGGCTGCTTGAATTTTGTTTTATTCTCTTCTACTTCGGTCTGTTCTCGTAAATTTGCGCGGGTTATTGTCAAGATCGGTAGTTAGGTTAGGTTTCAGAAATTTTTAGGGTTTTCAAGAAAATTTGGAACGATGGATGGATATTTATAGTAAATATAACATATACCAGGTGTGATGTGATTATTAGCTGAACTTTTGTGCGTGGTACTACAACGCGTTGAGTTATCGCGCGTTGAATTATCCTGCACGGAATTATGACGACTTATATTTCTACTTGGACTATACTGCCACTCGCTATATGGTCTCGTTCCATATTACCACATGCTATCTTTCCACTCGCACTATATTAGCACTCCTTATAAAGCCCCGTCCCGTATTACCTCGAACTATATGGAAAATCATACTACATTCCTACTTACTTATATTATCACTTGCTATTTAATCTCGTGCTCTATTATCACTTGCTATTTAACCTCGTGCTATATTCACGCTTGCAATTTAAACACGAGCTACATTGCAACTTGTTGGTTAACCTCGTTCTATATTGCCTCTTACTATTTAATGTCGTACTACATTGCCACTTTCTATTTAACCTTGTACTAGATTTTATACTATTATTATTGGTATACTATTAGCATTGCCACTTGTTATTCAACTTCGTGCTACATTGCCACTTGCTATTTAATCTCACAATATATTGCCACTCGCTGTTTAACCACGTTCAATATTGCCACTTACTATTTAACCTCCTTCTATATTGGCACTTTGTATTTAACCTCATGGTATATTGCCACTTCCTATTTAACTTTGTATCATATTACCGCTTGCTATTTATCCTTGTGCTAGATTCCTACTTTCTATATGACCTCCCGTCATATAAACAACCCTTTAAAGTGCCAAATCGCAAATATGTTAACATTCTTCAACAAGCACCCAATTGTTCAAGAATGTAAACGAATAGTACCTAATTATTATGAAATAATCGAACAGAATAAATTCGTAGAAATTGCGGAAATCGTCGGACGCTGACTGATTCGCTGGCAAAGTTGCTCGCCCCAGCACGAACCTTTCCTCGTGGATCTTATACGCGTTTGATGGCTCTCTGAATCGAGTCGTCGCTCCCTTGTCTTTCGATACTTTTACGACGTCAATTTGACGTCGCCTCGGAATCTACGTCGAGAAAGACGGAGATGGGTCGACGCGACCACCATCCAGACTCTCGAGGGCCACATTTACGGCACCGATGTCTACGTCCTGGGAATTTTTAAGGGGCATCATGGGAAAAGCCGGCGCGATAATTAAGATACTTGATTCCCCGATACGTTTCTACAATCGTGTTACTCGTATCGTGGCGATCGGTATAACGAACTACGGATCACACTATCTTAGCAGCACGTGTTTCGCTAGGCAGGGGACCATTCGGTCCGATTAATTCTCCTACGCGGTAATATTCCATTAATCCGCCGGTAAACGTTGCATCGTTATCGAAAACGCGCCGATAACGCTATCGTTAATTACACAATACCGGAATGTGCTATAACCTGTCGTTACGCGTCGAATCCAAGTATATTGCAAGTAGTATTCGATCTCGACAGAAATCCGTTGGTGATACAACGGATTGGATAATGGAAATTATCAGTTCTTCGAAGAAGCAATAACGGCAAGTGTAAACACATTCGAGGTCGTTGTGGGTACTGGACATTTGGATGTGCTTTCGGCAATATAGGAGATAGGTACACTAAGTGAGATATCGATATCTGATATGAACGATATCATGCTCTGTACGTGCTCAGAATTACAATTTTTTTGTAACGATGTTCATATCAGCCTCGATATGGCGATAGAATGCGAGGTATTATGACGAGAGGCAGCAGAACACGTGGAAAGGAAATGCGCGGAATTATAACGCGTGAGATTACAAAGCGTGGAAATACAGTGCGTTGAATTAGAACGTGAAAAATTATACGGCGCGGAGATAAAACGAGTGGAACTGTTACACGAGAAAGTACAACGCGTGGAATTATAAAACGTAGAAATACAACGCGTGGAATTCTGAAACGTAGAAATACAACGCGTGGAATTCTGAAACGTCGGAATTCAGCGCGTTGAATTACAAAGCGCGGGAATACAACGCATGTTGTTGTAAAATGTAAAAGTACAACGTGTGGAAATATAACGCTTGTTGTTGTCAAGTGTAGAACAACAACGC
The DNA here is from genome assembly GCA_947623535.1 of Coelioxys conoideus. NCBI lineage: Eukaryota > Metazoa > Arthropoda > Insecta > Hymenoptera > Megachilidae > Coelioxys > Coelioxys conoideus. The sequence continues at coordinate 7,443,680 of OX392451.1, read as the reverse complement.
GTGGAATTACAAAGCATGGAAATACAACGCGTGAAATTATAAAATGTAAAAATGGAACGCACGGAACTGTAACGCGCGGAGTTATAAAATGTGAAAGTACATTGCATGGAATTATAAAACGTGGAAATACAACGCGTGGAATTACAAAGCGTGAACGATTTAACGCGTCCAAGTCATTCAACCGCATTCCTTGTTATTTTATTAAGTTCTGTAATTGAAAACGTGTATCGTATATAGTCCACGCAAATGTATTCGTATACACTTTTCATTATTAATTAAATGTATTGATTTGCTCATAATCCTGCGCTTTGCCGGCACGTTCAATGACGTTTAATTGGGTGATAATGATAATAGACGATCGTTCTGGATAATAATTACGAGAAAGATCGAAACACGTCGATAATACTGCTTAACTTTTTAAATCGGTGGATTTATCGTTAATAAAAAATGATTTATGCGTCCGTGATTCCTAACGCATGATGCATCAAAGAAATCAAAAGAATTTGTAAATAAAATATATTCCATAAGGCTGTCACGTTCCTAAGATGAAAGAGGGATGTTTATAATAATTCTGTACAAATAATTAATATAAAAAATAATTGTTCAATAAAGACCTAACTGTTTCAGACATCACTTAAACATGTGAGCGTATGTAAGTACTTACGATGCATAGGCCATCTTGAATTTTAGTAGGGTACGCAAGTTTCTTGGAGAAAATGGCGACTTACCTGAAACAGAAACAAAATGACAATATAATAAAATACATAAATATAAATCGAACTTCGATCCTTAGTTTAATTATCATAATTATCAGTTCCATTAATTTTTCCAAACATTCTTCATTTACTCGACTAAATTGTTTCGACCAAATCTTAAATCTAGGTTTCAGCAAAGCTTGTTAATCGATCAAAAATTTCACGAAATTTTTCGTCGGAAGTAAAATTTTGATGTCGAAGTAGATGACATAATTTATAAACGCGAAGAGAGGAGTATGTGGAGAAAGGGTTAAATCGAGGAAGAGGGATCGAACCGAATGAAAATTTCTAAATTCCCATGGCCCTCTATCGTGATTTCACGATGACGAACACGGCACGGAAACGCCGCCGGTGCGGCGGAAATTCACGATTTGTAAGCCACTTGGCCTCTCGAGCATCCGAAACGATACTTCATCCGCCCTCTTCCAACGCGTACCGATGTACCGCGCTTCTTACGAGCTGGCCAACCGACTCGAGCAGGGATTTACTAGGGAAATATCCCGCGAAACGAGACGCGGCAACGCTAGCAAAATAACAACCACTTCGGCCACGCTTTCCGGGACGCACTAACTCGAATTAACCAGCTACGAATGTGCCACTTCGATTCCGACAAATTTTTCTTCCCGTTTTATCACACACGTCCTCTCAGAGTTTCGGGACAGTTCAAAGAAAATTCAGTTTCTAGTATTCTATAAAATTCAGGCGATTCTGAATTCTAGAAAATTCAGGCGATTTTGAATTCTAAAAAAATCTGACGATTTTGTATTCCAGAAAATTTCAACGATTTTGAATTCTAGAAAAATTCCGGCAATTTTGTATTCTAGAAATTTCCGGCGACTCTGAATTCTAGAAAATTCAGGCGATTCTGAATTCTACAAAAATTTGACGATTTTGTATTCCAGAAAATTTCAACGATTTTGAATTCTAGAAAAATTCCAGAAATTTTGTATTCTTGAAAATTTCAGCTATCTTGAATTTTCGAAAATTTCGGTGATTTAGTATTCTAGAAAATTCAGGCGATTTTGAATTCAAGAAAAATTCCGGAGATTTTGTATTCTATAAATATCCGGGGACTTTGAATTCTATAAAATTCCAGCGAGTTTGAATTCTAGAAAAATTCCAGCGATTTTGTACTTTAGAAACATCCGGCCATTTTGAATTCTGAAAAGTTTCGGCGATCTTCAATTTTAGCAAATTCCACCTCACTGATTTTATCGGGTCAGGATAGTAGAATACCGTTCTGAAATGACATTGTTAATGGAAATATGAAAATGATGATACAAAAATAACTTTCATTCAATATATATGGTAACCATTTTGCAATGGAGGGACTGTAAGGATCACGAATGCTTTGAGAAAGGAGTTGACAGAATTGCAACATCGTAATCTTGATAATTTCTCGAGACTATTACAGAGGACTATGCGTGTCACCGAACCGACTATGCGCATTACCGAACCGACTATGCAGAACACTCTACGTTAACTTTTTCTAAAACTAACACGATTTCGTACGACATATTGCACGTCAATCTACTCTACTGGTTTTGTTCTACACATTACACGGGTTAGTTCTCGAATTTTTATGAACTGAATACCCCATACTCCCTAGTAGTACAAGGCACTCACAAAGTACTCATTACTCAGAATCCACAAAGTGTTCATTCCTACGGTAATATAGCAAAACGGTACATCATAAATAATACATACTCCTCAACATTATATGCCTTTACAACGAATATTCTTTCCACGTCCCACTTTCTTTTCTTTCCCCTCAGTACCACTTTCCTACTACATCTTTTTTCCTACTTACGTCCACATGTACGTTATACCACGGTACCCAAACATAAAATACAACGGGATACAATAAAAGCAGTACACTTTCTCAGGATCAAATACTTCCGGGAGTCAGCTAGAATTAAAAAGTTGCATCGCGTAAAACGTGTGCGATGACGGAACGATGATGTGAGCGATCGCGGGGCAAATTCGAAATCGCGAAGCGCAGGAAACGGGGCGACACGGAGGAGGAGGAGGAGGAGGAGGAGGATGAGGAAGAGGCGAGGGTGGAGGTGGCGCGAGCGGAAGATGGAAGTTTCGAAGGTGCAGGAAGGTGGTCGTAGGGGTGAGCTCGCAGACTGGTAGGTGAGCGTCGAGTCGAGTCGAGGGAAGAAAAATGATCCATTAATCTGAAACCCAAAGTCTGGCGGCGCCGGGCGTCGCGGCGGCGGCGGCGGCGTCGACACGGCCGACTGTGCAGTAGTGGTTTCTCGATGCGAGCGCGCAGACCAACCATACTATTCGTACCATCGTCGACCCCACTGTACTCCGACCTCCCCTTCCACTTCTTTTCGACCCCTTGGACCAGTGATCGTCAACTTCTTCCGTATATACATCCGGTGACTTGCCGTGCATGTGCCACGTATGCGTACACGGCACATACCTGTCACATCGAGCGGTCTTACGGTGGCACGAGTTAGGTTACGATACGAGTTAGGGGAGGTTACATCGATTTTGGTTACATAAGATCAGGTTGCGTCAGGTTTGGCTACATTGCCACGGGATTAGGTTTGAATTAGGTCTAGTCCAATTTTGACTAGATTGACATGGGATTAGGTTTGATGAGATTGTTATGGAAATAGGTTTGGCTAGATTATGTGAGGTTGGGTAAAGATAGACTAGTTTAAATTAGACCATGTTAAATTACTACTAGGTTACTGTTGGTTAGGTTAGAAACGATGTAACAGTGAGCAATGAAGTATTCCACATTTCTGGTAAGATAATTTCAGAAGGCTATATTGTAATTACCCTTATATTGTATTTAACTTGAGTCTAACCTAAGTCTAATCTTAATATGTTGTTCAATAAAGTCTAACCTAACCTTCGAATATCTTTAAACCAAGTCGATTGTGACCTACTGCAATAATACTTCATCGAAATTAACTTAACGAACAAATAATAAAATAACCTAACCTGACCGTAATATATTCTTAAATTAAGTCTAACCACAACCTTCATATACCCTCAAGCTAAGTGTAACCTAACCCAATGTTATGATACTTGATCTAGAGAAAAACTTAAAATAACGTAACCTAACCATGATATATCCTTAAACAGAGTCGAACCTAATCTTAATATATCCTCAAACTAAATCTAACCTAACCTAATGCGATGATACTCAATCTAAATTAACTTAGCCACGATAAAACCATAATATAACGTAACCTACCCTTGATATATCTTCACCCTAATTTGAACCTAACCTAATACGAAGTTATTAAAACTACCTACGGGAGTATTAAAAATACCCCATAAAATAACCTTATCTAAATCTAACCTACCTAAATTTTGATCATTCCAAATGCGACTTGATCCAAGTTAACCGACACCGCATCGTTCGTAACTGACTCTAACCTAACCCTCGTATCTTCCCGTATCTTGTACGTCGTTCCACGTCACGCGATGGCTCTATGAATAAGTATCCATCCAAGTATCCCGAAAACGAAGTCAAATAAGAACCCTAAAGTTCGCTGACTTACTTAAGGCGCAACGTCGCTGGTACACAGACACGTATACGACAGTAACGACACATGCAGGTCGAAGAAACGGTCTTAACTCGAACGTACGAGGGAATAAGAGGCAGTCTCACGGTCTCCACGAAGTCGCAGATGGAGATACGAGAGGAGGATGAGCGAGGTTGAGAAATGAGAAGCAGGGTGGAAGAGGAACGAACGGGATAAGAGATCGAAATCCGGCCGCGTTGAGGTGTTGGAAGGAGAGACGGGTGGCCGCATCTGAATCCCAAATTCGACGAGACCACGGTGACCGTGATTTAAAGAGTTCGGTCGTCTTTGCCGATTGGTATCTGTGTCCTGAAATCGCCTATTCGCCCCCATTCCGCCCCCGTTCTCCTTCGTTTCAGCCGCACAGCTCATTTCGTTCGCTCTTTCTCACGGCAGTTTTGCTCGATTTCGTTTCTGCGTCGGTTCAGACTCCACGTTTCTGTTAGGTCTTAGAATACATGTCGCAGCGAGAGGATTAGACCTCGGTCCAACTTTTCTACAATGTAATAGTTCAACGGCTTTTTCGGATACATTTGTAGTTTAGAATGATAGTTTTTACCCGTTGCTGAAATTGGACCCATGGTGTCATTAAATTCTAACGAGTTTTTTTATTGATTTACAGTAAATTCTCGCACAGTGCAGCGGAGGCCGGAATCGAAACTGTGCACTGTAAGCATACTGGAAGCGAAATTTGATACTCGGTGGTTGTCCCTTGCTCACCGTGACTCGCCTTTACCAGCCGCCGAAAAAACAAACCGCCGCTGAGACGGTGAGGCATTTAAATATCCAACGATGTTCGAACGACGCACTGTCGCGATTTGGTATGTCTTTTCAAGCCAATCTGTGGGGGGATGCGACGCACTGTCGCGATTTGGTATGTCTTTTCAAGCCAATCTGAGGGGGGAAACGACGCACTGTCACGATTCGGTATGTCTTTTCAAGCCCATCTGAAGAGGGATACGACGCAAACCGAACGTAGAAAAGGATAGCGATACAAAAACGAAGAGGGACTGAGCAAACATGAAAGACTCCTGCGTGTTCTGTCTTTTAAATTCAAAAATCAAAATTCTTTATTTTTGGTTTCTCATGAATGAAACTTTTACCGTCGTATTCGTCTCGTTTTTCTGATTAAAATTATACCAAACACGATATAATTGCGATCATAATTACCCGTGTAACAAGCCATAAAAGTTTCGGACGTTAGAATCTAAGGAATTCGTATCTATGCCGTAAATGTAACGTCCGAAACTTGTATGGCTTGTTACACAGGTAATTATGATCGTAATGATATCGTGTTTGTTCTTATTTTAATCGGAAAAACCTCACGAATATGTTAAAAAAGTTTACAGTCAAAAAAATATAAATATTAACAAATTATATTGCTAAATTGGGAACTGGAGATCTGTCAGCCCGGATCAAAGGGACCGCGGTGAGTGTATCGTGTTACACTTGGACTGCCTCGAGCGAGGCGAACATAAGCGCAGCAATGTCGCACGCATAGGCGCAGGAAGAGACGTTTTGCACTGTGCGAGAATTTACTGTATTGTCTGTCGCATTCGGGTGTCGCAACCCTTAGCCTTAACCGTGGAGTATTTTGTTTGCAGTTTCTCATTCGTGTCGAGATACTCCTTCAGTTTTCGGGGTTTTTTGAAAGGTTTACCGTCACATCAAGAGTCTATTGCAAAAATTAAAAGACTATTTGTAATGACAAAAACTTACAATTTATTTTTACAAAACAAACATTTTCACATGTGACAAAAAATGTGACCACAGAGTAAATCTTAATTTACACTTAATTTATCACGGTCTTTTATAAGCAGATAAACGAACTGTTAGTTACAAACAACTGATACTTATGTTTACATCGTGTGCACAGTACATCGCGTTTACGCGTTGCAATTAACGAAAGACGTTAAAAATTCTAAGGTTGTCGCTCTTCTTTATCATGTATGAAAATGCCTGTTTTGTTAAAATCAACTTACAGGTACTCACAAATATTTTTAATAATTTTTGTAAGTAATTGTTGGTGTGACGATAAACCTTTCAAAAAGGCCCGAGAATAGTATCCTTCTTCATTAAAAACATACTTTTAAGATATTCTGTATTGGTTATAATAGGATGGTCACTTTATTATGCCAGTTACTGTAGATTCATTTTCTTGATGACAATCGGCATAAATGTCAAGAAGACCGGGTTAACAAATTTTGTCGTTTGAAGTAGAAAATATGTAGAAGGGTCATTTGACCACTTTGGTAGTTTCAGTGTTAACTGAATATACCAAGTGATCCCCCTATTTCCTGGATTCGATATCGAGGTATCGAAACAAACCGGGCATCGCGCCGCGATTAATAGAGCGTCCGTAGCCGGAAGGACGGGTAGTGTTGCGCAGCGCGACAGGAAACGGCGGAAAAACGATGAAACCGAAAGTTCGAGGAGGCGACAGTCGCGTCGTTGATATCGGAAAGACGAAAAGTTTCGCTCTCGATCGTCGGCTTTTTCTCGCCGCGTTTCCGGATGCTCCACGAACGAATGTGGGTCGTCGAATTTTTTGCGGACGACGCTCCTGCCTCGCCGGCCGTAAATTGTCGTGCTCGTAATTTAAAATAAAGGAAGCATAACCGTGCATCTTAAACTACGAGCCGCGGCTTCACCGTCAAGCGGGGGCGGAGGAGGCGGGGACGGATCGACGTAGAAAGAACGACTCGTTGAACTATTAGTAGCACGCCATTACCCCGCGATGCATTCATAACGGCCACGCCATCGTTTTCTTCGTCCGCGATCTTACCGACTTCTAAGTGGAAAAGGGTGTAAAAAATGAAGCAAAACACCCGGTTCATCGGTTGTAATTCCGTGACAAATTGAAAATTTCGCGGCGACCAATCGTTCGGACGCGGAACGTTTATCGTTTCACGGATGCACGCATACTTTTCTATGAGATCAATCATTACGTGCAGTGTTATAACATTTTAATTATTAGTGCTGGATTTTTTTAATAAATCCCGAGTAATATTTTGAAATAATTTTGATATCCTAATAATGTGTAATGCACAATTATTTCGAAGTTGAAAAATTACTTGTTGTAAAATAAACGAATAAACAATGATACGTAAATCAATACAGGTATTAAGTCTTCATCTTGATGAGAATCAACATAGATTTCAAGAAAATCATCTCAACAAATCTTGTTATTTTCTAAATAAAAAATTTGTAAAACGGTCAGTTGACCTCTTTAGTAGTTTTGGTGTTAAATACATCTGGCTCATTCTTATATAATTTCGATATATCGTAGTTTAGTGTGACGAAATAGGAATGCAATATAACGAGAGAATTTGCAACGTTCAATACGAAGGGCACTCTGCATAATGTTACATAATACCGAACTACTAAGTCGACATGAATTTTATTGAAATCTACGACGAAATAGTAGGATTGCAATATAACGCGAGTCTTCGTTTTCATCGTCTGACTTGAACATGGCTGCCACGCGCATTTTATGCGAACGTATGGGGATGTATATACACATACGTCTATGATATGTTTTGCTGGACGTATGGGGACGTATATATACGTCTACAGTATATTTTTATGGACAAATGAGGATATATAAATACGTGCATAAATGAACAGTCACACGAGGGCGTATGTACATCAACATGAAGAACTTAATATTCTACCATTTTTGAGTACAAGAAACTGAGTAATCGAAAAGTTTCCAACTTTCCAAAATCGTACGAATCTAAAGAATGTATACAAGATTCTTCAATGTTCATCAACTAAACACAAATTAAGAAGTTTCCGCTTCCAGAGGTGCTGCAATTTAGAATTCCCTAAAAATTTGTGAGGCGGATCGTTAAGGGCGTGATGCGGTAAAACTCTCGTTATATCGCCGAACTCGACGTCTGCCCCATTCTCCCCCGTTTCTATCTACCCCTCTATGTATTAGTATGTCCCATAAGTTTTTTCCTTTGATACGAAACGAATGTAAAATATTCCCCGTTTAAGGTTGATTTATTGCATCGAACATAAACTGTTCTGCCGTATCCTCCTGTTCCGTCTCTCGCGAAATCCAGTTCTAAAATTATTGTAGATACTCGCAAGATATAGCTCGATGGACGTTTTTATTACGCACCGAAGCAGGAAGAAACCTACGGGACACCGTAATAACAGGGAAATCGGCCGAATCGCGCCTTAAATCGTAATTAGAAGGAAGTCGTCTAGCAACGATGCGGGAGGCGATCGTTTTTTGCATTCGTTCGATTGCATAACGATGCAAGGAAGGCGAAGAAGAGGGCAGAAGGGACTCGGAGACGAAGAAAAAGACATATCACGACGGTCAGATAGGAAGGACGGCTCCGTGGGAGGCGGAGGAGGACAGATACGGCGAAACGAAGAGAGGGAACTCGTAATTGAGATCAATTGCGACTCCGCCAGGGTCAACTCACTCCGAACTACTACGATGCCTTTGCTCGCGCGTGTTCGCGGATGTAACCTCGCGGACGAAGCGTGTAGCTTGCATACCAAGCATCGGGGATCAATTGGTCGTGATTTCTGTCGTGAGAATGTCGCCGGAGCTCCCGATCGCACCTGATGGCCGCCATCCTTGATCTCCCTTTGCCCGGACTCCATCTTTGCTCGCGTTACCACTCTAACCCTCGTTTATGTTATTATTATTACGTATAATCTTACATTTGTTTCTTTCATTTTCTTCCGATATATGGTTTACTTAAGGCCGGCGATATAATGAAATTTTCCACCCTGGACGTCGTGTGTACGTTCTTATGTACATTCTTGTAGATGTATGTTCTTATGAACACGTGTGCGATCATATGTATAATATGCACGATCGTATTGACATAAGTACGTTTGTAGATACACGTGTGTGTTCATATGTATAATATGCACGTTCGTATCTACTTACATATGCTCGTATGTACATGCGCACGATCGTATGTGGATATGTATGTTCATATATAGATGCGTACGTTCGTAGACATGTATGATCGTATGTAGATATGTACTTCGTGTGTATACATGTCTGTTCTTCCATATTCACGTATAGTAATGTGCACATATGTACGTCTTATGTTCATATGTACGATTATATTCACATATGCTCGTCCTTATATTTATATGTACATTTATATTCACATATGCTCGACCTTATATTTATATGTACGATCATATGTGCACATGCACGTTCGAATGTACGTACTATGTATGTTCATATATCCATATGTTCGTTCTTATGTGTGTATGTTTGTTCAAAAATAGGTACTATCTTGTATAAATATGTACGTTCGTATGTACTGTATGCATGTTCGTATGTGTACACCCTGGTACATTCATCAACATATGTATGTGCACGATAGGTGTACATATATGAGCTTATATATTAATTGATACATACGAGAGGAGTATGTACATCCATCGAAGTGGACAAATCTAGGACAATACGATATGTGTCCATATACATTTATTGATATGTAAAATAAACATAGACGTACATCCTGGTATATTCGACCGTCGTATATATATCTGGTAGATACATCAATTGCACATACGTTCAAAGGTAAATTGTATCAACTTGTACGAATGTAGGAGTTCGACTCTCATCTACTTATGAATAACACGTAAGCGTTGAACGGTTCGCACGCAACATTAATAATCGACGAAAAGAATTTCTGGCAGCAACGTAACAAGTATGTAAGTCGCAGAATCACGATGCCCGCGTGGAAATTGTCCGATAGTGTGGGCCGTTCTTGTCGAAGCAGTAAAGGTTTATCGTTCGTTTGCCTATTCTTCTGCCGTTCGCCATTGGACGGTCGACACTGTAGGACGAAAAGTTTGCCGATTTAATTTTTATAGTCGTCAGTGTAATATCCATTATATGGCAACGAGTTCCGCTCGGTTTCCGCCAGTCGTTCGAAAAACGTTATCTGAAAGCACTCGTCGTTTCGTTCGCTTTTGTTCTTTCTTCTCGTTCCCTTCTTTTCTATCGTTTCATTTCGACCGATCGATTCCGTTAGGTTAGGGTGACATCATTAATCGACAGAATACCGATACCGTCGATGGCGATATATTTGACAGAAGTTCAAAATATATTTCGTAAAATCGCGTTCGATTATTCGAATCATGCTTCGTTGCAAAATAAATATTAAGCAACGACTGGTTATGGCAATTGGGGAGGAAAATTGTGGTTGGGCCCAGAAGGTAGTTAGTGTACCAAACAAATATGGCGAATGCGTGTGCCGATTTTTATATTTTTCAGTCGCAACGTTATTTGTATATTTTCAAACAAAATCAGATTTCCAATTACAAAATTAGATTTCTGCGATCTTCGAATACTTGGATTTAGAAGGTTTTATAATCATAGAATACGTGGGATTAGTTTTATAGCAGCAATAATTTTAACATTTATTTTCAATGTTGGGGTAAATGTTATTAAGTGTAATTATTTAAATTCTTTTTAAAAGTCAAGTAGAGATTTTCGTATTGCTCGATAATTAAATCTTAAATGTCACTGTTTTCAAACATGAACAAAATTTTCTGTATCACCCACTTGTCTTATTAATTTATTGATAATTGATAATCAATATTTTTGCGCTCATAAATATATTAATACGACTATATGGAGATATAGTAGCAAATATTCTACGTCATTTGCTTCTGAACGATAACGATAAGACCGATAACACTGATATCGATACAGTCGTCAATTTTTTCGATCATTTTCACTGTCCCGAGACAGTAGATACTATTTATAAATACATTTACAGTTGCACATTTTGTTACGTTCATTATTCATAAATTCAATAACGTAAATAATACGAAAAACTGAGTACTATACGTTCTCACTGCTGGCGTCACTAGCGTAATGGCTGCAATTAAAAAACATATCGCATTTTCAGTTCAATACAGAAACCTTGTACGATTATGTCACTATCGGGCATTTAAAATGTTCAACTATAATTAAATGTTTAATCTACCCTGTTCTATTTAATCAGGCCTTTCAATTACTTTGCAATAAAATAGCCTCGATATGATAAAAGCGTCACACTCGTAAATAAAATATTGCAAAATACTAGCTGAGACAAGTAAAATATAAATTACAAATTGTATGTGCACAAATACATAAGTGAAAATATAAACAATGAACTATATGATATCTAAAATAAATGACAATCTTTAAGTAAATGACACAAAGTGTACCCTAACTATTAAAGCGAAACTATTTACTACCACAATGTATTACACCTAACGTTTCAAAAATTTTATAAATAATTGCACTATTGCAACCGCCGCCATTCAAGACTATAATAAAAAATATAATATTTATAATATTTGTGACATTTGTGATATTTGTAATATTTGTAATATTTGTAATATTTGTAATATTTGTAATATTTGTAATATTTATAATATTTATAATATTTGTGATACTTATGATATTTGTGTTATTTGAGCTATTTGTGACATTTATGATATTTGTAATATTTGTTATATTTGCCATATTTGTCATATTTGTAATATTTGTAATATTTGCCATATTTGTCATATTTGTCATATTTTCCATATTTTCCATATTTTCCATATTTTCCATATTTGTCATATTTGTCATATTTGTCATATTTGTCATATTTGTCATATTTGTCATATTTGTCATATTTGTCATATTTGTAATATTTGTCATATTTGTAATATTTGTAATATTTGTAATATTTGTAATATTTGTCATATTTGTCATATTTGTAATATTTGTAACATTTGTAATATTTGTAATATTTGTAATGTTTGTAATATTTGTAATATTTGTAATATTTGTAATATTTGTAATATTTGTAATATTTGTAATATTTGTAATATTTGTAATATTTGTAATATTTAGCATCGAACGTGTTCTTCGTTTATCATATTTATATTCTCAAATTTGATTACATCGACGAATCGTTGTAACGTAGTCAAATAACAAGGATGACGTATTCGAAAGGAAATTCTGGTGGCACACGTACGGTGAACGCGTTAATTGACGAAATCACATGGATGGTAACGAGAGTTTGAACGAGGTTTAAATAGTTGGTAGGGTAGTTCGGACGAAATTATTCCGTGGTAATTTCCGAGTGGGCAGGGGATGATTTAGGATCGGTTTGCACGCAGGTAAACCGCGATGGCCAGCTCAGAAGTGGATGCATGCGATTCAACAGGTGGGTAGAGAGAAAGGTAGGGTTAGGTTAGGACTAGCACCGCCTCGCTTTCCTCGACCTCATTCAATTCCGCTCGTTTGCTCCTTCGTCCCTCTTCGGCTCACCTATCCTCGTTTACACCCTTTCGCGCGCCACCTCCTCTTGACTGCCACCCTTATACTCCCTGCCATAATCAACAGCAGCTCTTCGAACTTGTCACCCTCCAAAAAAGGGTAGAGAACTTCTCTTTCGAGTGTCGGCTTTCTCGCATTCTTCGGGGTGTGGGAATGTTGAACAGGAATTCGGGAAGTATGCATTTCGGGAACAGAGCATAGGGAATTTGGAGATTCGGGGATTCGAAGACTGTCGGAACAGGGAATAGGGAATGATATAGGGATTTGGGGATTTGGGATCTTCAGATTTGGATAACAGGGAATAGGGGACGTGAGGATTTGGGAATTTGGGATTTGAGGACTGGCAGATTTTGAATTGTGGCAAGTTTGTGGTGTAGGAATTTGGGGACTTCAAGATTGGGAGAATTAGAGAATATGGGATACTAGGGATTTTGGGAATTTTGGGATTTCAAAATTTGGAGATTTTGGCATTTGAAAACTTCGAGATTCTGGAATTAGGAGACTCTGTCGACGTCAACCCTTTACAAACTTTTTGACAAACTGTTAAATTTGACTGTCCATAATCTTCAAATTCACAAACCCGCAAGTTTTCAACTCGAAAAAGTCTCGTCGTTTTATGATATCATACGGGTCATAATATCATCCGTCAGACGAATCCAACGCAAGCCGTATCATCATAAAATTAGTATAATAATAAATTACCGCGCTCGAGGCCGTCCGAAAGAGTGTCCATCTTTCTCGTCCGGCGGTTTCACGCAAATAGCATAAATCAGTTCCCGTAAACGGTAAAATTCTGAACCCCCGTACGTATGAATGAATAATGATCTTGTTATGAACGTTTTGCGCGGTGGTCTTCGGTTAGCGTGCTTTTCACCCTTGCCTCTTCTTACCTTCGTGTTATCCTCTTAAAAATCACGGCATTTCGGCTCGCTAATGACCGCAAGAAGCCTTGTTGTGCGCGTTAATTTGCCCGTCGGCCGAAAATCAATTAATCAGCGTTCGCTCGATCGAGGCGTTTCACGCTGTCTCGTTCACCCCTCGTGGGAGAGGGGGCGGATAATTTTTCAAGAATTTCATTATTGCCGCTCCCTTGGTCGCCGGGATATACCCCTCGGGAGGGGTTAAACCGGGAACATTCTTGCCCGAACTGTTCGGAACAAGGCCGAGCACCACTTAAGTTTTTGATGCGGCGGAAAAAGTCGATGGGCGAGCGGGCGCCTGCAAATTATGATGTAACGAGCTGCCACGATCAATTAGGCCGACCGTGGCTACGAGAAATCGAGTTCTAAGGATGTTTCGAGCGGGTTTTACCTCGGACAGTAGTAGTAACAATATACGTTCGGAGATACAGCAGACTCTTACTATATTGCAGATTTTTATTTGCTAGCGTGGAAACTTGTGTCGTTATGACATTGCTTTCCAAGGTTACTTTCACTCATTTTTCTTTTCCCATTGTATTCATTGATGTAACAGACTCTCGATATATTGCCGATTTTATATGTGCTATCATGAAAATTTGTATAGCTAGGATATCACAGTCAGAGGTTGTCTGTAATCATTTTCCTTTTTTCATTGTACTCGTTGATGTAACAGACTCTTGATATATTGCCGACATTATATGTGCTAGCATAAAAATTTGTATAGCTAGGATATCACTGTCAGAGGTTGTCTGTAATCATTTTCCTTTTTCCATTGTACTCGTTGATGTAACAGACTCTCGATATATTGCCGATTTTATATGTGCTATCATGAAAATTTGTATAGCTAGGATATCACAGTCAGAGGTTGTCTGTAATCATTTTCCTTTTTTCATTGTACTCGTTGATGTAACAGACTCTTGATATATTGCCGACATTATATGTGTTAGTATGAAAATTTGTGTCATTACGACATTACTATCAAATATTACCAGTGTTCATCTTCCTGTTCTTATTGTGCCCATTGATATAATCGACTCTTGCTATATTGCCGGTTTTATATGTACCAACATAGAATTTTGTATCACTTCGACGTTGTTTTCAAATGTTACCGCCAGTCACATTCTTTTTCACACTGTGCTCATTGACGAAACGGACTCTTGCTATATCGCCGATTTCATATGAGTTAGCTCGAGACACTACGTTTGTGACACCTTGTACTTAAAGTCACTTGCCCTTCATGCAAGGAACCATTGCAGACTCTCGTTATATTGACAATTTAACCCCACGTAGAATTGATGATGACACTTCGTGGCATCCGAACATCTCCGTTAGCCAATGAAAGAAAGCATTTCTATTTCGCACGTATTCAACCAGCCACGCATGATAGCGAGCCGATCCGCAGGCCGATAGCGTCGACTAATGAATTTCATTTGGTTCGTTGCGAATGCAGAATGGGTCGCAATTACTACGGACACAAGGCGCGTAGGAAATTTAATCGGGCTTAATTACTGCGAAGCTCTTCCGTAGCGGCGTCGATAATCGACTGAAACGCGTTGGATCAGTGAAACCGAGACGTGTATACGCGTTCTCCGTTTCGCGACACTCGGCGAATCTGTCGTTAATACGTGCTTATTAAATTAATTGCCAGCTGAAGAGACAGAGGACGCGAAAATCGAGCGCGAAACGTGCTGCAGCTGCTGCTCTTAATTCTGCCACTGCACTCATAACAACTAACACCGATCTTGCATACAACCTAACCCGTAAATATGCAAAAAAGTGCGAGTGAACGGCGATATACCGCGATCCTCCGCGCCTGCATCGATAAAAATCTGTGAGGATCATTCCACGCCGAATCGATCACTTCTTGACCTCACCATGTGCGATTTTGTTTTCATAAAAATATGTTATAGTCCATGTGAAATTAGGAGAGGTTTATGTCATCATTTTGCCAATTTCGAATTTGTTAAGAAATTACAAGCCTTCAAAGTTTTTGCCCATTTTTGCGAAAATAGACTTCGCTCACGAATTTTTTTCTCAGAAACTACTCGCCCGATTGAGGTAAATTTTTTTTTGTTTCATTCACAAAGGATTGGGCTATTATACTATATTTTTTCCGACTTCGTAAATTTGTTATATGATATACAAAAATTTTAACGAATTCTTGTCATGCGTTTTTTCGACGAGAGGCCTAAAATAAAAAATATGGAGATTGAATTTTGGATAGTGAATTTAGTTACTAGGGATTGGGGATGAATTCTGTCATTGGTAATCAGCGAGACGAAGTGGTAGTAATATTCGCAACGAAAGAGAGTATTATTATTAGCTCCGCAAACGCTCGTACACGACGAAAGCCGTTAAATAGGATAAGAGCGTCTTATTTCTCTGTTGTTTCTGATAATATTCTTGAACGCTCTGACCCGATAAGTTCTTCGAGTATCTTTCGAACGCTTCAGGAACGAGTACTTGTACCCGATCGAGGACTGTAATCGAGAAACGAACATCTCACCGATACAAATTTGATTAATTCATTTATTTCAACGGGAAAAGAAGATTCCGGCGAAACTATCGAACGGTGGCTCGATCGAACGTTTCTTGAAATTATTGTTAAATAATGAATTTTTTTGTCAAATATCTCACCGATGATACGTACTCAATAAATTAAGAAATAATTTCTTCGAACATTCTTTCCTAACATTTTAATATTATCCTCGAGCGAGGGAACTTCACCGTTTAAGGCTTCAGAATTTTTTTAATTTCTGCAGAAGTTGAAATCAACTTTTCGAGAAAATGAAATGAAGAAATAGAAATGAGAGAAACTGAATATCGAAAATTGAGGTCATTTGGAAATAAGATAAAATTTCAAATTAGAAATAAGGAAGCTTGGAAACTTTAAACTCTAAATATTTGGCAGTCTTGGAATTGGCAAATTGTTTGATTAGGAAATATTGAAATTGGACAATTTTTTAGTCCAGAAATATTGAAATTGGAATATTTCGAAGCGTGGCAATTGAGAAATCAGGAAATTTAGAAATTCGAGTGATGGGAAAGTGAAATAGTTTGGAGAAATTGGAGAATTTCAGAACCGAATAAAGGATTCGAAAAAGAGCGTGTTCGATCGACCGTCATAATACTTCAAATGAACATTTTATTTGTACAAACGTTCCCGAAAAACGAAACTGTACACATTGTCCGAGTAAAAAGAACTGGTCCTAATTGTGTTTTCCAAAAGAAGAATTGTCTGCCACGTCCATTGTGGCCGTTCAGAATGGCCGAAATTACCGAAGAAATTCGAAATTCGATTCCTTGAAACTGTGCCTAGCTCGCGGTACAATCTGTCCGTTCATAATAGCGAAACTTTCTTTCTGAAGGTTTAATTCGCCATGAAGCGGGAGAAACGAAAATCTCGGGAACCCTTTGACGTCCGTCGAGCGAACGCGCAAAATGGCCGCTCTGTCATTAGAATCGTTACTCTTGCAAGCCCCCGTTCTGTTCATTCAACGTTCCTGATGAAAACTTTCGTAATTATTTAGAGAAAGAACCTAAATTAGAATAAGAACCGAATAAGAACTACCCTAGACTAAGAACCTAAACCTAACCTAATCCATAGCTTATGGTAGGTTAGGTAGTTCCATTAGTAATTGAGATCAATGCCGGTATAAAATGTAGGAGTTTAGGTTATGATGATAGTAAGATAAATTTACAGCATGGTGATTGTTGAAGACTTGCATTAGAAAAGCTGCAAGCGGAAATATATTTTCTATTGTCTCATACGATATTATGTACAGTCATGGACAAAATTAAGTGGACATTGCAGAAATTTAAAAATATTTTTTTCTTTATTACAATGTTTTAAATAAATTTTAAATTTAGAACGTGAAATGTTTTTGTAGACTTGAAAAAACATTTATTTAATATACAATTTATATATTTAATGTATATAATTGTGCAATAAAGTTTTGATTTATAGGCATTATTAGTTAAATTAAATTAACCATCTGTTATTTATGATTCCTGTCCACTTAATTTTGTCCACGACTGTATTTGCGAAGATCTAATTGAACCAACTTCCATGATTTTTAATTTGCACTTGCTTGTCTGGAATGTTGATGTATCTAACCTTGTCAAATATAACCTAATAAGTACATCGGGTTAGGTTAGGTAGTTCCATTTAGTTCAGGTTAACGTGAACATAAAATATACAAGTTCAGGTTATGGTAATAGTAAAATAAATTTATTATACAGTGATTTCTGAATCGCTAAAAGAAGCAATTAGGAATGATGCAAGAAGCAATATATTTTCTAACGTTTCATGCGACATTATGTATTTGTAAAGGTCAAATTTAACCAATAATTTTTATTTTGAACTTGCATTTCCCCTGCTAGACAGTGTCCAGAATGTTGATACACTTAACCTTGTCAAATTTAACCTAATCAATGAACCAGGTTAGGTTAGGTTACATAGTTCCATTTACTTCAGATTAACGCTAGTATAAAATGCACTAGGTTAGATTATGATAATAGACAGTGAGATAAGATAAATTTGCAATTTAGTGATTCTCTAGTAATATAGTAACAATTATGGAAAATGGAGTAGTATTAAGGTTAGGGCTTGAATCGCGAGCACGACGGTTGATTTTTTGATGCAAGGAAAATTCTGTCGCGAGAATTCCATCCACGTAAACGGTTTTCCCAAACGAGCGTCGGAATGTGTGTGGAGGGAAACTCAGGAAGCAGCAACAAGTGTGACATCCCTTGCTCTCTACCTTTTACCTTCCCCCGGGACACCTAGAAATCCGCCCCAGAGGGTGGCTGCTTCTTCTCACCCCAAATGAAGGTCTGGTGTGATACGGTGTTGTTTGGGTGGAAAGATTGAGCGTTTATTTTCCGTGACACTCTGTTAGGGCTTGATTGAGCATGGTGCTGACAAACGAAGCGAATATACTTCGATAATGTTTGGCGATTAAGAAAGTTCTCACGGTTTCTACACTGGCTAGAGGAAAAATAATTTTTTTGTTCCTTAAATAATGTGTATTCGTCGAAGTATATAATTTGTTGGGGTTGTAATTTGTGAATTTTGGAAATTCTAAATTCTTTCACTTTTAATTTTAATTTCACAAATTCTCTATTTTAATTTTAATTTCACAAATTCTCTTCTTAATTTTACTTTCACAAATTCTCTTCTTAACTATAATTTCACAAATTCTCTTCTGTAATTACAATTTCAGAAATTCTCTTTTTAACTTTAATTTCAGAAATTCTCTTTTTAACTTTAATTTCAGAAATTCTCTTCTTAAATTTTAATTTCATAAATTATCTTCTTTGATTTTAATTTCACAAAGTCTCCGTTTAATTTTAATTTCAGAAATTCTCTACTTTAATTTTAATTTCACAAATTCTTTTTTTTAATTTCACAAATTCTCCTTTTAATGTTAATTCCACAAAGTCTCCTTTTAATCTTAATTTCACAAATTTCCATTTCAATTTCAATTCTACAAATTTTTAAATTTACAAAGATTGATATTATTAAATTTCTGCGTTCCAACGTTTATGAATTCTTAAGTTAAATCCATCGAAATCCAACTCAAAACCAAAACAACAAAGGGTAGGTCTTTTTTATCCCCGTGCTGCCATTATCCTTAAGAATTTGAACATCTATTTGACCAGTTATGAATTAAAACAATAGTAATTTATACATTCAACGGAATTATCTATGCTTTTAAAATGAAACTTACTGTTTCATGTTAGATCAATAAGATAACTTGTTTTATGAAATCGTCCTGAATGACTCGAATTTTCCGCGACCTAAGGTTATGCGTGGTTTAGATGACTATGGCGGATTTACCGATTATTCTTATTCGAATCGCTACAAATCCAAGAATAAATCAACGTCGTTTCGTATTATGATGAATTTCCAGCTTGTATTCGACTCTGCATGGGATATACAATTTACCAATCGGTTACAACCTACTCAATCAACGAAGGGCATAAAATCCATCAAATACGCACCAATTACCGTTGCCGCTCGTACGCGATCCGCGCGTATTATTATGTTTCCGTGCTCGACTACCTTCATACTTCATTATCATTACAAGTACAACATCAATGGTTATTGATCTCCGCGGAATATGTAATATAGTCCCGGAATTTACTCTAATTACTTTCCATTTAAATGTCCTGTCTGGCTTGAAAAATATTCCCGTGAAAGTTCAACCGGTATGAAATATTGGCGTCCTCGTGACACAAATTTTTTTACCATTTTTCATTTCCACAAACAATTTTCATGGTTTTCGTACTTTGGATCTCGTGTATTTGCGGAGGAGTTTGTGGTTCTAGTATGTTTTGCGAATTTTTAGGTACACGGTGACATTGTTCGTAAATACAGTATTCAGTAGTATAGGGTTTTTAATGATTAGGTTAGCATCTTTTGAGGATTCAAATTGTTGTTAGCAACGGGTGTGAATTTTCAGGTATTTCATTTTATACAACTTCTAGTTTTCAAATTTTCAGGTTTGTACATTTCTAAATCGAACTTTCGTAACTTCCAATTTCCAAATCGCAAAATTTCTGAATCCTCAATTTTCAAAATACCAAATTTCCAAATTTTCAGATTATTACACCCTTCAATTTCCAGTGTCAAATTCCCACATTTCCACATTCCCAGATTTCCACCGTTCCAAATTTCAAAATATCAAAATTAATAAGTTAAAAAATTCTTAAATTCCCAAAGTGTCAAGATCTCAAATTTCCAAATTTCCAGATTATTACACCCTTAAATTTCCAGAGTCTCAACTTTCCGCATTTTCACATTCCCAGATATCCAACATTCCACATTTCCAAATCTCTAAATACCAAAATTAATAAGTTGACAAATTCTTAAATTCCCAATATTTAAAAATCCCAAATTTCCAAATTTCCAAAATATAACATCCTTAAATTTCCAGAGTCTCAAATTCCCACATTCCCACATTCAGATTATTCCACCATTAAATTCTCAGAGTCTCAGATTCCCGCATTTCCACATTTTCAGGTGTCCAACGTTCCAAATTTCCAAATCTCTAAATACCAAAATTAATAAGTTGACAAATCCTTAAATTCCTAATATTTCAAAATCCCAAATTTCCAAGTTTCCAAATTATATCATCCTTAAATTTCCAGAGTCTCAGATTCCCACATTCCCAGATTTCCACCATTCCAAATTTTCAAATCCCAAAATATAAAAATTAATAAGTTATAAAATCCTTAAATTCCGAAACTTTCAAATTTCCAACTGTAAAAACAGAAAAGCTGCCAACGTCGAAACCTCACGAAACCTTATTTGAAATGAGAAATTCCTGAACATAAAGATCTATGTAAAAGCGACAAAGCTAGTAAATTTCCAGACGTACAAACGTGTCCCTAGATTCGAACAGTCTCGTATATCTTGATACTGTTATACAGTTATAGGCAAACGTTGGCAAACGTCTCCTCCGAGTTTCGTTTGTGACATTTAATCGACTAATCCTATTTTACCGCAGATACTAAGCAGATTATCATCGTACTTATTTGCATAGCACGTTTGCTTTGTAGCTTCGCGATTCGTCCTTGAAAACTCAAACATCGAACCTCCCGCGGTTTATTTATTCCTTGTATTAAATCGTCCATGAATCTTAACGGAATACGGGATAATTTCGCGTAGTATACTAATACGGGATGAATAATGAGGAAGAACCTTCGGAATTCGGTCAAATATAAACTATCACCGTAATCGGAATTCCTGGTACCCGGGAGCAACATACCTAACACATTCATCGGCATTTAATTATATGAGATTCGCGGAATCAAATTATATAATTATATCTAGATCCTAAAAGCAGGGAATAAATCCTCTCCCGTTCTGCGTTCAACGTTCGAAATATAACCATATGACATAGAATATACACCTATAATATAAAATGATTAATTAGTTGCAACATATAATTAGTCCACCGTATTCGAAAAGTTGATTGAACTTTTCAGTTAGGAAATTTGGGTATCCCGAAAATTGTCTAATCTTCGAAATTAGAAAATTAAAATTAATATTAGAAAATTTGTTAAATTAGAAAATTATAATTGAAACTAGAAAATTAGAATTAAAACTAGAAAATTAGACTTGAAACTAGAAAATTAAAATTAAAACTAGAAAATTAGAACTGAAACTAGAAAATTAGAATTGAAACTAGAAAATTAAAATTAAAACTAGAAAATTAAAATTGAAACTAGAAAATTAGAATTGAAACTAGAAAATTAAAATTGAAACTAGAAAATTAGATTTGAAACTAGAATATTAGAATTAAAACTAGAAAATTAGAATTGAAACTAGAAAATTAAAATTGAAACTAGAAAATTAGAATTGAAACTAGAAAATAAAAATTGAAACTAGAAAATTATAATTGAAACTAGGAAATTAGAATTGAAACTAGAAAATAAAAATTGAAATTAGAAAATTATAATTGAAACTAGAAAATTAGAATTGAAACTAGAAAATAAAAATTGGAACTAGAAAATTAAAACTGAAAGAACAAAATTGTCGGGATACCTAAATTTTGCAACTGAAAAGTTTAATCAATTTGTTGGAAATAACTATTTCGAAATTAGAGAATTAAAGTTAGGATTAGAAAATTTTCGAGATACCACTTGCAAATAACAAACATCCTTTCGACTGTGAACGATTAATTGCAATTAAATAATAGACTGGCATGGATACAGAAAAGAACAGCCTCCTATTTTTACCAAATTACCAAGCGGGTCAATGAAATGCGGGATAAAAAGAAATGGTACGCAATTGTCTCGTTGAAAAAAGTGATATGCAAACTTTCGCCGAGCGCACAAATAATTTCCATTCGGTATAGCGATATGCAGAAAAAGCCTAATCGGGGAAGTTCAGTGAGCCGATGGAACGGGTTCGTCGTCACTCGGCTAATTTCCTTCTTGATCGAGCATCGATTTCTCGTTCTCGAAGGCAGACGATGACGGCAGCCCCAGGTAGACGAATTTGCCACGGCAGGTTGAACTTAAGTGGATTAAAAACGGTCAGCGAAGCCGGAAACCGGCGGCATTACGATTAAGAATGCTTCGTTATGTCCAAAGTAGAGCGTTTTCGGTTGGCCATCGGGGCTACTCCGGGCAATTAATGTACCCCGGAGATCCTCTTACCCCCTTCTCTGTTTTTCTCGTTTCTCGTCCCTTCAGAAAACGAGATACGTTCACGAACGCGTGCACTAATCGAAAATCTTTCTTTTCGTTTCTCCGGCGATTCATCGATGTATCGATAAAGGGTTGCCTCTCTTTTCACCCGGGTACTTCGGGTTCAATGGATGTACACAGAGCATCTTGTGTGGGATTACTGGCTGCGCTTTGCTAAGCTGCCTTTTCAAGTGCGCTCTTTCAGCCCCGTGTTTGTCATTGTTACTGTCGATCGCTATGTTCAGATATTCGGTGCTTCTGTCACTCGATCTCTTCGGGGTGATTAGGATCGTGGTACGCGTTCCGAGTACCCAAATATTTGTCCAAAGGAGGGTGTTAAAAAATGCCCATTTTTGGCATCGACCTGGAAATGAAAAATTCGTGCAGGATCTTTTAGAGTGTCTCTCAAGGAACAAAAAATATCCGTATCACTTTCCCGAGAAATGATGGGAAAGTTGTTAAAAATACGTTCAAAGTATGAATGTAATTATAACGGAATTTATGTATATTTTACATTTTATTGTCTTTTTCTTCGGATATCCGCCTTCGAAATAAGTAGTAAGGAACTTAGCAGGTAGATTAATTGAAGCTTGAAATTGAGCAAATGCAAAGTACCATAAAATCATGGCTACTTGGGAAACAGCGTCCATCAACGCGTGTTCCCACTTTACATCCACATGAATGTGCGAGTATGGCTTACAGTGCGGTTTCACTCTAATAATCTTTCAATGTATTTTTGAAAACTTTCCCATCGTTTCTCGGAACATTTTTTGTTCCTTGGGAGACACTCTAAAAGATCCTGCATGAGCTTTTCTTTTCCAAGCGATGCCAAAAATGGGCATTTTTTTAACACCCTCCTTTTTGCGAGTATCGCTCGCAATTTAACACCACGAATCTATTTCAGGGATTAATTGGGACGTAACTTCGGAAGTTATCTCATTTTTTTGGAAATGTGTCGATTATTATTAAGTTCTTTCACAAGTTTCTTCCCTTTTCGATATAACGTAAAAGCTGTTATTTATCCATCTGCTAGATTTCGAACGGTTATTTATCCAACAGTTAAAACACGAGCAGTATTAATTCATCTGCTATATCTCAAAGGAATGTTCATTCACTCGGCCGATTATCCACTAGCGGCATTTATTCAACACCTATATCATAAACGGTCATTTATGCACGCAACAATTATTTAACGACATTCTTATGTCTGAAGCGGTTAATTATCTAACAGCCACACGACGATGAGTAGTACATTATATGTCGAGCATTTAATTATCCAACTACTAGGTCTACTGCGAACAGTACATCATATCTCGAGTGATTATGTAATCAGCTACTATATCTCTGATGGATATGCATCATATCTTGAACGGTTAATTATCCAACTGCTACGTTTTCTGCAAATGAGACATCACATCTCGAGCGGTTAATTATCCAACTGACACATCTCCTGCGCAGAAGATCATATTCTGAGTGGTTATGCAACGAACTGTTACATCTCTTGCGAGAACTGCATCATATCTCGAGCGGTTAATTATCCAACTGCTACGTCTTCTGCAAATAATATATTATATCTCGAACGGTTAATTATCCAACTGATACATCGCTTGCAAATTATATCTCTAGCGGTTAATTATCCAGCTGGTATATCTCCTGCGAATAATACATCATATTCTGTGCGGTTATGCGACAAACTGCTACATCACCTACGAATAATACATCAGATCTCGAGCGGTTAATTATCGAACTGCTACATCTCCTGCGAAAGATACATCATATCTCAAGTGGTTAATTATCCAACTGCTACGTCTTCTGCGAATAATACCCCATTTTTCAAGCGGTTAATTATCCAACTGTTGTATCTCTTGCGAATAATACGTTATATATCGAGCGGTTAATTATCCAACTGCTACGTTTTCTGCAAATGAGACATCACATCTCGAGCGGTTAATTATCCAACTGGTACATCTCCAGCGAAGAAGATCATATTCTGAGTGGTTATGCAACGAACTGGTTACATCTCTTGCGAGAACTGCATCATATCTCGAGCGGTTAATTATCCAACTGATACATCGCTTCTAAATGATACATTATATCTCGAGCGGTTAATTATCGAACTGCTACATCTCCTGCGAAAGGTGCATCGTATCTCAAGTGGTTAATTATCCAACTGCTACGTCTTCTGCGAATAATACCCCATTTTTCAAGCGGTTAATTATCCAACTGTTATATCTCTTGCGAATAATACGTTATATATCGAGCGGTTAATTATCCAACTGCTACGTTTTCTGCAAATGAGACATCACATCTCTAGCGGTTAATTATCCAACTGGCACGTCTCCAGCGAAGAAGATCATATTCTGAGTGGTTATGCAACGAACTGGTTACATCTCTTGCGAGAACTGCATCATATCTCGAGCGGTTAATTATCCAACTGATACATCGCTTCTAAATGATACATTATATCTCGAGCGGTTAATTATCGAACTGCTACATCTCCTGCGAAAGGTGCATCGTATCTCAAGTGGTTAATTATCCAACTGCTACGTCTTCTGCGAATAATACCCCATTTTTCAAGCGGTTAATTATCCAACTGTTATATCTCTTGCGAATAATACGTTATATATCGAGCGGTTAATTATCCAACTGCTACGTTTTCTGCAAATGAGACATCACATCTCTAGCGGTTAATTATCCAACTGGCACGTCTCCAGCGAAGAAGATCATATTCTGAGTGGTTATGCAACGAACTGGTTACATCTCTTGCGAGAACTGCATCATATCTCGAGCGGTTAATTATCCAACTGATACATCGCTTCTAAATGATACATTATATCTCGAGCGGTTAATTATCGAACTGCTACATCTCCTGCGAAAGATGCATCATATCTCAAGTGGTTAATTATCCAACTGCTAGGTCTTCTGCAAATAATACCCCATTTTTCAAGCGGTTAATTATCCAACTGTTGTATCTCTTGCGAACAATACATTATATATCGAGCGGTTAATTATCCAACTTCTACATCCCCGGAAACTAATCCATTACATTTGTAGCGGTTATGCGACTAACACCCGAATCCCACACGGTTGTTTATCGAGCATGTAGTTATCGCGCGATAAGAGTACATATTTCCCGGGCGTATTTTCGCGCCGGTCAGAGGCAGGCAACATCGAATGGCAAGCAGCAACTCCTGTTGGATTTAGCTTGATAAAGAGCGATGCATTATGGATCACCTAGATATACAGGTTCGAACGTGAGGCGAAACGCTGATTGAGAGGCGCTGCCTAGCAACTGGTGTCCTCGCAACCTTTTTCAACCCCCGTTGCAGCGTCCCCGCCGCCCCCCAACCCCCGGCACAACGCTCGTCACTCTCCTACCCTCGCGAACGACATCGTTTCCACCTTGTATCGACGATCTTCGATGTACACTCTTTCCACGGAAGCTTCTTCCCTGCCTTGCGGCTCCAATTCTCCTCGCTCACGGGCCTTTGACGCTGTATCCGATCGCTCGAGCGATCTTTTTAATTAGTCACGCGTGTATGCATCGTAAGAATAGGCGCACGGAGTTTGCAATTATGAGCAGTTCGAAGAGCCTCGTTGAATAATAATTAGACCAGTCTTTGACATTTCGGTGCGTGTACCATCGACTTGTTCGTGGTCACGTTTTGGAATAGAGCCGTGTTTGATGCGCTAATATTCGCCGACAATTTCCTACGATCTTGCCGTAATTATACAACTATATCGAGTTTCTACGTATTTTTGCAGGTTATTGTTAAGATATAGACTTTCTCAAAATCTAAATGGAGTATCGTGCAAGGGATGTGATGTATTATCCCTCTAAGCTCAAGGGATGTTGTAATAATTAACGTTGAAATAAATTATTAGTAATAATAATAATGAATCATTTTAAATAAATAACTTTTCACGGTATTTGTAGTATTATGAATGTGATGTATGAACACCGTGAAACGGGCAATATTAGCAATTGATAAAAAAAATTGAAAAAATTAATCTTTATACTAGAAAGTTTTACAGTTTGTAAAAAATGTTTTCGAGTGTAAAGGGTTATTACTGGTTCGCCAATATATAGGCAACAACCCTGAGATCGATCATATTGATCATACTCGACTGGAAGACATTAAAGTTAAAAAATTTTCAAAGTACCAAAGTTTTAAAATTCCAAAATAACAAACGATCAATATGATACAACCTAGAAGTTCTAAAATTCCAAAATAAGGAAGAATCAATATCATATATAACTTTGAAGTTCGAAAATTCCTAAACACCATAGTTCAAATGTCATATAAGCCAACAATTGCAAAGTGTCAAAGTCGTAAAATTAGAATCTAGATATTTTTCAATGTTACATAACCTCAAAGTTGAGAAACTTCGAATTGCTGGTATAACCTGAAACTTCTTAAAATTCAAAATACCAAAGACCAGATATCGTATAACCTGAAACTTCTAAAATTCCAAAAATCACCGAAATCCTGATATCGTATAACCTAAAAGTCTAAAGTATCAAGATGCTACACTGTCCAAACATCGAATTTCTGAAATCCTAAACTATCAAACTCCGAGAATGCTAGAATCTCGAAGTTTCAAAGTTCCGCCATGCAAACTCGCAAAACCCTAAAGCTCGAAAACTGCAGAATCTCAAAATTCCAAAAAGCCGAGCAACCAAAATCCCCGTATCTAAAAGTCCCGACATCTCAAAATCTTTCAAATTTTAATAGCACCAATTTTACGAGATCCAAGGTCTCGAACGTCCGGAAAAAACTTAAACCTAACCTAACTTTAACCTAAAAATCTCTTAGGAGACACAACCTTGAAGTACGAACGAAAAATGTACTTTTATGACGCTTTTTGCGACATTTCCTGAATTGTACAATTAAAATCTTGTGTCCAATGAGTTCAGGTATGTCGATAGTCATACCTAAAGCGTGCATAACAAAAGTAGATGAGCTGCCGAGGCAACGTTGGTTGTTCCGGCGCGGCAGCTTCGCGACAATGTGCTTTAATCGAAAGTTCGCATGAAAATAAGTAGCCTATGATCGCCTTAATTTGATGTCCACTGTGCACGCGCTCGATTGATTATCGTCAGTCGAAAGCGAGGACCGACGAACGAGCATTAGGTTTCCATAAAGAGTCCGGACGTTCATGCGGACGATGGTACAATAAAGCAGCGCAGAACGAAAGACGTCCAAGAGAAGAGCATACAAAACCAAAACGTTCCACACGTGAGAAAGTGATGCGTAAAAACGATGAAACGGGGCTGATAAAAATACTTGTTATACTGGGTGGCTCAAACGATACTGATTATTATTCGAACTATCTTCGAATATTCGTTTCACTTTTAGATCTTCCAGTACCATCACTTTATTATCGTTTCGTTGGTACAAGTTATTCCCATTACTTTTGCTACTACCATTATTTCATTATAATTTTGTCGTCACTGGTATTTCATTATAATTCTGTTGGTGCTATTATTTCATTATAATTTTGTTAGTGCCACTGTGCCATTGTTATTTTTTACTAGTACTATGATCTCGCTGCTATCTTTGCTATTAACATTATTTGATTATAATTTAGTTAGTATCATTGTTCCACTATTATTCTTATTGGTAGCATTATTTCATTATTATTATTATTGGCATCACTATTTCATTATAATTTTGTTAGTGTCATTGGTCCATTATAATTTATTACGAGTACCATTATTTCATTATTATCTTTGTCATTACCATTATTTCATTACAATTTTGTTAGTATCATTGGTCCATTATAATTTATTACGAGTACCATTATTTCATTATTATCTTTGTCATTACCATTATTTCATTACAATTTTGTTAGTATCATTGTTCCACTATTATTTTCATTGGTAACATTATTTCATTACTATTATTTGTCAGCACCTATATTTTATAAATATTTAATTAACAGCAATATCCGACCGATAAATGAAAAATAAAGAAGACTGTCATTTTTTAAAACATTGCTGTTCCACAGAAATTTAATTTTTTAAGAACCGACAGTTTTATCTATTTCCACTTTCTCCTTAGAAAATACAAACGAATTTTCTTCGTGATATTCAAAACACGAGAAGATAGGAACAAATTGCATAAATTTTTAAATAATTATTGTATATCAACACGAATTGAGGTACGGTGAGTGTCGATATTTGTATTTGTTGAAGGATTGAAACAAAATAAACAAAATCAAGAATAATAAATTGTATTTAATTGTTCTGTTACATTCGAATGAAAATATTTTCGAAATGTTTAAAACAGAGCAAAATTACTGCAGAGGCAATAAACAATTTTAACGAACCCTAAAGAACTAGCCCTAAAATCGCTATAAAAAGAAACGACTTTAAAAAAATCGTACTTTTACGTTTTACGATTTACGATTAAGTTTAAAGTAACATAAAAATCGATTTTTTTTTAAATAAACAAGAATAATTCGTGAAATATTGAAATATCAATTTATGAAAATAAATCGGGAAAACGCAACGAGTCACGAAAGTGGTTCGTAAACAATTTTTCGTGTCACTAATTGTTCATCAGATAAAATGTAAAATAACCCATCATTCGAATCCTTTATTCCCGAAGATTATTACCACGAACTGCAAAGAAATTGGACTGAAAAATCCCGAGCGATATTATTATGATAACACGTTGCTATACCGTCGCTCTATGCACGCCATTGATATCTGTAAGCACATATTTTCTTTAGATACAGTTCCCAATTACTCTATGAGATTTTATGTTCGATAAACGGTGATTCGAGTATGCCACTTTAATATGAAATAAAAATCGCAAAACTGTTATGTTCAAAAATGTAAAAATTAGTAAGTTGCAAAATCCCTACGTCGTAAAATTCTCTAGTTCTAAAGATGCAAATTTCGAAAGTCCCTATTTTTCGAAGTTCGAGCTTTCCAAAATCTCTATATCCCAAAATTTGAGTTTTCAAAAATCCCTATGTATCAGGATTCAAACCTTTCAAAATCCCTATATCCCGAAGTTCAAATATTTCAAAATCCCTATATCCCGAAATTCTAGTAATCCAAAATCCCTGTATCTAAAGAGTCAAACATGTCATAATACCTACACCCCGAATTTTGAATATTCCAAGATTCAAACATTTCAAAACGCCTACATGCCGAAGTTCGAATATTCCAAAATCCCTATACCCCGAAGTTCGAGTAGTAAAAAATACCTATACCCCAAAATTCACACATGTCACAATAACTATACCCCCAATTTCGAATATTCCAAGATTCAAACATTTCAAAACTCCTACATCCCGAAGTTCGAATATTCCAAAATCCCTATATCCCGAAATTCGAGTAGTCCAAAATCCCTATACCCCAAGATCCAAACACTGTAAAATTCCTATATCCCGAATTTCGAGCATTGCAAAGTCCCTGTATCCCAAGATTCAAACCTTTTAAAATTCCTATAACCCAAACTTCAGGATACTGAAAGTCCCCATACCATAAATTTGCAATCATCAAAGTCTCAACGCGCCTATACCGAGAATTGTCAATTACCAAAGTCCCTATACCGTTAATTTGCGATCTCCAAAGTCCCTGTATCGTAAATTTGAAGTTTCGAAAATCCCTATACCGCTAATTACCAATCTCCAAAGTCGCCAAACAAAACCGACAATGACCACATTTACCAAATTAATCCATATAAATAAACTATTCGTCGAATACAACAATTATGGCGTCAGAGTCGATAATCGATCCCCGTTACCCCCTAGCTGACCCGTCACCGTTTTATGCATCTATCATTATTAATGCAAAAACGTGCATCACGACAATTCGCGTTCTTTCTATCCTAAGTGCACGGACTCTCGACTAATTGCTTGTTTAATAATGCAAACGTCGGGCCGCATAATGGGGTACAAATTACCAGCAGGTGAACACGCATCGCGAAATCAGGCCTACCAATCGACAGATTCGCAGCGAGTTCGTCGCGATCGAGATGGCCGTTTAACGATCAGGCAACCATAAATACGTTCGCGTTGCAGTTTGCGCCATCTTCCGGGACACTGATTCCCCCCTGCTGCACCGATAAACTATGCGAATCGCGTTCGTGTCGCGGCGTTGTCAAAGATGCAATAAATATTATTAGGAATTTCATACTGGGTCACCGGGTCGACTAGACACGATGCCATGGTGTGATACGCCATTTTGTTTAGGCGATGCGTGCCAAATGGCCGATTCTGAGGTACACGAATTCTCGTGCGATTTGATGACAGTGATTTGACACAAAATGCTACTTATTATATATCAATTTTAAGCCCGTAGCTTCTGTAAAGTTTGTGTATAAACATTTTCATAGTATCTTTCAAAACAAAATGGCTAATGGAGAGTTATAGTGAACAGCGATTGATTTGGAACAGTGTGACGTTGCATATAATTTATTGACAGAAATGTGACACAAAATATCACTTACTATATGTCAATTTGCAGCTCATAGCTTCTAGAATATTTGTATATAAACACTTTGTTAGTACCTTTAAAAACAAAATGGCTAACGGTAAGTTGTAGTAAACGGTCACTGATTTGGAACAATGTAACGATGCATGTCATTCAGTGACAGAAATAGGACACAAAATTGCTCATATTGTATGTCAATTTGAGGGTCATATCTCCTAAAAAATTTCCATATGAACATTTTGTTAGTATCTTCCAGAACAAAATGGCTAATGGGCAGTTATAGTAAATGGTCACTGATTTGGAACAATGTAACGTTGCATATAATTCAATCACAAAACAGTGACAGAAAATGGCACTTATAGTACATCAATTTAAAGCTTGAATGTCATAAAAACAGATATATAAACAAGGCATAAAAATTTTGTAAAATAAAATGGCTAACGATCAATTACAATGAACACTGATCGGTACAATAACAATAATATAACGTTTCATGTGATTTTATGACAGAAAAGTATGATAAAATGACACTTATGATACATCGGTTTAAAGCTTGAACTTTATAGGAAGCACCTATATAAACGATATATTAGTATTTGTCAAAATAGAAGGGCTGACGGTCAGTTATAATGAAGATTGACAGATTTGGAAGGTTATAACGTTTCATATGATTTAATGACAGAAAAGTATACTAAAATGGCACGTATGATACATCAATTTGAAGCTTAAAGTGTAAAGAGGTATACATAAACAGTACACAGGTTTGTATAAACATTTTGTAAATATTTCCTAAAAAAAAAGCGATTGACTATCAATTATAGCAATTAACGAGAGATTTTGAAGAACATGAATGTTTATACAATTTCAGGACAGAAAGGTATTACAAAATGGCACATATTGCACTTCAATTTAAAGCACAGGTTCAAATAAAAATGGCTACCTCATACCACTATTCCTGATACAAAGATAACTCTACATTGCGACAAAATACCTTAATAATTGTATATTCGTGAAAATGATAGAGAAATATTTTATTTGTCCGTATTTATTTGTTTGTAAAACACGAAATTCCGTGTTGGGATATCCATTAAACGAAAATCAGTGAAAATGACGATGTTAACAGTCCATCGACTCAATTCGACGCGTTTCCGTAAAAACCCACGGCAATATCGCGAAAACCAATCGCACATCAGCTAATTCCCCGTTTAATCGGATTTATATTCACCGAAAGACCCTTCGGGAAGAAAAAGGAGCGTTTAATTGCATCAACGCAACAACCGGCTGGTCTTTTCTCGTTAAAATTGAACAGCAATCGGCGAGAATGGCCCCAATTCATAGGTAATAGTTCGTTTATATGCAAATGCGATGGGCAAAATGGCGAACGGTACACGAAAATGTCACCCCGCTAATGGAAGATGTACAAATCACGAAGTCGTACAATAACCGTCAAAACAAGGTACAATCTACGATTCGAAATAAGAAAATAGTCGTTCGACATTTCCAACGGGAACCGATCGTGGATCGAGAGGACATTTATCGCGGTCAAGTAACGAGATAATCGAACGATTATCGATCTGGTGAATTTCGCACGGGAAAATAACTCTTGCTTATCTGTCGTTCGAACAGGATACAAGTACTCGAAAAATAACTACCCGATAATAGACTTGCTATCAATTGCACTTACAACAAAATGCCGATACTTGATTCGCTGTTTAATATTTTTTTCTGAGTGCCGATTAGACTGCAGAGATAAACGAACAAAATTAAAATACTTACACAAGCGGTTTTAATAGTATCTGGGAATTAAAAAGATACAGTACAGTACATTGGAGTGTGTTAGGAATACTATTATCTGGTATGTGAATTTATAAAAATGGTATTAGTTTGTGACAACATTTGAGAAAATTTAAAAATTGTTTAAAATTTATTGTGAGTACCGATTAAACTGCAGAGATGAATAAAATTAAAATACTTATGCGATTTATTTTAATAGTATCTGGGAATTGAAAAGAGACAGTGCAGTATAGTGGAGTGTATTCGGAATACTAATATGTATTAGGGATGTTAATTTGTAAAAATAGTAATAGTTTCTGACAACATTCGAAAGAACTGAAAAATTGTTTAATATATGTTTGTGAGTACCGATTAAACTGCAAAACTGGTCAAATAAAATTAAAATAATTTTGCAATCGATTCTGACAGTACCTGAAATGAAGAACAGACAGTGTCCTATATTGCAGTGTATTAGGAATACTATTATCTATGGTGGATGTTAATTTGTATAAATGGTAATAGTTTCTGACAACATTTGAAAGAACTGAAAAATTGTTTAATATATGTTTGTGAGTACCGATTAAACTGCAAAACTGGTCAAATAAAATTAAAATAATTTTGCAATCGATTCTGATAGTACCTGAAATGAAAAACAGACAGTGTCCTATATTGCAGTGTATTAGGAATACTATTATCTATGGTGGATGTTAATTTGTATAAATGGTAATAGTTTCTGACAACATTTGAAAGAACTGAAAAATTGTTTAATATATGTTTGTGAGTACCGATTAAACTTCAAATCTGCTCAAATAATATTAAAATAATTTTGCAATCAATTTTGACAGAACCTGAAATTAGAAACAGACATTGCAGTATATTGGAGTATATTAGGGATACTAATATCTATCAGGAATTCTAATTTATGAAAATGGTATTAGTTTGTGACAACATTCGCGTATGAACGAAATTTACGAGCACACTATATCCGTACAAGCACGCTCCAATTTCTCCCACGCTGGCGCGATATAAGAGAATGAGAGCCGGCTTAATCCCAAAAGTAGTCCTCTGGCCCCAGGAAATCCTTTATGCAAGAGACCGACTATTCATGGGCACCCGTAGGCACGTTGAATGACCAAGAAAGTATCCTTCGCGATCACGGGGCATCTGTCGACTTTGCCAACCCTTTTTCCACGCTTTTCCCGAAAATCGTGCGAGCTGATCTGCATTTTTACCCGACATCTGCTGATTTCCGGCATTGTTCGCGTGCGTGGCCAGCTGAACGCCACGGAAAGGTTTCAACTTTGTGGCGAATCAATCGGACGATTTACATCGGTCGCCTGCCATAAAACGAGAGACACGATGCGACAGATGGCACGATCGACAATGCAAAACGTCCGTTGAATTGCACAATCGTGAGTAATGGCGTTTCGTGGAAACTGAGACGCTCGAAACGGTCGTTGGGGGTAGACCTAATCGGAGGCAAGAAACAGTCACGAGGTTGATAACGCTATTTTTCAACAAAATGTATGTATTGCGCGGTATTCGAATCTTACGGAATGTTATACATCGAATTCGACAATTTTTAAATCCTATTTCCGAAAAATTGCAAAATTATAAAATGCTCGCAAAAATGAAGCATGCCAGTGGGAGACACTGTTATCAAACAAAAGAAAGTTTTTTTTTCATTTCGAGTTAGAATTAAACGATTAAAGTACTTAAAAAATTTTTAGATTCCAGAATTCCTTCGTTGATGAATTCCTGGATTCCTGAGTTCTTGGATTCCTTAGTTCCTGGAGTCCGGAGTTCCAGGATTCCTGAGTTCCTATATTCATGAGTTCCGAGGTTCTTCAATTCTAAGATTCATGAATTCCTAGACTCCTAAGTTCCCAAATGGATTTCTACATTTCTACATTTCTACATTTCTACATTTCTACATTTCTAAATTCCTAAATTTCCAAATTTCTAAATTTCTAAATTTCTATACTTCTAAATTTCTACACTTTTAAATTTCTAGATTACTAAATTTGTACATTTCTAAATTTCTACACTTCCAAATTTCTACATTGCTAAATTTCTACATTCCTAAATTCCTACATTTCTAAATTTCTACATTTCTCAATTTCTACATCCTTAAGTTTCCAAATCCCTAATTTTCCAAGTTCCAAAGATTGCAAGTTTCCAAGCTCTAAAATTTCAGAATTTCGTAATTCCTAAATTTCAAAATACATTCAAAACTCAAAAAATTCCAGGGACCCGAATTTCCAAAAAACCAGAACTTCCGGGATTCTAAAATTCCTCAATTCCACTCTTCCAAAATTCCAAAATCCCAAAGTTCCACATCGAGTCCCAAAATTCCGAAATCCCTCTCTAAAAAAGTACAAAATATCCACAACCCATTATCGCGCACAATCACGAACGCAAACCCAAACCCGTTAAAGCTGATGAAACATCAAACGGAAGGTAAGTACACAAGGAAGAAAAATAAACAGACGAGTATATTCGAAAAGTTGGTGAAAGTTAGCAGGGCAATGAAAAGCCCTCGGCAGTATACCCGGTGAAAAGGTTTAAAATGTGAATTCGAAGGGGTCGCATGATACGAGCAACTACGCACTTCCGCGTCTATGGAAAGTGAGCACCTGTTGTCGGTGTTTACCCTTACATTATATACTTTGCTCTGCTTTTATGGCACGCAGTACATGCATACCTACGCTTATAAGTAACGGTAGATGTTTCCACCTACATTCAAAGGAGCTTCGAAGTGAAAGGAGACAAGGATACGCTTCGTGACAGTGTTTCTCATCGTCGAACCAATACAAAAACGTCCACAAGATGGCCGGCTCGATTAGTTAACCAAAATGGCGCCGCCGAATTTCGACGCAATCAACTAAAGAACTTAACCCACTTTATTTATTGTTTGAGTGTATAAAATTGTGAACAGTGCATTCATATTTTATTTTTAGCATAGCAAAGAACTGTTGTATATATTTTTTTGTTTACTGAGCAATGTATTATGAATTTAATAAAGTAATTTGTAGCTCGTTGCGAAAAAACGTGTTTCGGTCAAACGAGAGATAGATATTTTAATAAATAGCATTAATTATATATTAAGTTTGGGTCAACGTGAAATTCTTAATAGTGAGTATAGACAACTTTAGGATACAAAGAATAGTCCTTGCAAATTTATAAATATTAACAGTTTAGTTTTTTTTTAATTTTGAATCACAATCTCGATTATTGTGATCCGTATCACAAG
Source organism: Coelioxys conoideus (assembly GCA_947623535.1). Taxonomy (NCBI): domain Eukaryota; kingdom Metazoa; phylum Arthropoda; class Insecta; order Hymenoptera; family Megachilidae; genus Coelioxys; species Coelioxys conoideus. The sequence goes on along the minus strand of OX392451.1, from coordinate 7,407,455 downwards.
GAGTGACATCGTGCTTATGCTTCGTCATCTCGTTTCAACATCTTCAAATCGTAAATCTGAAGTTGATGCGATTTTATCAAATATTTAATTCTGTAAATATAAATGAACTTATTACTACTTAACGTACGATACCTCTAATTATCACCAATTAAATAATATAGATAATAATCGATAATACAACAATATTTCATGGTACATAATTGAACAACATTGGATATTAAACAGCCCTGAAATGAATAGAAAAAAAAAAATGAATATTTATAGTGTTGTTAATATTTCGTGAGAAAACGATTCCAAGATGGCGCAACCGTAAAAGCAATATCGTTATCGCAATTTGCCATAAGTGCTATTTTATAGTACTTTCGTGTCATGTCATTTCATCTTCGGCGTTTCGAAATCCGACATTTTATATGCAATAACGTAACAGTTAACCTTATATCGCACAATCTAAACGCGTATGTAGATAAAGGCAAAAAAGTCTAAATGAAGATATAAGTAAATGTTAAATTGATTCTATGTTTTCTATAAAAGAAGAGTCTCGGGTTTCTCGCTAGCGAATCAATCGAATCTCGTGGAAAATGTCTTATTCATTATTCAGTAGCTTGACATTTTCTACTTTCCCGAGGAAAAGTCGTCGCCCGTTCGCGTTTTCTCGATAAATCTCTCCTTATTTATTGCAACCTCTCGTTTCGTGATATTCGAGACGCGTTATTAAGTCTGTCGCGTGTCAATTAAAAATTTCACAATAATCGACTCTAAATTATTAGAATTTATTAACTGCGTTGATAAGTAAAAAATTTTGCATTAATTGTCCATGCGAGGTAACATTAGAAGCATAATGCTTTTACACGTTCATAAATGTTTACCTCGGTAATTGTTAAAATTAAATTGATTTATTATATTATTCTTTATACCGATAATTACACTTTTAATAAATACTTAAATGTACATAGAATGTTTAGACGAGGTGAAATTATGTTTTTATACACTGATCAATATTTTTTCAGGTATCTGCCATTTTCGAGGTTAGGTTAAATTTTTAAATTTGAGGTTAGGTTAAATTCTATCGTCGATATTCTTCACACTATTAATCACGTTAATAAAAAAAAAACAAATAAATTTACACAAAATGTTAAGAAAAGTTGGTATATTCTATTTGTTGATAAATATTTTTCGAGATTATGTCAGTGATTTGTGAAGCTAAGTTATTCGCTGTTAATTAATAAATAAATAAGGTTTCATAAAAGGTTACTACGATGTAACATCATGATCTTATACATTTACAAATATTCGTTAAGATAATGTCCATAATTTTCGAGGTTATGTATTATATCATATAAAATGTATATAAAATATGTTTTAACTTTGTCTTCGTATATAATGCTTAATTTTAAAAATCACTTCTGTCAATAAATTTAAAATCAACGGTGATAAATAACTTTTGGAGTATAATTAACAAATTGTAATGTGCAATTGGTAATTTCATTAAAAAAATGAATGAAATATTATTTACATTCGGTCTGATGGTATAATGTCATTTGCGTTATGTTATTTTTTTAAATACCGCAAACTAAAATACACTTACCGTCAAATTGATAATTCCGATTGGAATTTTATCACGTTTATTTTGCGATGTTTGGTAATGCTACGTTAAACAAACAACCGACAATCTGTTTATTGTGTTATCGGCAAATCAAGTAAATATTATACGTTTATATCAATCTTCTGTCCTCCATAATACTTACTGCTAATGTAATTTGATTAATTAATTACATTGTCAAATTATCAGTTTGTACTCAAACCTATTTACATCGATGTAACTGTACATTTATAACAGACTCTGATGAATGAAACTGCATTAACAATTTTCAATTACTTTTACATATTCGCGTTTATAAATTTCTGAGTTTCGAATATTTTAGATATCTACATTTGTGAAAATTCTGAAAATTCTTTGTTCGAAAAATTGTTTGTCTTCTAAACTGCGATATTAGAAATTTGTAAATTTGTAAATTAAATTCATAAATGTGTGCATTTGTTAACTTGTGAACTCGTAAACTTGTTAGCTCTTAAATTTGTAAACTTGTAAAATTAAATTTGTAAACTTGTAAACTTGTAAAATTAAATTTGTAAATTTGCATACTCATAAATTAAATTTGTAAACTCGAACAGTAAAAAGTTTCTAAACCGCCAACGCCAAAAACTTGTGATTTAAATAATTTCCAAATTGGAAATGCGTGAATTTCCAAAATTCCGAACTTGAAAATTTCAAACATCAAATATTCAATCATTTTCAAACTTGAAAAATAGAAATTTCTGCAATATCTAGACTTCACAAAAAATCAAAAAATCTGACAACAAAGTACCAAGTTTAAGGATTAATTTCCATATCCCAAAACATCAAAAGTTAAGAACCTAATTACTCAACAATGATTACTATGACGTAGTAGTTACTATGACATTACTATATCGTTTTACAGCAAATTCGCATTCTTGATCGCGCACATCGGATATTGTCCATAAAATCATCAGAACACACCGTGCGTTGACCAACCTAACCATACCTCACACACTCGAAGAATTCGTAGAATCATTTGAGAAACACTGAGCAGCCATAACAGCGTATCGATAGTAACGAGCTAGGTTGGAACGCAGAAATTGTTGTACATTACGCTACATATTTATAATCATACGCAAGGTTATATATATCTCAGCGTAATCGTGTGCACATGTACACATAGGTCCATGTATGTACACGTGTGTACATGTTGTACGTAAACGCGTTATGTAAACGCACTTGAGCGATGTGACTACGCATAAGGGTAGCTTTATAAAAATTCTACAAGGATCGATGGTGTTGTTGCCATGGATATGGTAATCGCTGTTTAAATATGTCTGCAACAGCTTTCCACCATGGCGGACACTGTTTCTGTGTCATCGTAACTTTTCAACCACCTTTCAACCGTCGTTTAAACTTTAAATCGATCTGTCAATTTTTATATCCATCCGAACGCAAGTATCCACCAACTTATTAGGTTAATGAACTCTGTTGATATAAAAATTATGTTTTACTCGATATAATAACGGTACTAACCCGTAAATTACGCTCGACATGTACACGCGTTGATACTAAAGTTTATTTCAATGAGGTTGTCCAATTTTCAATTTCTTATCGAATGAAGACGTAATTCTGCTCGATTTGACTTCAAACCTTTTGCAAGTTTTAAAACAAAAATTTTATGACTGACCTGCATACTCACTGCTTGATTTTAATCACGCACCACCGCAGGGATTTTGGAAACTGAATTCTGCAGTGGATCGATTAAACTAGTAACACTGTTTTGCGACTAACAAGGGTCTGTTCTTTGGTTGCCAAAAATCAATACGATTTTTGCTTTTCTTTTTTCTATAACAATTTTGCAATTCCGGGATTCGGTAGTTGACACGTCCAGAAACGTGAAAGTATAAGGAATTTACAGATTCTTGAATTTATAATCTTCAAAAGTTGGTGATTTGTAAACTCGCAGGTTTGAAAATTCGGAAATGTCGCAATTTTAAATTTTATAAGTTTGGAGTCTTAAAAAGTTGTTAATTCAAAACCGTAGACAATGAAAACCTGCTAGTCAAGAAAGTGGAAATATATTCAAAGTTTAGGTAACCATTTTGTAAATTTCTGAACTTAAAATATTTAGATATATGACTAGATAAATGTATCTAAGATATACTACTATCCATATACAATTATACCGCTTCTAATTTATCGTCCAATAAAATTTGATCAAATAGTTCTGAATATTTTCGACGAAACCGATTTGAAACGAGTATAATTTTAGTCGATGGTATAACGTTGCTGTGTCTGGACTCGCACCCGGCCGTCATCTAATTTAGGTGCAATTTTTATTCGACAGCGTTGCTGCGTTTCGCACATAACCTAAACGATAACCGTCTGCTCAAACAAGAATCCCGTCTGTGCATAAATGCTATCAAATTTGCGCCATGTTTAACGCTGCGTTGCATTACAATATCGAACGTTAATAAACAAACAAATGTTGCAAACCGAACATTCGCGTTGATCGATCCAACTAATTTTTTTCGAACACTATTGTCTCTAAATTGAAAACGTTGTCTGATTAATACGAACTCGGACTGATATATGCACAATTAATAATATTAATAACCAGGTATAATAATTTACGTTTCGAAGTTCTATGAGCAAGTTTGAAATTATTTTTATTTGCTATATAATTTATTATTGTTAAAAATAGAGTTCAACAAAAATCTTGATGATATGGTTGAAAAGAAGTTCAAGTAATGCACGTGCAAATTATTAATTATAACTATAACCAGTTACAATAATTTGCATTGAAAAGTTCTGCGTACAAGTTTCAGCAACATTAAAAAAATTGTCAAACTGCCATATAATTGATTATATTTTAAAACAAAGTATAATAAAAATCTTAATAATAAGGTTAAAAAGAACTTGAAATAATGTACATACAGGTAATATTATTAATTATAACTATAACCAAGTACAGTAATTTACGTCGTAACTACTCGCGTTTAAAAGTAGAGTTAAATAAAAATCTGTCTGACAAGATAACCAGAGTGTTCAGCAAACACTCTGACACTAATTTGTATAGTCAGTTACAGCATTTTACGAGCGCGCAGAATGCAGCTGGGTGTTACGAATAAAAATCGTATCTAGTTTGGCGAGATCCGTGGCTCGCAGCATTTTACGACCGATTAGAATGCAGTTGGTGCTACAAAAAAAATCGTAATCTGGTTTTGTCTAAATTTACAAATAATGCAAATTTCGCGAGACACAAATTCACTTTGAGGGCCATTTGTGATCGATTCTTAGGTTCGAGAAAATGGTGGTTTTCGATTTTCTTAAAAATTGACATTCACCAACGATAGCTTTTATGTATAAATATTACAGAAATATTATAGCAGCGTTATGCAAATATTATAGCAATGATATACAAATATTACAGTAATATAATAGCATTACGGTAGCAATATTATACAAATATTGTAACAACATTGTAGGAGTACTATAGTAATACTATAGCAATATTATAGCAATATTATAGCAATATTATAGCAATATTATAGCAATATTACAGCAATATTATAGCATTATTATAGCATTATTATAGCATTATTATAGCATTATTATAGCAATATTATAGCAATATTATAGCAATATTATAGCAATATTATAGCAATATTACAGCATTATTATAGCAATACTATAGCAATATTATAGCAATATTATAGCAATACTATAGCAATATTATAGCAATATTACAGCAATATTATAGCATTATTATAGCATTATTATAGCATTATTATAGCATTATTATAGCATTATTATAGCAATATTATAGCAATATTATAGCAATATTATAGCAATATTATAGCAATATTATAGCAATATTACAGCATTATTATAGCAATACTATAGCAATATTATAGCAATACTATAGCAATACTATAGCAATATTATAGCAATATTGTGCAAATATTATTGCAACAGAATTATAGTAGCAGTAATAACAGTACAGCATTTTTTTATTGAAATGTTTTAGTTTCGTTCCGTATAGTGACACAGAGATGCATGAGTGAGCGTCCACATACGAAAAACATGTTTCAAAACAAAATGACGCTTGTTCTATACTTCCTTTGATCTTTACCGCTCCTCAACCGAAACAACAATTTTGTGTAAACATATTTCATTTTGCCTCTGACGACAATGAGCCACGGTATCGCTATAACAGGGTTCCTAGACATGGCTGGAACTATTCGAACGTTTAAAATGACGTCTTTTGCGAAGGATTCTGATTTCACTATAATATATTTCATATGACATTCAAGTTACGAGCCTGACTTCTGGAGTAACAACGTTATTGAAGATTCTGAACAGTGGAAATCCAAAGGCACAAATTAACTGTATTTTGTAGACCCAAATCTAAAATGGGAGTGATATGGTTAATTTATTCGTGATTATTTTAATAATTCATGAAGGTACAGACAAATTTATGGAGTTTTTTGAGTCTTTCACTTTCAGAGTACCAATTATCTAAAGTTCCAAATTGTTGCTGTCACAATTTTTTCGGATTCTAAATACCCATATCTCCAAACTTTAAGAAATCTCAATTTTTGGACCAGAGTTGAGAACTTCCAGAGTAACAAGGTCCCAAACTCCCAGATTATCAAATGTATAAGATTTCAACTGCTTAAAGTCCCAAACAATCATAGTCCTAACTTTGCAAGGTCCCAAATTCCCAAGATATCAACCTCCAACACACAAAGTTCCACATTCATAAGATCTGAACCTCATAATGTTCCAAACTCGCATAGTTCCAAACTTCTGTAGTCCCAATCTCCTACAGTTCCAAATTCACAAGATCTGAACCTCCTGAATCCCCAAACTCTCATAGTTTCAAGCTTTTATCATCTTCAACATCCAAAGTCCCCATTCATAAGATCTGATGCTCCCAAAGTTCTAAAGCTTCTCAACTTCAAATTCACAAGATTTGAACCTCCTAAAGTACCAAACTCCCATAGTGTCAAGGGCACAAAGTCAAGAGTCCCAAATTCATAAGATCTCTTCTTTCAAAATTCCAAACCTCCACAGTCTCCAACGTTTCGAGTCCCCAAAGTCTCAAATCCGCAATATGTCCCCGTTTGAGAGTCTCAAGATCCCATAATCCCAATCTTCCAAGGTCTCCCATCCTAACTGAATCGCCAACATCAAAAAAGCACGACAACCAAATCCCCGAAAACCCCGCACTTTCAAAAATGCACGAAACGAAAAACTACAAACTGAACTTATCCAAAGTCCAGAATTTTCTGAGGTCTCAAAACTTCAGAGGTCCCCCGGGAACATCGGAGAAGATAAAAATTCCGACGCACCAACGTTCCGTGACCGCAAAATCGCGGATTAGCGGAAAATCGCGATATTGCGTCCAGAATCGTGCGCGACGAATCGAGCAAAAAAGAAAAAAAAAATTTCCCTCGGATTCGTGGCGAATATTTAAACGCTGCGAATCACCTGTTTCGCTTTCCCCGTGAATTTTCAATCGTTCCCAGTCCGCGACGACGTTCGCTCGTTGCGTAATGAAATTGCAGTTTCGATACGAGCCTCAAACACGTGCATTCTCTAGGAATCCTTGCGTCCCACGCGTTAGGCGTGTGCTGCGTGCAGATACACGGCCACGATTGCGTGGAAACGTTACGTGCGAACGGTACAACGAGTTCCACGAGTGAAAGGGTTGCGTTAATACGGAGAACTTTACACTTGACGCTGCGCTATACTGTACGCGGGAAATATCGGTGGGCGAATACGAATACGTTCATCAAACGTATTCACGATCTACGGTAATTCGCTTAATCTCTCGCGTTTTTTTACGCTGCTTCAATATTTTCGTGTTTTTACTTTGCACCGCGATCGCAATTATCGCGACTCGCGTTCGCAATTGTCGCTCCTCTTCGTTCATCGCCATTTTTTTTTTCAACGTTCCGAAGCCATGAACTTGAAACTGATGCAATATTAACAAATATTTGTTTCTGTAAATGTACGTAAACTGGATGGCAATAATACGTAACATGTGATATCGTGAATTAACAACGATTAAAAATTGTTAATAATAATTGATAAATTGTATCGTTTTAAATGATAAATTGATAATGAAACACTAGTAAATAATACAATATTCAACCAATATTAATTATTAAACAATAGTGAACCAAACAAAAATAGCTAAATGTCTGATAAATTATATCGATTTAAATAATAAATTGATAATTAAACACTAGTAAATAATACGTAATGAACCACTGTCTCATGTTCCTACAATACATCATGACTACTTTCAAAAACTTTTTTATAACGATAAAGCTAAAAATGGCATCTATTTAAAAAATACAAAATTATATACATATATATATATATAATATTTATAATAAAAATAATACATGTGTATATCATTTCGTATTTTAATATGTGTCACATTTAAACATCGCAAAAAAATATACACATATCTTCATGACTGCTATCAACAACTTTCTCATAACGACAAAAATAAAAGTGACAAATATTAACATATTGCCACGAACATGATCATATTAACATATACCAATATTCTTCAAACCATTCGAACGCACCCCTTAAATATCTCCCACAGTTACGAAATAAACTTACATCGCTTACAAAGAAAACCGAGTCGTTCGCTGGGACAAAACGTAACCGTGGAAATTAATTGACGTTTCATCGCCGATTCTTGACCGCGCGTTATTTCCGACGCAATAGTAACCGCGTGTTCAACGGCCGTAAAACGCAACGTCGAACGTACGTAAGTACAATGATTCACACGATAAGCGAACACCGTGTATATGACGGCAAGGTGGATCGGCCTGTCTGACGTAGCGGTGTCACGGATGTAAACGCGAACTCGTTGATATTAGAAGGTGGCGGAGCATAGTGGAGTAGAAGAGAAAGAAGGTGGGGGGTGGGTGGGTAGGGGGAGAGGGGCGTCGGGGAGGGGGCGAGGAAGAGGTCCAGTGACGTCACGGGCAACCTTGAGCACCGACCTCGGACAACGAGCCGCCTGCTTAATCTATATGCAAGCGATGCTTTTCTCTGTCTCTGTATGTGTTCGTGTGCCGACTACAAAAGCGCATGCGCGCGCGCACACAATCGCAACACGCGACGCGCCGCGAGGCGGGAAACGCGCGGAAATTCGCCCGACGGATTCTGTAACCCTTTAACACTTTGATCGCTGCGTCGTACGCATATGGGTGACGCTTAAATTTCCATATGAATCTAGTGTATCTATTTAGTAAGAATTTGGTGATTTAACTGGTACATCTATTTAGTAAGAATTTGGTCATTTACCTAGTACATCTATTTAGTATTAATTTGTTCATTTACTCAATTGGAAACAACGGTATTAATTACTTGGATCTATGAATAATGAATAAAGCAAAATATTATGAACATATTTGATGGGATTTATTAATCATAAAAATACTATGTAATTAAATTTTCAACTACGTTAGGGTGGCAACGTGTTAACCCGAGGATACGGGTGCTCGGACGAAAAGTAGATTACTTAAGGGGAGACGTCTGAGTAGATGGAGTGAAAAAGGTTCTTTCTTTTTCTGATTAAAAAGTTAATTGAAAACCTATAGAATACGAAACACATTGATGTTCAGAGTAGAGTACATCTTGAAATTTTTGTATCCCGAGATACTTATTGCCCAGTACTCGACTCTACAATTCGAATCCCGATATCCCGAAATTCCTATACCCCAAATTCCGTACACTCCGAAATCTCTATATCTAAAAATCCCTACATATTGAAATTCCTATAATCCGAGATACTTATTTCCCAATATTCCTACAGTCCGAATCCCGGTATCCCGAAATTACTATACCCAAAATTCCCTTCACCCCGAAATCTCTATATCTCAAAATTCTTATATCCCGAAATTCCTATATCCCGAAATACCTATTTCCCAATATTCCTACAATCCGAATCCCGGTATCCCGAAATTCCTATATCCCTAATTCCCTACACCCCGATATCTCTATATCTCAAAATCTTGAAAATCCTATATCCCGAGATACTTATTTCCCAATATTCCTACAATTCGAATCCCGATATCCCGAAATCCCTATATCTCAAAATCCCTAAATCTTGAAATTCCTATATCCCGAGCTACTTATTTCCCAACATTCCTACAATCCGAATCCCGGTATCCCGAAATCCCCATATCCCAAAATTCCTATATCCCGAAATTCTTTACATCCCAAAATTCCTATATCCCGAAATTCTTTACATCCCAAAATCCCTATATATCGAAATCCATATATCCTTCAGTCCCCATATATCCCTATATCCAAAACTTTATATATCCATAAATCCGTAAATCCCTATATCCCTATCAATCGTGTTACGAATATCCATTTGTTACATAAATCAACAGACGCAATTTTCTTCATCGAACGATTCGCGATTCACCGTATATTTGCTATTAATATTTACGAACGGACTGTGTTGAGCGTAATTCGACACAGCGAAGTGGACGTAATAATTATTTCGTTACTGGCCAACGAAAAGATCGATTTATCGGCCGAATGACGCGATAAGATAAGATGGAAGTCAAAAGTCAGTCGCTTCGTGAGTTGTGAAATTTGTCCGATAACTTTCGTACGCATATACCGTGTACATACAATCGAGTACATGCAATACAAGCCTCCCAAGATCAACATTTCTGTTTTCGGTTTTAATTTTAATACGGGCCACGTAACATGCTCAGAGATTAATCCACGAAGAGCCTCTTTATCGTGGCATCGATCGCCTCCGCGCTCATCCTCCATAATCTTTTCACCCGTACTCGGTGTTCTTACCGAAACGTTTGTATACGTTTATTCGTGCTTGTCTCTGTCTCTATTTAAAGTATTTTTATCACCCAGAAATTTGTTCCCGAGGACGGAATGTTTTTTTTTTTTCGCCCGTCCACGATGACCGACCACTTAACGCGCTTGGTGCCGGGCTAACAGGTGCTACTTGACCGTGATTAGGCGAACGCGTACAAAACATTTCCAGGTACACGAAACTCGTATCTGCACGGCCCTGACCTATCGTCAGGATACGCGAAACCTTATCGAATGTTGCTGGCGACATGTGTTTTAATACACGCTCGAATGTGTGTGGCTTAATACACGCTCGGGATCGAAGATGTTAACGCGTTGATCGATGAGTCCGAATACAAAGCGCTACGTTTCGTGTAGCTTAATCTTGGTTATCTGTTAAGGTGTTCGTGTTTCGACATTACTTACAAACAATATGGCTGATTATGTCATGTGCCATGTTATGTACACGGGATTTTACAATGAATCCCAAAGTCCCTGATTTTTTAGAAATCCCTGCATTCATCAATTTTTAAATCTGTGGATTCTTCGATATTTACATTCCAGAATTGCTAGGTTCGTGTGTTTCAAAATTTCTATGTTCCAAAATCGCTATATCCCGAAAACTGTATATCCCAAAATCGCTGCATCCCGAAATTTCTATATCCAAGAATACATGTTTCCCAATATTCCTTTAACCCAAATTCCTATATCTTGAAATCCCCATATTCCAAATTTCCTATATCCCAAAATTCCTATATCCCAAAATTCCTATACCCCGAAATCTGTATATCCCAAAATCGCTTTACCCCGAAATTCCTATATCCCAAAACCCATATTTCCCAATATTCCTATAACCCAAATTCCTATATCTCGAAATCCCCATATCCCAAAATTCCTATACCCCGAAATTCATATAACCCGAACTCTGTATATCCCAAAATCGCTTTACCCCGAAATTCCTATATCCCAAAATACTTATTTCCCAATATTCCTATAATCCAAATTCCTATATCTCGAAATCCCCATATCCCAAATTTCCTATATCCCAAAATACTTATTTCCCAATATTCCGATATCCTGAAATCCCCATATCCCGAAATTCCTACATTTCGAAATTTTTGTATCCCGAAATCTGTATGTCCCAAAATCGCTGTATCCCAAAATACTTATTTCCCAATATTCCAATATCCTGAAATCCCAACATACGAAAATTCCTATATCCCGAAATTCCTACATTCCGAAATTTTTGTACCCCGAAATCTGTATGTCCCAAATTCCCTATATCCCAAAATACTTATTTCCCAATATTCCAATATTCTGAAATCGCTATATCCCGAAATTCCTACATTCCGAAATATCTGTACCCCGAAATCTGCATGTCCCAAAATCGCTATATCCCAAAATACTTATTTCCCAATATTCCTTGGGCCACAGTGTGTCGCTCTCTGTGTTCATGATCTATGTTCACAGTAAACGCCGACGTACAGAGATTTAACGTTTGTTAAACACGCGATAAAGATAGCTGACGCGACATTAGGTCCATTTTAATTGGACGGTGCTATACATACGTCGAATCGATCGACAGTCGAGATCTTTTTCCTTCGAACTTGTCAGATGTGCATCGTCATCCGACTGATGTCACCTTCACGAATTTGAAGGTCAACGTAGGTTGTGCTCAAAGTTAATTGTCATCGTTCATCGAGCCTCTACAGCGGATTCCTATATGCTGTCATCGTTCGAATCGGGTTACCGGGTATGTGTGATGCATTTGGGGTTACGCGATGGAGAAGATATGGCGTACGGTTTCAGCGGAATGTGTCAGAAATTAATGAGTTATCGAATTCGGAATTCCAAGGGCTCGGGCGTTTCGTATTCTCAATTGCTTGAACATTAGAATATTATCAAATGCATCCTGCTCGTCGAATTTATCAGAATCGTCGAATTTATTAAGTTTATCGGGTCTATCAAATATATCGAACTTATCGAATTTATCAGATTTCCAATATTAGAAATTTGTAGATATATATTATGTAAATGAGAACTTGTAAGGTTAAAAATTTGAAAGACTGGCGAATTAATTAGTTAACTAATTGAATCACCAATTAACGAATGAATGAATTAAAGAATTAGCCAACTAATAACGTAACTAATTAATCAGTTGACCGATTAATGACTTCATATATTAACTAATTAATGGACTATCTAATTAACGAAATGATCAATTAACCTGTCCACCCACTAACGAATTAATTGATTCACAATTAGACGAAATAATCGATTAACTACTAAATAGAATAAATAATCAATTCAAAATTTAACGAATTTAAATAATTAATTGTTCGATTAATAAGGAATTCCACGACGAAATAATCAATTAAACAATAAACGAAGTAACTAATAAACAAATTTTTAATTTAACGTATTAATCCAACAATTAATTATTCAATTCACGTATTAACCAATTCATAAACTGACGCGTTGAACAATTAACCAATTACTAATAGAAAGAAACAACCAATCAACGAATTATTAAATTAACAAATTAACTAATGAACATCGTAATGAATTTATTATTTGGTTAATTATTAAATCAAATCAAGTATTAATAATATAACACTTCTACAGACGTAGGATAATAGCGAGTGTCCCTTCTAATTATCCAGACGAACAAGTACTGTCGTTCTAATCGTAATTAAAAAGTAATTACGTTGAAACGCCTATTTAACCTGGATGAAATTTCAAATTTTCGTCGAAATTTTTATAACGTCACCGAACGATCCGTATATGCAACAACGTTACGAAAAAAACTGAAATCACCCACTTGATGTTTGTCGACCGAAACGAAATCGTTTCGGTTAATTAAAGTCCACGGTCCAGGCGTGACCCAAGCCGTATATTAATTAGCAGATTGATGAGGACCACGGGGAGAGACACGATCAAACGAATACCGGCATAGTGTCCTACTTTTTCGATAATCCAAATACATCCGCCAATATGGACGCAACTTTTATGTTATCTGGCATCTCCGGGGAAATTAGCACTAGCATCCGAAAATTGACGTACATATTCGACCGGCATACTGGAACGAGAATTTTTCTCTCCGTTTTATAACCGCGACCGTAAAAGACGAAGCAGCGGAACAATACTAATCGCTACGAGTTTAGGAAAATTGCGAGCGACATAGAAAAAGTTTCGAGGGCCTTTCGTCGCGATAACATAAACGATCCATGCACCTTTGACCGTTTGAAAAATTGGTTTATGCCAAACTGGGTTAATTATTACAACAGATGTATGTATATACAATCTCGTTAAAAAATTTGTATATTTTCTATTATAACTGTATTGTACATCATACTTTCGTATAATGATACTTTACGTTTACATATATTGCAAATCTACCATATTGAAAGTATACATATAAATCTGCAGGCATAAGTACACAAAACCTAAACTATATATACAAATATCGGTCGTGGATGTAACATTTTTCGGGCATACAAACTTGAAAATTTAAAGTTCACAGATTCGGAAACTTCGAAACGTGTTTCGTCGGCGATATAACGAGAGAGACCGTTGTGCGTAACTACGTGCATGATGCATGTAAGTAAGTGATTATCGTAAACGACCGATGCGTTTCGTGAAACGTTTATACATAAACAGAGAACAATGAAATAATTAGAGACGTACGAATCGAGCAACGGCTCTTCCGGTATATAGCCGCGTCGGAATATCAACGCCGGTGATCGCGCATAATCCGCGTCGCATTGACGCATTATTATGTTTATTTTTACAATTTCGAACACCGGTTCTTCCCACCGTCAAGAAGTCGTAGCAATTTTGCCAGTGGCGCACTTTGCCCGATCTTTTTTGAGAGATGACGCGCCGTTCGTTTGCAAACAACGAATTCGCATAAGAAATTTCGTCGTTTCTCTATCCGCTGCATTTTTCCTTCCTTTCGTTCCTTTCATCTCGCGACCATCAATTTTTATGACATATACACTCACCGTTTAGCGTCTCGAAATATTTCCAAAACAATATTACTCGGGACGGTGAATTGCGACTATCCCGAACGGATAAACAACCGTCGCGTATCGAACGTGATACACCATGGAGGATCTAGGCACACAGCGATCTAGGGACACTGGTATCTAGGATTCGGGAAATCTAGGAATCTAGAGGTAGGGGCATACCAGATTATCATAATCTCGGAATTTAACACTAGAACTACCAACCAGTCTAAATTACTGGTTTGGGGTTTGGCATTTTTTATTACAAAATTTCTTTTGTCAAAATGTCTGTCATGTTTTATTGAGCTAATGAATAGTTGTATATGTTAGGTGATGCTGCAATATTTATTTATTTATTTTTATCCTTTATTTTCAGTTTTGATGTAAGCATGCATTTAATGCCGGTACTTCTAGTGTTAAACGCACATCGACATTTAGACATATTGCAGTCTAGAGATATCGGATTCTAGGAATATCTAAATCTAGGCTATTTAGCTATTCTGGTATGACGGGATTTAGGAACACGGCAACCTAGAAATGTACAAGATGTCGTAATCTAGGGAGGTAGTAACACGTGGAAGTAGTGATCTAGGGGTATAGTAATCTTGATGCGTAATAATCTAGGGATACGTTGATTTAGAAACGTAGTGATCTACGGAGATAATAATCTTGGTACGTAGCAATGTATGGATACAGTGATCTAGGCCCCTGTGATCTACGGAGATAGTAATCTAGGGATCGAGTAATCTTAGTACGTTGCAATGTTTGGATACAGTGATCTAGGCCCATAGTGATCTACGGAGATAGTAATCTTGAAATGTAGTAATGTAGGGATACAGTGATCTAGTCCCCTAATTATCTACGGAGATAGTAATCTAGGGATATAGTAATCTTGGTATGTAGCAATCAAAGTACACAGTGATCTAGGCCCATAGTGATCTACGGAGATAGTAATCTTGAAATGTAGTAATGTAGGGATACAGTGATCTAGTCCCCTAATTATCTACGGAGATAGTAATCTAGGGATATAGTAATCTTGGTATGTAGCAATCAAAGTACACAGTGATCTAGGCCCCTAGTGATCTACGGATATAGTAATCTAGGGACATAGTATTTTAAGGACACAGTAATTTCGGCCCCGAGTGATCTACGGAGATAGTAATCTAGGGATATAATAATCTTAGTATGCAGTAATCTAGGGACGTAGTGATCTACAGATATAGTAATGTGGGACCGTGAGAATCTACGAAGACAGTAATCTGGGACCATGGTGATGTAGGAAAATAAATCCAGCAATATAGCAATCGTGGTATGTAGTAATACAAGGGCGTAGTAATCTAAGTATATAGTAACCCAAGGATACAATAATCTTGATATGTGATAATCTGTAGATATAATAATCTAGTGAATATATTTATCTACGCATATAATCAGGGGATATAAGCGAGTTTATAAATTTCAAAATTTCAATTTCCATATTTCTCCGTTCCAAAAATCGAAAATTTTTAATTCCGAAATCTGGTCTTAACACTTCTAAACAAGGTATACCTAACGTTCGATAGGAAAGTGGCAATATAACAAGAGCCAACTGCACTCGGTTATAAAGAATTCAGTAACGGTATCGTCGATAACAAACGCGCTATCGGCCATATTAAATTCGAGCAACGGAATCTCGCAACCAGATCCAAGACGACCCGTTCGATTCCTTCAAATCAACGAAACACCGTATTTGGCATGAAAGATCGATTTATTGGGTGGAATATCGAAATTTTCAGTCACCGCGTATTTGACTTGTCATTGAGCAGCCTCGACGCGACGTTTCACGCGCAATATTCCACGTCGTAACGCAGTCTAAACAGATGATCAAAGTGCAGCTTTAATCACGTGAATTATAGTTCCGTCTGCATTGCGTCGTGTGCATTTCCAACGGACAATATCGTCGCGCGTCGCTAACAAAAGCTTCTTCGCTCGCGGCTACATCTTCTTCGGCACGTCACCTTTTCTATTTTTGCTGGAATAATTAACTTATTGATCGGCCCGTTGTTGCTTGACTGGATGTGTCCAATTCATTTTGTTCCTCGCTAAGAATTCATTTTGTTCCACGCTAAAAGTCCATTTTGTTCTCGAGTTGTTTCCATTAGCCGGAAAAATATGCTGTTCGGTCGGATGAAAAAGTGATTGTAAAGATAAATTGAATGGAATGAAAATTTATTTCGAAACTTATTCCATGTATAATGGTGTTTTGCGTCGAGAAATTCTGTGTTTTAGACTTTCGGACAAATCAGATTCGAATTAAGCCACCTTATGCCGCGTTGTAAAAATAGTATATTTATTACTAGATTTGATCGTTACTCGTTTCGTATTATTTTTTTTTTGTTTATATTATTTATTTATTTACATTGTCGGTGTTTATAGTTGTCATTGATTTTATTCATATTTATCCTCACATTCGTTATATCGCATATTTGTTACATTGCATCCATTTGGCGCAGTTCTATTTTTTCGGATTTCAACATTTTTCTCATTGTCAAACGATTTTTGAATATAGTAATTTATCGATTTGATAAATAGTTTTGAAAGTTGAGAAATTTAGAAATTCACGGATTAGTAAATTTGGAAAATGAGAAATGACGAAATTAAAATTTTGAAATTAAAGCTCATGAAACTTTATGGTTCAAGAAATTACAAATTGTGAAACTTGCGAAATGAAACAAAAAATTAAAAAAATTTGATAATCCGGAAATTGTTGAAGGACAAGACACGACAATTTGAAAGATAAAAAATTATCAGATTCCAAATTCTAAATTTGTAAACAAAACAATGTCAAGTTACAAAACACGATAATTTGAGGGGTAAGAAATTCTCAATTTATCAAATTCCGCAATAATAAATTCACAACAGCGAAATCTCGAAAGTTGGTAAACTTATAACGTATCGAATACAAAAAAATTACAGCTCGTCAATTCGAAATCTGTCACGGTCCACTGTTCTAATTAGTTTCAGTTTCGGCGCAAAATAAAACACGCCTAATTCCTCTCGTACATCGTCAAGTGTTAGACGGTGCATTATCATAAACAGGCGCTAGATCCGTCGCATGGTCGTTGTTTAGCCGGTGCAAGGCGGGACGAGACTTGCAAATTCAAATTATCCGCTATTGTAACTGCGTGGCGAGTGACATGGCGCGAATCGCTGTCTTCGTATCAGTATCGTGGCACTGATAACGGCCGATTACGATTATATACGCGGCAAACCGTTTTTTCTTCTCTCTTTCTCATTCTCACTGTCTCTCTGTCTCTCTTTTCCTGGCGTCGCAATTACGACGGCCTCGATACCGCGGTTTTAATAAGTTCTAGTGGAAACTTCGAGATCTATCGGCCTCGCTCGATCGACGTGTGCGCATGCGCGACGCCACGCGCATGCGCGCACTTACATAACCGACGAGTGTTTCAAAAATTCGTGATCGATGCACGAAAACCGTGTCCAGTTTTTTTAACGCCGACGATGTTTTCGTCGACGAATTCGTCAGAACGTAATTTTCGGAGAAAATTCAAGTTCAAGGTTTACCGGAGGCTGGTACGGATTTAAACAGATGGCCTTTTGTATGTGATTATTATTATTTCTCGGTGCAACGCTGCTGCGAAATGATCTGCTTTCTTTTTTTAGGAAACTTCGATGGAGATATTCTAAATCTATTTTCTTTGAACATTCCTATCGTATGATTAGTTTTTTGAACTTTTTATGATATTATTCTTTCGTGGTTTTGTTAGTATACACATGTACGTAGGAGCACGTGCATAGATAAAATTTGAAAGAGAAATTAAATCAGCGATATTTCTGTGAACTGTAACTATCTTAATACCTACTATCTTAAACTATCTTAAAATTAAATTCGAAAAAATTCAGTTCTATGTGAAATGATTAGAAATATTTGTTATAAAAACAGTAAGAATTAAATATAAATTTTTTATTGAATTCACATTAATCAGAATTATCTTCAACTACAAAGTATATGATTTCAAATGATTTTTTTATGTTGCATAATACAATTGCATTGAAAGGAATAAAAATGTGTTCAAGTAACAGAATGATTCTTCATTAATTAACTCGTTGGAATACCATTCATACTTCGAGAGTTTTTGATACGTTGAAATGTTTACAATCTCAAACGCTTTAAATTGTTTACATAATGCGAAACGGCAAGAGCAAATGTCAATGATCAATAAACTGCTGATTGCGCTACAAAAAATTAATTACGCTCACGTTAATCGTATATTTAACTAAATATTTGCACCAAATCATTTCGCGAAGAAGGTCATTATTAATAATATATTTCGTAATTCATGCTCGAATCCCATGAAAATTACTACTCTTCCCGATTGTCAAATTTTCTATTTGCAAAATTAGATTCTTAAATCCCAAGTCTCTATGTACCGAGTCCCTATGTCCCGAATCCAATGTCTCGAATCCCTATACCCCGAATCCTTATGTCCCCAATTCCCATATCCCGATTCCCCATGCCCCGAGTCTCTATATCCCGATTCCCCATGCCCCGAGTCTCTATATCTTGAGTCCCTATGCCCCGAGTCCCTACGCCCCAAGTCCCTATGCCCCGAGTCCCTATGCCCCGAGTCCCCATATCCCGAAACCCCATGTACCGAGTCTCTATATCTTGAGTCCCTATGCCCCGAGTCCCTATGCCCCAAGTCCCTATACCCCGATTCCCCATGCCCCGAGTCACTATATCCCGATTCCCCATGTCCCGAGTCCCCATATCCTGAGACCCCATGTCCCGAGTCCCCATGCTTCAAGTCCCTATGCCCCGAGTCCCCATACCCCGAGTCCTCGTGCCCCGAGTCCCAATGCCCCGAGTCCCCATGTCCCGAGTCCCCATGTCCCGAGTCCCCATGTCCCGAGTCCTCACGTCCCAAGTCCCCATGTCCCGAGTCCCCATGCTTCAAGTCCCCATGCTTCAAGTCCCCATACCCCGAGTCCCCGTGCCCCGAGTCCCCGTGCCCCGAGTCCCCGTGCCCCGAGTCCCCGTGCCCCGAGTCCCAATGCCTCGAGTCCCCATGTCCCGAGTCCCCATGTCCCGAGTCCTCACGTCCCAAGTCCCCATGTCCCGAGTCCCTATGTCCCCAATCCCTATACCTCAAGACCTTTCGTATCCCAAGTCTCTGATGTTCCAAGTCCCTGTTAACCAGATTCCTAGTTCTCCAAAAACCTTGGACTTCTCGTGGAGAAACTGAAATCGTGTAATCGACGTTCTTTTCATAGAACAAATTCAAAAGACGAAAGTTTTTCTTGGCCAATAGCCGAGACAGGCCGCGAATGTTACAGTTTCCTTATATCAATCGAAAATGAAAAGAACGGTGAAAATTCTTTGCGGGAATCAAACGTTTATATTCGAGTTCTATTCTAAACGCAGAACGCTCGCGGGACCTTGGAACGAAAAAATTCCGGCTGGCTACCGCGACGTTATTAAGATGCCTCGTTTTTAGAACGTACCTACGTAATATACGTGAATGCATTTAAATTTGATCGACGAAGGTCGCGAGCAAATGGCTAAAGAAGGTCGGACAAATTCGCCGAATACGCGAAAGCGTTTCGTCCCAGGACCGTCCTCCTCTTTTTCGTTTCGTTTCCGAGGAACAGAGCCGGCCAGGCAACTGCGCAAAAGAGTTCTCGAAATTCTGCAGACATACTGCATAAAGGTATGCGAGCGTGCAATCGTGGATACGTTTAAAAAAGCCCGGCCAGTTTTGTATTCGACGCTGTAAACGTGTCGCCGTCTTTATTCTGAATTGCGTACGAGCATTTCTTCGAAAACGTATTGTGCACCGACATTTTCTGCCGATCGCGCTGCATTCGAGGATAAAAATGTCTGCAGATGCTGCACCGATATTTTTCTTTTCTTTTTTTTTGCCCGCCAGAACACCTCGAAACGAGCCACGGAGCACAAAGACGCGAGACGGACAAACGTAATTACGAGAAATACGAACGGAATCCAAACAAACACGTCCGCCATTTTGTACTTTCACTTTTCAAAACAGGATCCCTGCTGGACTCTTTCGAACAATCGTGGAATAACAACGGGATACTTCGATAGACCTTTGTCGATAACCGTGTGCCTCTGACATGTTGGCATGTGAATCAATTGGGTTTATGTTGCGATCGGGTGTCAACCTAATAGCTACAGAGGTTATAATGCAGTTTATCAAGATATATCGGCATTATTCTGTAAGTGGTGCCTGATAAGTTGGCATGTGGACCACTAGAATTTATGTTACTTTTTACTGCCAACATGTTAGACATGCATAATAGAATGGGGTACAAAAGTACACTTTTCTTGAAGTACATATATGTAAACACTACATAAATTTCCAAACTTATAAATTATTTAATTTTCTAATTTCGCAGTCATCGAGTACTTAAATTTTCCAAACATCAAATTTCCGAACTTCCAAATCTCTAAATTTCAAGGTTACTAATGTAGCATTTATATCTTCAAATTCTCTCATTTAAAAATTTCTCAAATTCTCAACTTTCAAGATATTATAAATTCTTACATTTCTAATTATCAAAACTTTCAATTTCCCTGTTTGTAGATCCCTACATTCCCAAATCTCTAAACCCCCATATATCTCTAGTTTCCCATATTCCTAAACGTCAAAAAAATCTCCGCATTCACGATAGATAAATATTCACAATGGAACAACATGAAAACACCTAGCTAAATTAATTCACCGCAATATAAATAAACATTCGAGTTCGTGCAAAAAGCAATTCTGTTATCAACGCTCTTGATCGAAATGAATAACGTAAATCTACCTACGCGCGTTACAGTGTGTACGAGCGTAGGAGAGTCACACCGTCTAGGAAAGAATAAAATTCCCAAAGTTGCGGTGAGTAATTTGCTCGAGGTATTTTGAGCGACGACCCCAGCAGAGAGGCGCGGATGTGTATACCGTAGTCTAGCCAGTCGACCAGGACGGTCAAGATGCTTTTTGCGCGTTAACCTTTCGCTCCAGACAGAATATCAACAAAACGGAGAACCACTGACAGACTAATCGTTCGTACCGCTGACGTCATTCTGCTGCGTTGCACCGCTACGCTAGCGAATATATCGTTGCACACACGGGCACACGCGCATGCCCGCACGCGTGTGCGGTGGAGCGCATGCGCATACGCGAACTCGCACGAATTTGCGCGCAGTGCGTCCGCGAATGCTGTCTGGCGCGGAACACGAAACTGTTGCTCCGTGTTATTGCGTTAATTCGAAGGACATTACGAAGAGAATTGAAATTTTTAACACGTGGGTTTGCTTAGGCTAAGCTTTATCAATTATTCGTTAAATGGAACTATGCCGTTCTTTCGGTCTTTCGATATTATTTTAACTACCACGCTTTCGCCTTAATGTTCGACGGTAGATATACCGAAAATGATATGATAATATTCACAGAATGTGAATAATTAGAATTATTTCTGCTTCTTATTAACGTACAATAATTGTTTTCTTGCCGTTTCATTCTTAACTGCACTGTTGGGTACTATGATTGTTACATGGATATACAAGTTTTTATTATAAAATTGTTTTCTTGTTATTTCGTTCTTAATTGCGTTCTTCAGTTTATTACGACTATCGTGTGTGCATATACATTTTTGTTTAATGAAATTCTATTTTTAATTGAATGTTGCTGTTAGAAGAAATTATTTATAAAAAAAGTGATAGTAATTTCAATGATAACGTGACCCTTCCAATTTACGGTTTCAATCAACGTCCAATTTTTTAATTAACAGACCGCTACGCGTTCACTGCTTTGACACATAAACATCCATTTTTTAATTAATGAACGTCACCTTTATCGTGGCGTAGGAAAAACGATAGGAAAAGCAACACGGGGTGATAAAACAGAAAAATATCGTAATGGCAACAGCTTAGCCGTTATTAAACCCTTTTTGCAATAATTAATAGCACACCAACAACATCGTCGCCGGTTTCTTGCACTTTTTACACGTTTAATTCCATTTCATTCGTTTCTTAATAATCGATCCAAATTAGCCGAATACGATTTATTGCTACCATACATTCCATGAAGAATAAATAAACATAATTAATTATATGTCAACACAATTTGAGAACGTAGACGTTTTGAACCTGGTATAGATAGAATTTTTCTAGAATTAAGTGTTAGGTATTTATGTATATAGGGTGTTTAAAGCAGTTTCAGTGTTACATGTATTAAACAATGGACACATGCGTGTATGTAATGTATGTACACATATATTTTGATATTTTTATTTTTATTTATACTTGTATGTCTGGGTTTAAATATTTCTGTATCCTTACACTCCTAGATCGCTACACTCCTGCATGAAATCCCTATATCTCTAGATTTTTAAGTCACCAAATTTCTAAATATCCATCAGATTCGCATATCACAAGATTCCTCCATTCGTATATCTCTGCAGCCCATAATATCCCTAGAATACTATATCATCTTCCCCCCTATATTTCAAAGTCCCTATGACTCAAAGTCTCTACCCCCAAACTCGCTACATCTTCAAACTCCCCATGTCACAAACTTCCTATCTTCCCAATTTTGTATTTTCCAAATTTTCAGTATCCCAAATTCCCTATATACCAACATTCCTGCGTACCAAAATCTCTACATACCAAAATTCTTATGTACTAAAGTCCCTATATCCTACAATCTCTACATACAAAAATCCCTATATTCTAAAATCTCTCAGTACCAAAATCTCTACATCCCAAAATTCTTACACACCAAAATCCCTATATCACAAAACCTCTACATATCAAAATTCTTATGTACAAAAGTCCCTATATCCTAAAATCTCTACATACTAAAATTCTTGCATACAGAAATCCCTATATTCCAAAATCTCTCAGTACCAAAATCTCTACATCCCAAAATTCTTACACACCAAAATCCCTATATCCGAAAATCTCTACATACCAAAATCCCTATATCGAGAAATACCTAAAACCCGCAGTCGACCCAACGAAATCAACCGATGCGAAGTTCGATTTGTTTCGACAATGAATGCAGAAAATGTCGAGGTTATCGATTGAAAGGGTTGGTAAGAACACTGTAAGGAGAAACTTTAGATCGAAGGTAAACAACGTCCCAAAATGTCCCGTCTTCTTTATTTTGTTAGCTGAGCTCCGATTACCTGTGGTGCACCATAACGCAGGTATCGAATGGCGGAAGATTCGAGAAGCTGAAGAACGAGGTGGTGAATTATTCGGTGCATTACCTCATTATAAACCCCTGCCAGAAACGATTTCGTGTCTCGGAAAAAACACTGAACTGTCGATGCACTCTCATATGTAACATTCGATTTTTGCTCAGATTGCAAATCGCGATAGAGGAAAATTTTCTTTGATCGTATTATTTTGTTTAGTATGGTATGCGTGTTCAACTAACGCGCCTCGACAAGATGGCGGTGGTTTTTGGACGTTGTAGAACATGTTGCGTATGTTCGCAATTTTAGTAATCGAGTTGCAGTAATATGGCGGTGTGTCAATTCTTGAAAGATTGCAGAGACTTTCGTAACTTTACTCGAGGAACATCTGACGTCGTGCCGTTTAGGTATACTTTCCGAACGCTGTTCCGTTGTTCGAATAATGAAGATACAAAGATTTATATGACGCACTCAGGATATTGAGTATCAATGTTTATTATGTGCCATCTCGAACACTATGTTCATGTTAGAATAATACAGACACAGAGATTTATATGAGATATTTAGGATATAGAATATATAACAATAATATTGCAGGTATACATGGAATATTGAAATTTGGAGACGTAGAGGTTCAAAGATACAAGAACGTTTCATTATGTGGCCACCTGCAAGATGTCTCTCTTCTAAATCCCTAGGAGCTACCGAAGATTTCGCGGGGAGATCTTAATGGAGCACTATTAACCGCATTTATATTGCAGCAGGTAATATGGCGCACGATTTTATCCGAGCAGCGGACAGTCATTAAATTGAAGAACGCAATTACTATCGCGCCAGCTTATCAAGCAGTTGGATCACGACGCTAACTTTTCTTCATTTGTCACTGTCCCGATACAATTTCCCAGTAACTATTTCTCTTTTCCGTGATATTCCCGGAGAAATTCGATACTCTCCTACAGATTCAAATTTAACGCCACGAAACGAGTATATTCGGTGCAGTGATTCGACGTTCAGGATCGAGCCAAATTTTGTATAACGGTTACATGTATTTTATGCCGCGATCCAAAAGTAACGTAGTTAACGTAGGTCACAGGCAACGTAGGTGATATAGTGTCACGTAGCTAGTACTATAATTAAATATACATATACTGCGATTCGAAGTTTAGGATATAATCAGATTGTATATAACTATGTCATATGGGCAACTTAATATTACATAGGTCACATAGGTCACATAGGTCACATAGGTCACATAATGTTACATAGGTACAATATGTCACATACGTAACATAGGTGACATAGGTAACATTCTGCTACATAAATAGCATTATAATTAAATATATACTGTGATTCGAAGTTTGAGATATAATTAAATTATACATAATAACATAGGTAGTGTAAACAATATAATATATGGACAACATAAGTACCATACGTAATACAATATTTCATAGTTAGCTTTCTAATTAAATATATACTGCGATTCGAAATTTAAGATATAATCATAACACCATAACATGGGTAACATAGGTAACATAATGTTACATATATAGCATTATAATTAAATATATACTGTGATCCGAAGTTTATGATATAATTAAATTGTATATTATAATCAATACTATTCGAAATAATAAAGTGAAATTTTATATAAAAATCGAATATATTCGTTCAAAAGTTGATGACATAATCAAGTCTTACCAGTATTGCGAATGATGCTCAATACGAGGACGTTACCCTAATGTAAGGGTTGAATGAACGAGAAGCAAACTCACCTGCAACAAAAACAAAAGTAATATTAATTTAACTCATTGTACCATGGACATTGCTACAAATAAAAGCTCATACGTGCATAACGTTGACTTAAATATATGGGGTGTCTCGATAAGATTTCAAATCGAAATTATTTTAAAACGCATACCGATACGCACATTCTCCACTAGTTGCAAAGCATAATCAGTTTCTTCAACTTCGATATTAGCTAAAACCAAATGAGAGGACAGCACGAATAATCTCGTGCATTCGGAAACAGAACGAGCAAAGGTGTGGAGGGCGGAATTATGGCAGACCTCGTAAAATTCGAGACACGAATTTAGGTGCGTCGTCGATAGAACGATCGAGGGTAAACGATGTTAACCCAGGGACGTGAAAGGGTTATGTCCCGCTTACTTTCCCCACCGGCGTTTTATTTTTATCGAAAGCCCGATGACGCTTGAATCGATTCAAAATCTTTGCTCCTTGACGAGTTCTAAGGTTCTCTACCGGGGGAGAGAAAAAAAAATAATAAAAGGGCACCGACAGGAATATCCGCGTTAACGCAAAGTAACAAGGCTTTGTAACGGGCTGCCTTATGGCATTTGTTGGCAGAAGCGAGAAGCGAAGAATCGCGGCCAACTGGGTTCGATCCAAGTGCGATCCTCTCGCGAGGGGTAAGAAAGCTCATGAGAAAATTACCGTGCGATTACGTCCCCTCGTAAGTACCCTCAACGATGCCGGAGAAAATGGCGCACCCGAGGGTGCCAGTGCCGGCACATCGACACCCCGGCATCTTCGCAGCCTTGTAAATTGAAAAATGATACACGATCGCGCTAACTGGCAAGCTTCCCGATACTAAATTCACTATCCTAGCGATTCCATTTGTTAGACTCGGGGTATAAACGATTCTTAAACTCGGTTCTTTTTAGCTGAGCTGTCGGGTTCTTCTCGCACGACGGTGGATGAGCGCGGATGAAGCTCGTTTGTATGTGCGATCGAGGCAGCATGACGTATTCCGATTGCTAAGTGGATTTATAGGTTCTTGGAGATCGTTGATGAATAACGACGTTAATGACTGGTAAGGCACTTTTGGATTCGTGTCCTTTTGTGCAAACTTTTGATTTATTCTAGTTTATCGGGCTTTTTAGATTTATCCAGTTTCAAGTATCTTTGTTTAACAATGAACGATTTGGCAGTTTTATAATTTTCTAGCATCGGTAGTTATAATTTTACTAATTTACTCATTTTCCAGTTTTCTCAATTTCTCAATTTCTCAATTTCTCAATTTCCCAATTTCCCAATTTCCCACTTTCTCAATTTCCCAATTTCTCAATTTCCCAATTTTCCAATTACCCACTTTCTCAATTTCCCAATTTTTCAATTTCCCAATTTCCCACTTTCTCAATTTTCCAATTCCTCCATTTCTCAATTTTCCAATTGCCCACTTTCTCAATTTCCCAATTTTTCAATTTCCCAATCTCCCACTTTCCCAATTTCCCACTTTCTCAATTTCCCAATTCCTCCATTTCTCAATTTCCCTAATTCTTAACTTCTCAATTTTCTAATGTCTAATCTCACCGATATCCTAATTTTCTAATTATTCGATTTTCCAATCCCACAACGTGATAGTTTCCAGCCTTCCTGATTTTCCCATTTCCTAGTTTCCCAACTTAAAAAAAAGAAAAATTCGAAGAAACTCGACAGGAACCAAGGTACTACTATACTTTCGTTGTCATAAAGTAACTAGGAACTTAATCACCGGCATTATAGGCCATGCTCGAGTCGCGTGCTTCTATTACAGCAGCACTTCAATCACGTACTAATGCAATAACGTAAAGTTATGTTTCCCCAGCATTACAAGCTTTGCTTTAAAAGTAGCAACAATGTCAGAGCAACCATCTAACTGGCTAGGATGTGAACGACTAGCCCTCAAGTAAATACCGAAGACCGGCAAGTGCAGATTACATAAAAAAATTACGAAGCGCAGATTTTGTTGCACGATGAGTACATTCTTAACTGCATTGTCGCCGCTTTAGGTATTGCGTAATTTGTCGAAGATCTGCCGAACGAACGCATCGATTTATTCGATATCGAATTCACGTCGATATATCGTTTTCCATTTCCTTATTCGCACCCTTATTTATTTGTTCGATTATTTTGTTAATTATCCGTTTCTTTCTTATATTTGCCTACTTTTTTGTAGATTAATAATATTTTTTTGATTGCTCATTACTGTGATTAGTTACCTGCTTATTTGTTTATTTGGATATTTTTTTATCTACTTATTTACTTATTTATTTGTCCTTTTAGCTATTATATATAGTTGTTATAGCTATTATGTATTTATTTATTTGGTTGTCGGTTTATTTGTGCATTTATTTGCATATTTTTAATATTTACTTATTATGCAATTTCTTTAGTTCCTTATTTAGTTGTTTCTTTCTTTACTTATTTATTTGATTATTGGATTAATTATCTCTGCGTTTGATCGTTCATTTATTTTTGCGTTTATGTAACTATGTATTTATTTGTGCGTTTATTTAAATGTTTATTTGCTTTGTTACCTAAACACTTAATTAGTTGCGCGTTTCATTATACATATATTTGAATTAAGTAATTGTGAATATTTCTTACGCGTTCTAAATTTTGTGTACTGTTTTATATAGCAATTGATTATATTTATGTATTAACAAATTTGTATATACGCGCGAAAATTTTGTAGAAATTTCGCAGTTGTCATGGAATTAAAAGAAGAAATGTGAAAAAATTAATAAATAAATAAATGTGCAGATAAATCCGGACCATTAAGTTTTATGAGATTTCGCTTTCAGCCCTCGCGTTTATTAGACATTATTGGACATCGGATTTTACTAGATTACATTCAACATCCTATTAAATGCCTACCGTGTAATATGGTAAAACGACGATTCGAAAGTAGAGTTTACACGATGAAATTCGCTCTCATTATTTCGCTACCATTTTTCGTTGAATCTTTGTATTAGTTAAATTGGAAAAAAGGCTGAAACGCGTTAACATTGTATTTTTGAACCACATTTCATTTTAGTGAAGAGTTAAATCAATAACTATACCGACAATTAATTATTAAGTTGTTAAAAATTGTAGGAGAAAATAATTTAGTATAGTGCACTGATCAAATTACAATAATTAAAACTAATTTCCTAATTTATTAATTTACCAATTTTCGGATCTTCCAATTTCCCAAAATTCAAATTTCCCAATTCATTCATTCGTTTTATCAATTCACCTAATCAACAATTCCTCAATATCCCAGGTTTCTACCCTCCGATTTTGCAAACATCCCAATTTTCCAACTTTCAAATTTTCTATTACCTTACTTTACCAATATCTCAATTTTCCAATTTTTTAGTTTCTTCACTTCCCCATTTCTCAATTCTCATACTATCTGATTTTCTAATTTACCAATTTACCGTGTTACAATTTTCTACTTTTCCAAGTTCCCAACTTCCATATTTCTTTATTTCCGAATTTCATAATATTTCAATTTTCCAATTTCCAAATTTTCAACCTTTCTAATTTTCCACTTTCCCAGTTTCTTAATTTTCCACTTTCCTAGATTCCCAATTTCTTAATCTTCCAATTTCCAAATTTTCAACCTTTCTAATTTTCCACTTTCCCAGTTTCTTAATTTTCCACTTTAGTAGATTCCCAATTTCTTAATTTTCCAATTTCCAAATTTTCAACCTTTCTAATTTTCCACTTTCCCAGTTTCTTAATTTTCCACTTTAGTAGATTCCCAATTTCTTAATTTTCCAATTTCCCCATTTTTCCATTTCCCAATTTGCAATTTCCTAACTTCCTAACTACCTAATGCATGGATCTTCGAACTTTCCAACTCCCTAATTCCCCCCATGTTCCAATTTCCCAACCACCCACTATCCCATTATCCAATTTACCAATTTCCATAATCTCAAATTCCTCAACGTACCAATGTTCCCTCGCTCCAAATCCCCTAATTTCCTCCATCCCACAAAAATATCCACTCGTTTCTACCCCAAAACTTCCAAATCCGCTCCCATATCCCGCTCGTTTCATCGAAAATAAATACTCTTCCCGTACCATCCTCCGCGTTCCCATTTTTCGAGAACCTGGTGATAAAAACGCGTCGATCCCCATCCAGCTTATCAGAACAAAAGTCGCTGGTGACCCGTGACGACGGTGTTAATTCGTCGCGATAATTGCGACGCGTCACGGACCAAGGAAGTTTCGCTGGTGTCGAGAAACGAGCCAGCGAATCCTATTGGATAATGAATTGGCAAACGCACGCGAGCAAAGGGTGTCCTGCGAATTACCGTGGAACGGTGTACCACGTCCGTGTGCAACGCGTGTCTGTGTGTGCAACCGTCGAATGGGCAACTTGTTGCATTTCGGCCCGGTAATATACTGGCCGAGACTCCTCATTCTCCGCTCGTGCGTGCCAGCCTTCTTCAAATTTCCTCTATCTCAACGCCGGCTACCTTCTTTCGCTACCGACGCCATTTTCTACGCGATCGCTGTATTTGTCGCGTAACGTACCCTCTTTAACCCTTTGCGGTCCTATGTCGAGCGTGATACGACATCGCGTTTTTCTTGGATCGTAGATAAAATTCAGATAAATAGGTTGTTTGAAGATGTTTACATTTCTTTGCCACTTTTAATAAATTAAAAATATGTTTGTTACGCATCCCGCATTATCGCAATACATTTTATTGTAAATCCATTTCTTGATCTATGTTATAAATGAATTATGAAGCTATAGGTAAAATAAATCATGGACCTATGTCGAGTGTGGCATGGCGTTTCTCTTTGATAGTAGAAATAATTCGGATAAACACGCTGATTCAAGACATTTTCATTTCTTTGCCACTCGTAACAAATTAGAAACATATTTGTTACGCAATCTGCATTATTAGAATACATCTTCTTGTAAACCCACTTCTTCATCTATTGGGTTGTTCGGAAAGTAATTTCGTTTTTTACAAACAGATTTGCTTATGAAAATGTTCGATCAATTCTAATCAGTAGTTTGTTGTTGGTAACCTATCAAATATGACCAGTGAAAAGCAGCATTTTCGGAATATTGTGGGGTATGAGATAAGGATGTGCGAGCGAGATGCGGATGTAGAGTGTTTGGAACGAGAGTGTGAATAAAGAGTGTTTGGACCGAGTGACAGTTCTTTGCAATGGGAATGCGTGTGGTGCGAATGGGTCAGCGGGTATATCTGTGTGAGTGGTTTTCGGGGAAGAAAAGCGTGCAAGGATGCAAGGAAAGTTAGTTGAGCGTGAGGATTAGTAGAGAGAAGTCGAGAGTGAGCATTGAGAGTTTAAAGAGAGAATTGCGTGAGAGATTAAAAAGAGAGAAATTGTGAGAGCGAATACCGTATTTTGTTTTATATATATTAAATATCTTTTGTTTTTAAAAAGACTCCTTCTTGTCACCAAGATCTCGACAATATTTTACAGTTTTATAAATGTTGTTCGAGAAGAAAAAAGGTATCGGATGAAAATCGTCTCTCATTTTCATAAAAAATACGAAATTACTTTCCGAACAAGCTAATATTTTGTAAATTAATTAAGGAGCTGTAGGTAAAAGAAATTAAGGACCGCAAAGGGTTACGGGGTCATATCTACTTGGGATCAGGAAAAGTTACGTGATTTTCAACAATTTTTTTTCCCATTTTAATAAATATTTTTAATTATTCACAAAAAACTATCAAAAAGTTCATATTTTAAGGTGTATATATAAATGTTTGTATGAAAAAATTGTACGTGATGGGACAGACATTTCTGCTGCAGAAAGCATGGAGCGAAGTTGCAAAATCAGTTGTGTTTTCATTTTATAAGAAAAATTGTTCAACAAAACACATAAAAATGAAAAGACAAAGCGGGCTATTTGCATTTTGTCTCTTATTTCGTAACTATTTGTTTATTTCCTCTTTTCTTGCATCAACTCTTTGCATTCAAAGTAATATTTTTACTGGTATCAAATAGCAATTCTACAACTGTTTATTTGAAAAGTTGGATGAGCTCTTTCGATGTTATTATTTCTCTATTATTAATTACCGCTATTAGCTGTTCCATTATGTTTATACATCATAAGTGCAAGACTATATATTTAATTAACCCCTTTACCTACAATCTCTTCGGCAGTTACGTCAGTTGAGGCTACCTAAGACCAGTTGTTAAGATTCTTTTGAAATCTATGTTGATTTTGATCGAAATGAAAAATACTATGCACATTAATACAACTTTTTCATTTGTCTATTTCATTTTCAATTTTATTATTAATTTGAAGTTAAGTGTAAATTATACAATCGTACTTTTAGCGTTAATTATTTCTCACAGAGATCGTGTAAATGATCTCGTATAGTGTCGATAATTTTGTTGAGTGTGCGTAGTGAACTATAGAGTCTAAAAGATAAATATAGAAAATGAAATTGAACGCGATCCATTTAATCCCAAAATAGACGAATGTTAATGACTGTTATAAAAAACGATATATTATCGAAGGTTTGAGGGAAGATACGCGATTTTTCTGAGATAACGAAAACGATGGAAAAATATCAAAGTGTGAGCAGGCGGGATATTTTCGATCGAGGACGGAATACACTTCACCTGTTTTCACTGATAACGCACAGAAAAAAAATAATTATCATCACACCGCAAGGCGATTTCACAGATTTCCGGTTTCTTCGTAGGATGTCTAGCGGTTTCGTGGTTACTTCGTGGATGTTATGTGGAAATAACCTGTCATGGGAACGCTAGCACATCCTATTCGTGTTTTGACCGAGTTCTGCCCAGACTTGTTGTCGTTATCAAATTTTCTAATAGGCAAGTATGCAGAAATTTTTAACAGGTAAACTTTTGAAATTTGGATATTTAAAAATGACAAATTTCCCAATTTTTCAACTGACCAATTTTCCAAAATTCTAACTTACCGTCTTACTGATTGCACGATATTTTAATTCTCACATTTTCCACCCTCTAATTTACTCAATTTTTAAGCTTACAAATTATCATATTTCCAATTTTGGAATTTTCTAATTTATCTATTCCGCAATATTTCAATTTTCAAATTTTCTGTTTCCTAAACTTCTCAATTTCGCAATTTTCCAACGTATTAGTTTGCCGAGTTCCCAATTTCCTGAATTATCAATTTACTTATTCTACAATATTGCAGTTCTCAAATTTTCGATTTTCCAAATTTCTCCGTTTCACAATTTTCTAATTTACTTATCTAGTAATATTTCAATTTTCAAATTTTCTGTTTCCTAAACTTCTCAATTTCGCAATTTTCCAACGTATTAGTTTGCCGAGTTCCCAATTTCCTGAATTATCAATTTACTTATTCTACAATATTACAGTTCTCAAATTTTCGATTTTCCAAATTTCTCCGTTTCACAATTTTCTAATTTACTTATCTAGTAATATTTCAATTTTCAAATTTTCTGTTCTCCAAAATTCTCAATTTAATAATTTTCAAACATATCAATTTCTCAATTTTCCAATTTTCTACATTACCAATTTACTTATTCCACAATATTTAAACTCCCGAATTTTCCGTTTTTTAAATTTCTCAATTTTTCAATTTATCACCCCTGTACTTCCCGAATTCCTAAATCTCTCGATTCCCTACTTCTGCAATTTATACATTTCTCAATTTTCTACAACCACGATCCCTAAAATTCCACATCTTTCGTTTACATCTATTATATACCAATTATTTATTTTCTAAATCTAACTGTATCTTAGACATCGTCCCTTATTTTTCGTTTCATAAGATATGTTATCATTCCTTTTATATGTTTTTTCTCATTTAAACATTGTTTAATATCGGCAGGTAATTTCTCGCTGGCTCTGATATTTGCACCAATTGGGCATTCTAGTAAAATATGTAAAATAGTTAGTATCCCAATTTCTAAACGTCCCAATGAAAGACGAAAGTACCCGATGCAATTTTCGGTTGCCACATTGGGCGGCAGGGAATGCGTTAATTGTCAGCGTAACGCGTGTCCGTCAACTTTCACGCCGAAAATCGTTCAGTTCCCACGAACGCGGCAGGAATTCGAAGCCGCGGACGAAATTCCACAGCCGGTCAATTTCCGAATCGTCCGCAGCCCAAGGCGAACTTGAATATTAAATAAGAATAAAATTCAAGGATTTAAGGAACAACGATTCAATTCTAGCGTCCCGAATTACGGAATCTCGTCGTCGAAATCCGAGATCCCCGAGATGCAACATCTCGAAACAATATTTCCCCCCACTTTTTACTCCGAGATATTCTTCGTGTATATTTTCGTGCTGGATCGTTGTTTCCCAACCACGGGAACCTTCAACTTTCTAATTTCGAAATTTCCAAATGTTCCATCTCCCAATTTTCCCGATTTCCTGGTTATTCGATTCCGTAATTTCCCACCTTTCCAGTTTTGAAATTTGCACAGTTCACCAATTGTTCATTTCACAGCTTCTGGGATCCCAAACCTCTTCATATTTCCACTTCTTGATTTCCCAATATCTCAATTTCCCAATTTTCGATCTCTAATTTTTCCCTGTTGCACAATATTCTAATTTTTCTATTGTCCAACCTTCTAATTTCCTAATTTCCAAATTTCCAAATTTTCAAATTTCCAAATTTCCAAATGTGTTAATCTGATTTCACAATTTCCTAATTTCCAAATTTCCAAATTTTCCAATTTCCCAAGTTTTCAATTTCACAGTTTCCTCATTTCCCAATTACCTAATTCACCAATTCCTCAATTCCCTAATTCCGCAATTCACCAATTCCCCAATTCCCTAATTCCTCACTTCACCAATTCACCAATTCCCCAATTCCCAATTCTCCAATACCCTAATTCTCTAATTCCCTAATTCCCTAATTCCCTAATTCTATAATTCCCTAATTCCCTAATTTCCTAATGTCCCATTTTCCACATTTTGAATCTCCGAATTCCCTCTATTCTCAACGTTCCAATTTCCTAATTTACCAACTTACTAACTTACTAACTTACTGATTTACTAACTTACTGATTTACTGATTTACTGATTTACTGATTTACTGATTTACTGATTTACTGATTTACTGATTTACTGATTTACTGATTTACTGACTTACTGACTTACTGACTTACTGACTTACTGATTTACTGAGTTACTGAGTTACTGATTTACTTTACAAATGTACAAATGTACAAATTTACAAATTTACAAATTTACAAATGTTCAAATGTACAAGTGTACAAATTTCCTAATTCCCAAATTTTAAAAATTCGCAGTTTTCCTACATTCCCACTAGAGAATCTTCCACTGCCGCAATTGCTCAATTTTCCAACTTCGATCGAAATATTCAGACACAAACATAAATAAATAATTACAAGCTGTCATAATTCTGCAACTGCTCGTGGTGTACGTGCAGCTTCGCCCGGTCGGTTCAACAAGTGATTGTGCATTCTGTACAATGAAAGTATGTCGTAGTAGGGGCGGGCGGAGGGTGAAGCGTGGTCGAAATATATTACATAAAATGAGTTGAACAGCGATGCACGAACTCGAAGACACGAACGAGCGCTCGGGCGATAAAGTCTCGATACAGTTTGAGAATAAAATACGCGGCTCGATGTTCGAGGCGGTGGACGTGGCAACGGTGGCCAGAACGATAACCCCTGTGAAGTCGAAGGCGATAAAGAGCCGGTTATCATTTTACCCCTACCACTGGCCAACCCTCCCGTTCACCTCTAATAACCCGTTCGTTATACTGACTAGCTGAAAAAAGTATTATACATCACCGAAACTGCGCTTCCATGCACCACAAATCATCCTAATCACCAAATCCCAAAATCACCAATCCCCGAAATCACCAATTCCCAAAATAACCAAATCCCAAAATCACCAAATTCCAATATCACCAAATCCCAAAATCGCCAATTCCCAAAATCACCAATTCCCAAAATCACCACATCCCAAAATCCCAAAATCCAAAACTCACAAAATCCTAAACTCACCAAATCCCAAAATAATCAAATCCCAAAATCACCAAATCCCAAACTCACCAAATCCCTAACTCACCAAATCCCAAAATAACCAAATCCCAAAATCACCAAATCCCAAACTCACCAAATCCCGAAATCACCAATTCCCGAAATCGCCAATTTCCAAAATCACCAATTCCCAAAATCACCAAATCCCAAAATCACCAAATCCCTAATTCACAAAATCCTAAACTCACCAAATCCCAAAATCACCAAATCCCAAACTTACCAAATCCCTAACTCACCAAATCCCTAACTCACCAAATCCCAAAATAACCAAATCCCAAAATCACCAAATCCCAAACTCACCAAATCCCAAAATCACCAATTCCCGAAATCGCCAATTTCCAAAATCACCAAATCCCAAAATAACCAAATCCCAAAATAACCAAATCCCAAAATAACCAAATCCCAAAATAACCAAATCCCAAAATCACCAAATCCCAAAATTACCAAAAACCGAAAAATTAGGAAACTAAAAAACCGAAAACCCGCAAAATGGGAAAATTTGAAGGGTACAAAAATAAAGGAATTAGAAAACCTAAAATTCAAAAACCAAATCTTTTTAAAAATGTAAATTTTACCGCAATATGTTTCCATAGTTGAAAAAAAAACAAGAAAG
Source organism: Coelioxys conoideus (assembly GCA_947623535.1). Classification (NCBI taxonomy): domain Eukaryota; kingdom Metazoa; phylum Arthropoda; class Insecta; order Hymenoptera; family Megachilidae; genus Coelioxys; species Coelioxys conoideus. The sequence goes on along the minus strand of OX392451.1, from coordinate 7,371,401 downwards.
TGCATGATGTCTTCCCAACGAGATTATTAAACAAACAGAGCCCAGTAGCGTTTTTTTTCGTTCAAAATCGAGGGGAAATGGATAATCTTGCAGTAAGTATGTCGCGATAAGATACTAGTAGATACTGGGAGAAAATTTCGACAGAAACTGGAGAAATTTTAATTAGACTTCTTTCGTCATTCGATCTCCGACGAAACTGGTTAACTGAAAGATACCTTGAGCGCGTCTTCAAATATGTTGCTTCATAAAAAAAGAAATTATACAACTACCATATTCATTTTTGATATTGCAACTTGCAAATCATAAATAACATTTACATTGCGCAAACGATTACAAATAAAATAGTACAGTACTTAGCTACTTTCGTCTCTAAAAATCATTCAATCTCTGCTCGCTTTATTGCATTTTTCCGTCAATGAATCATAAACAATTGTATACCGCGTGATGTATATTCATTACGATCAATATATATTAGTTATAAATATACATATTCGTTATAATATGACACATAAAGCATATTTATCATAAGTACAATTATTATACATGAAATATCTATTATAATAAATACGTTTATTATGAATAAAATATATCTATTATAAGTACATATATTATGTATATAATATGTTTATTATAAATGCATTCGCGTATAAATGTCGATGAATTAAAATCGTAGAATTTTACGTTCTACTCGATGTATACACGATGGAAGGAAATGCAAGCATTAAATGATTAAGGAAAAAAATATGCTATATAAGACGCCGAATGTTGTAATCTATTTATATAAAACGAGGGAATTTTCCAATGTGCGTCTGTCGCGAATCGCTGTAACATCCGAGATAACGTTGCATCGCTTTCAATCGTATCTTTTCGCTAACGTGTGTGTACAACTGCATCCTTAATAAAATTAACGCTCTCGTGTAAACATTTCGTTTTCTACATTATTTTCTACTCGATGAAAATTCCCGGTGCTAAGGATTCTTTGCATGTTTTGGAGATATCGTATCTTTGGGTGAATCATACACGTTTTCAACTTCTCGAATTTCTTGTACATGCAAATTTTCTAATTCAAAAAATTTCAAACTCATACTCTTGCAAATTTGCAGTTTGTCAAGTTCTGCAATTTTGAAACTCTCGTATTTCGAAATATCCACGTCTGAAATTTCCATATTTTCCAACTTCCCAAATTTTCCAATTCAGAGATGTCGAAATTTTCAAATTTACTAATGTTCTACATTCTTGGAATTCTCAAGTTTTAGACTTCTAAAAACTCAAATTTCTGTAACCCTAAAATTTCAATTTACCCAAATCTCCTGATCTTCAAATTCCTGAGTTTACAATATTTCAAATTTCCAAATCTTCAAATACCCAAGTTCCTACATTCCCAAGTCTCTAAATTCCTTTATTCCTGAGTCCCCAAATTTTCTATAGCTACCACATTTCAAATTTACCAGATTTCCAAATTTCCAAATTTTCAAGTTCCCAAATTTCCTATATTTTCCATAACTCTAAATCCTCAAACTTCAAAACTTCTGAATCTTCAAATCCCTAAACACCAAATCCCAAAACCACCAAATTACAAATTCACCAAATGCCAAAATTCCAAAATCACCAAAACCCAAAATCAGCAAATCCCAAAACCACCAAATTACAAATTCACCAAATGCCAAAATCCCAGAATCACCAAATCCCTAAGTCCCCGAATTCCAAAAATTTCCTATATTTACCACATTTCTGATTCACCAAACCTCCAAATCCCCTAATTTCTAAATCCCTAAGACCTCAAAATTTCGCACATCCTCGAAATCTGATCTCCTCCGAAACATCCTCCACGTGTCCCAAATATAAAAATCTCTAAATTCGCAAATACCTAATCCGCCAAATCTACAAAAATCCAACATCCACCGCATCTTTCACAAAAAATTCCATCAGATCCCACAAATTTCCAAATCCACAAATCCCCAACTCCCCAAATTTCCTGCATCTCGAGTCTTCCGAATCCCCGAATGATCAAGTCTTCCGAATCCCCAGATTCCTAACTCCCGAATTTATCCGATTCCAAAGCCGAATCCATGCTCAGTGACATTGATCATAATGCAGTCGTCGAGAAAAATAGTCCGAGAAAGCGATAGGGAATAAAACGTCGAGAAACAAGCATGAGTCTAGCGAGATCGTTAGAGAATGAACCAAGGCCGATAGTAGTCGAAGCGAAGAGTACTGTTGCGGCAGAAGAGTACCGCGTGGGTTACCGTCCGTGTCCTTGGATTCTCGGGCCCTTCATGCAATTTACATTCGACTCGTAACCCGCCGGCGAAGGCCGTATGAATATCCGGCACTGCCGAGTCTAATGCCAAGGAACTTTGTTCTGTTGTCGGAGGAAAGGAAACGAGCTAGAAGGAATAAATACGAGACGATTAGCGAGACGTTGCTCCACTCACGAACAATCTGCCCGATAGCGTAAAACGGGCCTAAGAAAAACAAACGGTTTTATTGATATACCCGGTAACGATCAATCGGTCTATTATACTATTTTATCGCTGATACTATTCGGCCGAGTAATGTAGCTCGTTCGCCATTCTTTGCCGGAATGTGAAATAGGGGAGATGTAGGATAAGTCTTGGCCGTTCGCAAAAACGATTACTTTTATATTCCGGTAATTATATACAATTACAAAGCCCGTATACACGATTTTGAATTCTATATATACGGCTACAAATTCTGTATATACACTTGCAAATTATATATACACGTTCACAAATTCTACATATGCGGTTAGAAATTCTATATGTACCCTTACAAATCTTACATATACGACTACAAATTCTACGCACTCGATTAAAAATTCTATATGTACAATTACAAGTATATGTACACTTAATTCATAATTATATACAATTACAAATTGCATATATACACTCAAGTCATAATTATGTACAACTACAAATTGAATACATACACTCCATTCACAATTATATGCAATTACAAATTGTATATATACACTCAATTCATAATTATATACAATCACAAATTGTATATATACACTCCATTCATAATTACATACAATCATAAATTGCATATATATACTCCATCCACAATTATATGCAATTACAAATTGTTTATATACACTCAATTCGTAATTACATGTATACAATCACACATGGTATATATACACATAATTCACAATTATATGCAATTACAAATTGTATATATACACTCAATTCATAATTATATATATTCACAAATTGTATATATACATTCAATTCATAATTACATGTATACAATCACACATGGTATATATACACATAATTCACAATTATATACAATCACTCAATTCATAATTATATACAAACACAAATAGTATAAGTACACTCAATTCATAATTATATAGAATTATGCATTGTGTACGTTTACGATGCTGGTGATCGATGACCCGATAATGGGCAGCAAAAAGTTGACCTTCAAATTAGCGCGGACCCCCTTACAAAAAGAACGTCCGTGTCGAATTCCATTCTCCTTCGTCTAATACGTTTTCTATGTACACGTTTTGCTACGTCGTTACAAACAAAGAAATGTTCCGAGCGTTCCGTGCAATGTAAACGAGGTCCAAAATTCTTCGACCGATACGCGAAACGATTTGGTAATCATTCGGAACGTGGACCGCGTCGATTTCGATGATTCTTAAATACGTTATAGGAATCGACATTTTGCGCGACTCTTTTCTGTTCGTTTAACCGCCGCACGGCCACAGTTTCCGAGACATTCGCGAAAAACTTTCGGTACTGTTACATCGAATTCCGCGGATGCTTACGGGGTCCGTGACGGTGTACGTGTCGGTATGGGACCATCGCGTGTCTCCTTTTCCCATAAACGCGTCGCGATGCCCGAAAACCGACGGGCAAAACGGATGAACTTAGAAATCGAACTTAGCCGATTTCGATGAGTTCGACTGGCGTGACCGGCCACCACGCGGCAGCCGGAATATTCATATAACCTGACCTAACCCGGTCCACTGATTAAGTTAAATTTGGCAAGGTTAGGTATATTAACATTCCTGTCACCGTCAGGCGACCGACCGTGCAAGTCCAAATTAAAGATCATAGAAATTGGTTAAAGTTGATCTTCGCGAATACTTAATATCGCGCTGAAACATTAGCAAATACTGCTTCTTGCAGTCTCCTTAATTTCTTGTTTCAGTGACTTAAGTCACTAAATTGTAAATTTATCTTATCTCACTGTCTGTCATCATAATCTAACCTAGTGTGTTTTATACTAGCGTTAATCTGAACTAAATGGGACTGTGTAACCTAACCTAACCTGGTCTATTCGTTACGTTAAATTTAGCAAGGTTAGGTGTATCAACATTCTGGGCACTGTCTGGCAGCGGGAATGCAGGTTCAAATTAAAAATGATAGGAATTTGTTAGATTTGTAACCTAACCTAATCTGGTTCATTAATTAGGTTACATTTGGCAAGGTTAGGTATATAAACCTTCCTCTCACTATCTGGCAGCAGGCCGTGCAAGTTTAAATTAAAAATCACAGCAATTGTTTAAATTTGACCCTTAAAAGTACTCGATATCATGTGAAACGTTAGAAAATATATTGCTCCTTGAAGTATCCCTAATTCCTTGTTTCGGTGATCGAAGTCACTGAACTGTAAATGTTATCTCACTGTCTATTACCATAATCTAAACTAGCATATTTTATGTAGATGTCAATCTCAAATGAATTGTACTATATAACCTAATCCGGGCTGTACATAATTTTGGAAGGAATTAGGTAAAAAATTGTATAAAGTTGAAGTTGTCGAATGATAAATTATTTTGAAAGAGCTTACGAAAAATGATGAGAGCATTGTGCGGTGCGCGTTATGCGCGTGTTTGTCAAACCAGAGATATATTGGAGTAGTATAGTTGAAAGGGAAGTGAGCTGAAAGAAGCATAGTATATTTCTATTAGGCATTCCCGTCTCGATATCGTTTCATATGTCACGTCAATGACTCTGTTTTCTTGCGACATGTGTAACGTACTACGTACACGTCCGACATCTTGCAAAATTGAACAACACCTCCCTCTATAGACGTCGGAGATTTATTCGAATTCGGTTAAACTTCAGTCTGTCCCTCTTTAGTAAATTTTTTTAGGGATTATTCGCAATTTGTCGTGAAATTTTCTTGCAAGTATTTATAGTTCGCTAGGTACACTGTTTTAGGATATTGATGATCTAATTTTAGGTGGAAAATAAATTCGGGGTGGATGAAGTTAGATATTTAATTTGGAAGATAATGAATGCATTTTCAAGTACTCGAATTTCCAGATTTTCTTATTATTTCAATTCCTCAGGTTTGTAGTCTTCACGTTTTTAAGGTACAAATTTTCCCATTTTTTGAGTTTTCAATTTTTCTATTTTTACTTTTGCCTGCTTTCTCCTTTCCCTACTTTCTCTTCTTCCTACTTTTCTATTATATTATTTCTCTATTTTCCTGTTATCCCATAATCCTATTTTCCTATTTCTCTATTTTTCTAGTCTTCTATTTTCCTGCTTCTCTATTTCCAGTTTCCCCATTTTCCCATTTCTTTATAATTATAACTTTTTTGTGCCCGACTTTTCAATTCTCCATTTTTCCAACTGTTTCATTCCTTAACCACCGAATCTCAAGTTTCAAATTTTCTCATTTCATTTTCAAATATCCCAATTTTTCAATTTCCTAATTGTTCGGCTACGAAATTTCTGAATGTTCAACCTCCATAATTACCCCCATAGAAAAATGCAATTCAGAAGTACAAATTTTCAAAATTCCAACGTAAAAATTGCAAACGTAAACCATCAATTTGTATTCCGATCAGAACGAAGTTACAAATCTTTCATGAACCTTCGTTACGATCACTTCATTACCTTCGTCAATCTCCATGACGACAATTAAGGTGAGCCGAAAAATTGGGCCATAATTTCCATTCGGATCACGAATCGGGTATAATAATTTTAATTTCCTGTTATGACCGTAGTTCTCCGAACAGTAAATTTTCAAAGTGAAATTACACAGCCGATCTTAATCTCGTGTTCGTTGCGTTCTTCCTTGATCTAGACAAGCATGTCGTTGGTTATAAATGACGATTCGAATGCATTTCTGACGACTCGAAGAATCGTCGATCGAAATCGTTCCAATATTTCATCGTAGCAGGGGATGACCTCGCGGTCCTCTCTCATAAATTAAATTGGTTCATGCATTTGTATAAAGTCACTTTGTTCCCGCAAGAGATTTTTTTACTTCCATTCCGGTAACCGGTTGGCAATGTTTTTCTAACGAATATTACACGCTGAGAGATCAGGCAATTAAAAGTAAAATATATTATTCGAACAAAAAAATCTGATACGAATGACCGATAAAATATATAAATGATTCTAAGAATTTATCAATATTTAACAATTTATATTCAGAAATTTATTTATCTGAGGTACTTACGTTCGAAATCTCATTTGTTCATTTATTCAGGTTTGAAGATTCGTTTGATTATGATATTTATTTATTTAATAATGATTTATTCGTTTAGATACGATGAAACATTTCTGCGTTGTTTTATTCATGTTCAGAAATTTTTCCACCTCTTTATTTAATTGCAACTTTACTTTCTTTGGTTGTTACTATTTTCTTGTTCTTCGGCGTTTATGCATTCACGGAAAATTTGTCGTCGAAAGAAATTCGACGAATTCGTCAAGGTTTCGTCGTTAATTTCACGAATTATATAAAACCTCGGCATAACAAGTTACATAAAAATCCCGATTTACGAAATTTCATAAATACACCGTTTCGACGAGTTCTACGCGTACCTAAGTGCTCACAAATCGCATGATTACCCTAATTTATCGAATTACGCGAACGGCATAACCTGACGAATTATACGAACACGAGATTACACGAATCGTTTATCAAATAGCAATTTCCCTTCTTAATCATCTTATTTACAAACGTTTTGTTCGATCGACGTACAAACACGTTCGTGGCTCCTTATGTTTATCGTGATTTGCGAGGTAAACAACTTTCTTTAATTAAATTTCCCGCCTAATTATAATCCGAGATATACTCGATGATATCGGCTATTATTATCCGATTGACAAATACGCGACTATTCTAAGTATAATACAGAAAGGTTACGCCGAAAAAGATTAACATAATCGGGGGTCGTTAGCGCGTTTCAGCTACGATAAACGCGCGATATACCCGAGAGAGAATTTGAAAATATGTTTGCTAACCTACGCAATCACCTAAGTACACAAGCACGCGTCACGTTTGACTTCTGACTTCTTTTTCGCGATTGTGCGACTGCGTTAACGGAAGTCGTAAATCGTTCGTCCAATTATCCTCGAGGTTCGTTCAAATTCATCCGGTAGCCTAAATCCGACGATTCCCCAAACATCGTTTATCGAACATCTCCAGATCGTTATACTTTCTTCGGTTCATCTAAATCGGAGGAACTACACTCATGGATAAAATTAAGTGGACATTGCAGAAATGTAAACAAATTTTTGTTTTACTACAATGTTTTAAATAAACTTTAAATTTAGAACGTGAAATGTTTTATAGACTTGAAAAAACATTTATTTAATGTATATAATTGTACAATAAAGTTTTGATTTATAAGCATTCTTAGTTAAATTAAATTAACCTTTTGTTATTTATGATACCCGTCCACTTAATTTTGTCCACGACTGTAGATGTTGAATTATCATTCGAAAAATGTGCAGAAATAAATCTTTGTGTAGGAAGTCACTGAGACTCTAATAAAGAAAAACCCTTTGCTCTGTCAGTAGAGTGAATGGGCCTGGGTGCGTATTCATACTTAAGGTGTAACGCCACTTTAGAATTCAGAAATGAAGGTGATTTTCCGGAATTTTTAAAATAAAAATCATAGAAGATATAATGATCAGGGACAAACGAGCTTTATTATACAGGGTGTCCCACAATTATGGTACGAGCCGGAAAGGGGTGGTAGGTGGGGGTTTTCTGAACAACTTTTTCCTTTGCAAAAATATTGTACGAGGCTTCATTTTTAAATTATTCAGGAAAAACACCGACCAATCAGAACGCGTGCACTGCGCGCCCTGTATATTCGATCGCGACCACGGCCAATTATAACTCGGGCCCACACTTCTGCCTCTGAGCGCGCGCGATCCTCGCGTTCTGATTGGTCGGTGTTTTTCGTTAATAATTTAAAAATGAAGCCCCATACGACATTTTTGCAAATGAAAAAGTTGTTTAGAATGACTCCACCTACCAGCCCTTTCCGGCTCGTACCATAATTGTGGGACACCCTGTATATGTTCTTGAGATGGTTTGAAAATTTTAACGAAAATACTAACTAATACAATTTTCGATTGCTTTCATGGGGCAGTAAACGTGTTAAACGCGTCTCCTTGCGGACAGAAATGTCGTCCTCGAGATTCGTACGATCCTCTAGTAATTATGATCGGGACAAATTAAATAGATTAAAGAAAATAGATCAGAGTCGATCGTCGGTTTCGGATGATATAATGCCTCGTGCGGCGAAATAACGCGAAAAATTCGTTTAACTGCTTGTACATCGCGCCAGGTGCATCGAACCCGAACAATAAATTCGTGCGCGTATGTCACGAGCTGGAATTCGAACAATGAGACTCGCATGCTGCATTTACACTTGCAAATCGGCAGTTATAAATAAAGTATAAGGCCCGGTGTGACACGATTAAATTGTAATATACGAAACGAAGGAAATGAAATGCGTCTAAGTTGTCGGGAAACCGACGCTTTTCGGCCAGGCGTTCCGCGCGAAATTCTGGGGAGAGTTTCGGGATCTAGGGACACTGGGGACTAAGGATTTTGCGACACAAAAATGTACCGGTATTTATACGAGAATAGTGGACAGGAATTTTTGAATCCAGGAATTTTTGAGACGTGCATAGATAAAGGCATGAGAATGTGAGAAATTCGGGATTTAATGATCTAGGGATTTTCGAATCTACGGAGTGTTTGTCTAGGGATTTCAAGATGCGTCAAGATTAAGCTCCGAGAATCGGAAGATGCAGGGAATTGGGAGACTAGGGATTTTTTTTGGTATGGTATTTTATACTCAAACGGGAATATAGGGATTCGAGCGTGTGTAGTTCTGGAGTTTAGGGATTTATGATTTAGGAGTTCTGGTGTTTAGATCTTTTAGGCAGAGATTTCCGAGGATTCATAAAACCCTAAATTCGAGAACTTAGGGATTTTGATATTCGTAGATTTGGAAATTTTTCGATTTGGATATTTGAGGATTTGAGGTCATAGAGATTCGGGAACTTAGGGATTTGGACATTTGTAGATTTGGGAATTTAAGGATTTGGGAATGTAGGAATTTGAAGATGTAAGAATTTTGGAATCTAGGAACTTGAAGATGTAAAGATCTGGCAATTAAGATATTTGGAAATTTAGGAACTTCAGAATTTCAAGATTTGGGGATTGTGATATTCGAAAATTTAGGGATTTCAAAAATTAGAGATTCGCAGAACTAGGTACTTTTTGATCGAGGAAATTAAGAATATATCCAGTTAGATGTCCCAAGGTTCTATACACATAGAGATTTCTCGATCTGGGGTCTAGAAACTTAGGGATTTGGTGGCGTGGTAATATGTAAAGTTCGAGACTGTTAAGACCCAGTTATTCATAAATCCACTAATCTTTGATCTATTAATATAGAAGCATTTCGAATTGCAAATCTCAGAGTTCACATATACAAGGATTTAAAGTCTAGTGACCAGGAAATCTAGGGAATCGCAGATATAAATATCTGAAGCTATACAAAAATTTAAACACATAAGAATTTGTGAACGCAGAAATGTAGTAAAATAATTTGGTAACCAAACGGTTACCATTTGGTTTGGTGTTAATTTAGAATCTAGGGATGTACGCCCTTCCTCTTCAATGAATTTTTCTAATCAACTAGCACTTACTGCAACTCACATGCAAGTCATGATTCTGCGTGTCTTACATCCGAATCAAAATTTGACCCAACTCCTATCGCTGGAAGGTGAACAAAGATCCTCAGCTCCAAACGGCCATAAATCAGAACGTGTATCGTTTTAATAGCCATTGTAATCGACGTTAAATTTTATTGTATCTGCGTCGCGAACTGTAAGCCATGTTAAACAGAACGCAATGATAAGACGATGATAACACCGCGCGATAACTCCCGTGTCTCGTCACAAAAATTACAACGAGGCAACGAAGCGGCTCTCCAGATATGTGTACATCCATACTGGAGGCTCGTTTCATTTAGGCTCGAAATTCTCCCGAACGAGGCTGAAAGTCCAAAAGATTACCACGGCCACGATAATACCGATAACGCGATGACGTTTCGACCTTGATACTTGCGCGTACAAAATTGCTCTCTTCTTTTTTTTCCGATCCGTCGAATCACGATTTAGCAAAACGAGGCGTACGTAGAGCAACGAGCAAAACAACTTCGTTGTTTGCTGCAGGCTGCGAAGCCGTCGTAACTCGTTCGATTCTGGTTACTTTGGTAGACATTCGCTGATGTTCGTGATAACGAGTTTCCAACGACAAAATAGACGTATAAATACGTCGACGTTGGATTTCACACTTTGACTACCGTTTCGTCCACATATGGATGATGCTTAATTTCCGTGTGAATCAATTATGTGTATTACTAAGAATTCATTCATTTACACAGATGGAAGTACTCGTATTAGCTACTTGGAACTATGATTAATAAATAGAGCAGTACAACTATAATTTGCATAATCAAGGATCTTTGAATAATATTTTAAATTTCTTTCTATTAATATTGTAACTGTAAATAGTTAGTTCAGACTGACGCACCAGAAAGAAGAATTGTATAGCAAGGGCTTAATCCCTATCAATAAACCGATTCCGTCGAAACACAGATACCCCATGTATTCACGAGCCACGAACACAGAACAGCGCATGGTACGTTATCGCAGAAAGCGACATAATTATGTAAGATTAAACGGATAAAAAACAGCGAAGCGTGGAATTCACCGAAGAAATCGTGCGGGCGTGTTTGAAAATACTATGTTTCTTTATTACATCTGTTCTCGGCCAATACAAGAATATCTTCGGAGACCACAAACCCGTACCGAGGACACCCCCGTTAGTATGGTCGTTTAGGGCACTTGGGCCCGGAGAAACTTCCCCGAGGAAGCACCGGCAAAAATCATATAGCCTGCTTCGACTATTCGTCGATTTCTAATTTTCTAGCAATTACAAAATAAAGAAGATGGTTGATACGGAGAGTCGTTCGAGAACGGCATCGAGGAGGCGCGAACCGGGACATTTTCAGTGCGTCCAGCTCGCTAAGTGGACCAGGGCTCCCTGGGAGGGGCTATGGGAACACGCTCGAAAGCGTGGCCATAAAAGAGGCCAAAAGCGCGTTGAAGATTCCTCGCGATGATGGTGCGGGGGCTCGCTTCTGGTTCCGCTCCTTTCTCGCGTGTAGCCACCTTACGCCAAGCTATTTTCGACGATGCGTACAGAAAAGTAAGGGGACCGAGTCCGAGAGAGGTCGAGCGGTGTTCCAAAAATAAACGACCAGCCCATCGAGCGGCATTTTATGCACTATACGACACGGGAGGAGGGGTTACTAAGGTCGCGTGTGCTTTCGAACGTTGCGTTGCGACGCACCTTTCGACCACAACTCGGTAGAACGGAGAACAAACCGGGAGAACGACCCTAGGGAACCCTAGATCAAGAGGGCGCTCGATCTTCGTTAGAAAGGAACGTCTGCGCAGCGCTACTGCGCATCGATGGCGCCACCGAACGCTTGTCTACGCTTCTCGCTTGGATCATGACGATAATAACTGTGCAGAATGCGTGTACTTTTTGTGTAATGTTTTGTTGAGTAATTTTTGTTGATACACGAGTTACGGTTTGTGACAGGAAGTAACTTTATTATGACACACAGATATTAATACCGTTTTGGATTTGGTAAAGTCACGATGTAAATGTATTCGGGTTGCACGACGATGTTTTGGAATATAAAGGAAAGCTTACTGATTTAACATTAATTTTCCCCGACCGATTTAATATCAATTTTCAACACCCAAGTTAACATCAATTTTCAGTTAAGATTTATAAACTTCAAAATCAGTGAATGGCGAAGAATACAGTGAGTAGTTTTACGATTACATCGACGAAAAATTTTCGAAAACATCGGACTTCATCGAGTATGAAACTACAAGCAGATATGCCAAATGCTATTTTGTTGTACCTCCATGTGCCAATACTATTTTATGATACCTACAAATATCAAACGCTGTATTAAACGCCAATATCACATCGTGATACCTTGATACGTTCGAATCGTGTCAGTATGCGATAATTCGTATAATAGAACACATTTACATCCGCTGTACAAATTGTTGCAGTAATCAATGCGTTAAAAGCAATGATCGCGTTGATTCCGCTATAGCACGCGACCGGACAGTGCCGGTTATGCGAATTTTGCAAGCATGCACGATAAAGCGTTGCACGAGGCCAACGCTACGAACGGGAGCGAAATCTTCTCGTAATCGACGGGGCGGTCAATGACGAAGTCCAAAATGTGTATTAATTCGCATCATTACATTATACTCGCGTTATATTGCCAGATATTTTATACTTCAACTTTTATTCTCAGATGTTATATTACAAGATATATTACTATACTGTAATTTATTGTATCGGAACGTATATTGTTATTCGTTATACAGCCTCGCACTGTATCGCGTTATATCGCCATTCGTGACAGTATCAAGTACTTATAACCCTTCGTGCCATAATGTATTATATTTCCTCGCAATATATTGCAACGAAATGCAATACCGAATATCGTATCTATAACTTGTCGTACCATAGCACATTGTACCGCCACTCGGTATATTGCAATGTTATGCATATCGCCATCTTACATTGTATCGCCACGCGTTACGTAGTTCCACGTTATACCGCCACGCGTTATATCATCACCTTGTTATATCGTCACACGTTACATCGCTTCACGTTGTATAGCCATGCGTTATATCGCCACCACGCGTTATATTATCAAGTGTTGCATCGCTCCACGTTATACCGCCACGCGTTATATCGCCATACGTTACATCGCTTCACGTTGTATAGCCATGCGTTATATCGCCACCTCGCGCAATATTATCACGTGTTATATCACCACACATCCTACTTTCATGCGTTATATCGCCACCTCACGTTATACCGCCACTCGTTACATCGCCTCACGTTGTACCGCAACGCGTTATATGGCAACGGTTTTATGCAATATATGACAACAACGATGAAGCGTTCCTCTTAACAAATTCTATCAACCTAAATTGCAGCTGCACCTATTCTGCATCGTACCGTAGAAAAGAAAGTGGTATAAACTATAAACCGTATAAACGGATTAATCAAATAAATGAATAAATAAAATATTTCGCCGGCCAGTTTCTCCCGATTCCATCTGAGTTTATCTAATTAGGTGTATCGACTCACTCCGGTCGCAAACATCGGAACGCTACAAGGGTGACTGAAACACGCCGCTACAACTTGTTTACGGGATGAAATTACGTGAATGTCCATTCATTGATCGACGATATTATTGCCCTCGTACAAGCACACTCGAGTCTCACGTTACGAAATATAAATTACGTTCACCCCGGTCCCGGTACACGGAATACGGTTATTTTCAAACTCGTTGCTACATATTGTTGTCCAGACATTTATTTGCGATTCCCGTTGAAGACGTTCCCCCGTCGCAATTAACTTAATTATAATTAACACGTTCACAGCTCTATATCACATCGACATACAGGGTGTCCCTTAAGTCTAACCTCCAAAAGTATGTTGCTTTCGTTGTCATTCAAAATTTAAACAAAGATATACAGTCCTACAACACAAGAATTGTTCCTTCTTTGCTTAAATAAATGTACCAGATTCTTTTATTAACCAGCAACGCACCAGGTGTGTCATATACTATTTACATAGTGTACGACGCACCGGGTACGTCACGTATTATCCATGCAATATACGACGCACTGCATATGCCACACACTATCCAAAAAAATATACGACCCATATACGATACCATGGATAGTATATCATACACTATCCAAAAATGACGCATAAGGTGCGTCGTACGTTATCTACTTAACATCAAATCTACCGACGTATAATGAACGTTTATTTTGAAATTAAAAATAAATGAGCGATAAACTACAAATTGGTGTAAATTTTAATTCTTTATCCTGATGAAAATCAACACGAATTTCAAAAGAGTCACCTTACAGTATAACTTAAAATTATAAACTAATTAAATGGTTATATTGTCCGCTTTGGTAGGTTCGATGATAATGAATGATACACCAGGTATGTCACACATTATCAATATAATATACGTCGTAGTAAATATGTCACATATTATCCATGACGCACCAGGTATGTCACACAGTATCCATGCACCAGATGCTCTTTTTAACATGCCGATCCGTATTAAATTTAAAGTATACCTGTCATATTGTTAAGAAAAATTACAATTCAACCATCAAAAGCTTCAGAAGAACAGCATTGTCAGTGACATATTGCAGTGCTGCATCTTTTACTCGTAATTAGAAACGTCGCTATAGAAACCGACCTGTGCGAAATTTATCCATGCCTAAGAGGTCAAAATAAGAAATCTACGATCCGTAAATCTAGTATTAGGCAAGAAAAAAATGGTGATTGAATGCAAACACCCGAGGACCACGGTTTGAGACTCCGGTTTCCTAAGGGAACGTCAGAAAGAAGTTTCGCGATGCAAGTGGAAATAATGCGACGCTTAATTATCAGTCGATCACTTAACTTTAAGTGACACGTCGATTGTCAAAGGTTTCCCTGCGGTGGCGAACTTCTCGACGCAATTTCAATTCCGCGACCGCGAATGTAATCGTTGCGCAAGCCGATCGAGCGATAATTCGCAATTACGCATGCACCATCGATAGTGCTCGAAGGAAAATCGCTATACCACTCACGGATCATAGGTTATCCTTATGGCTCGCCTCTAACGCGCAATAAAAGCCGGCCAATGTTTATCAGACGCTATTATAACGCTACGCGTACTTGGAATGCTTCGGTGCAAGCGGAATCGAACGACGTCTTTCCTTCTTTTTCCACGTTTCAAAACGTTTCAGACGTTACGCGTGTTTTCAGGTGCAACGTTCGTTTTTAAATTTCTAAATTTGCATCTTTTACGTTGGCAAACGTGCAAGTTTGGGAATTGTGCTCAGACATTCGTCAAGTTTTTTATTTCAGTTCGCAACGTTCGAGAATTTCGGGTTCTGGAATTCGCAGATTTTTTTATTTGAAATTTTAATGTTAGAAAATTTGGGATTCAGAAATTTGCAGATTTTTTATTTCATATTTCGACGCTCGAGATTTTCGGGATCAGAAATTTGCAGATTCTTGAACCGATAATTCAGGAAATTCAATTTTACGTGATCTTAAAGTTTATATATTTACAAATGAAAAAATTTGTGAGTTATGAATGTTCAATGATCAAATTGTCCAATTTCTGGTGTATCAAATATCTGGGATTTGCAATTTTTTCCAATTCTCTAGTTATCACGTTTTGATAATAACCGCAATTTCAAATGGTTTCAAGTTTTCCAATATCGAATTTCCAGATTTTTCATTTCTTCGAATTTTCAAATGATCCAGTTTCTACATTTTCAGATTTCCAAATATCTGAGTCTGCTAATTTGAAACTTTGAAATTTGCTAATTTGCAAATTTCTCGAGTCGCAGATCTCAAATTTAAAATTTCTAAAATGTTCCCAAGTTACTGATTTCCTCAAAATTGAATTCATCAACGTAACAAATAATCGTGTTTCCCAATGTCCAAATATCAAAATCGAATTTCGAATATTTCCAACTTTCAAATATAAAATTCTAAATTTTTAGTGATCAAGCTCACAACTATGGAAATCTTTTAATGTATACATTTCCAGCTTCCAAATTCCTAAATTTCCGGATTCTCACATGTGCATATCACTGTTCGCCAAATTTCTAAACGACCCATTATCAAACATTCACATACAATAAATATTATAATGACTCCGACGTATACATTTAATCGGAAGTTATGTTTGATAGTATTTAAATAAATTTCTATCACGAGCTTACTTTTTATTTAATTTTTGCGTTACAAAACACGAATGGTATTCGCACACTGCCTACAATTAAATCACGATTATGAAACAAATATCTGACAGATCGATTCTTCAACAGCTCACAGTAATTATAATTTTAGTCGGTTGCGAAACGAGTTGCGGATACAAGAAACGACTATAGTTCAGGTCGTATTCATTGCAAATAGAATTTTATTTATGCCGGTTCAGTGAATTGAATAATATAACTTCGATAGACCTTGCGATGCTATGCGATTGGACGTTTTATCGATCAAAGTCTATCGCAATAAAAGAATTAAGAAAAATTACTCATCGTTGTCAATTACATAATCTTACGAATGATATCGCAGATTTTTACCTCGGGCACTTATATCATTTGCTAAGCGACGCCGTGCAAGAACAAACTCGTTCTTGAATAAGTAATTTCGACGAATAGTGATTATTATAATTGTCCAAGTGGCATTTACCGTGACATTAATTTACAATTACAGTAATGAAGTTTTGTACAGAGACATTTAAAATGTTTCGATTCTGTGAAGGCAGTGCACAAAAATTGAGTGGTTTGTGATAAATCGCATCTTTGGATGATAACGGCCCCTCGTTATATCGCCGTTTTTCTGTGGACTATCGCGCACGCGAGTTTTCGAGTGCCCGGAATTGTAAGTTTGTAACTATTGAAATACCAAATCGTGCAATTTGAAGATTGAAAAATTTGTTTGTTAAATTTACAAATTTTCTCTAATTTTTCCATTACCCAATATCCCAATTTCCAAAGTTTCCAATTCCTGCATTTCTGAATTCACCAAAATTCTTGTTCTTGAATTTTTACAGTTCTCAAATTTCCCAGTTTCTACATTTCCCAATTTCTACTTTTCTTGATTTCCATGTGTTCTAATTCACAAGTTCCCAGTTTTAAAGTTTTCCAATTCCTAAATTCTCCAATTTCTGAAACTTCTAAGTACCATATTTACCAAATCTTAAATTTTCCAGCCCTACATATCTCACTTCCTGAGTGTCCCACTCCTCAAATTTCCAGGTTTTCCACATTGCTAATTTCCACATTTCCTCCTCCCAAATTTTCCAACTCTTGAATTATTTAACTATCACGTTGCCGAATTTCTTTCACCAGTTCAATATTTTCCCAATTCCCCAATCCACAAATTCCGAAATTTTCAATCTTCCCTCCGCCAACATTACTAATAAAATTTCGTATCATTAAAATATCAAATCCACATAAATATTTCGAAATAACATTCTTCAAAAACTGCCAATTGCAAATGAAAACGTCTTAACCATATAACCTATATACAATACGAACACATCGAATCCGACAATAAAGCAATTCGATGCATAAAATAACAAAGAAAAGCATACACAACGTAGAGACCGAAAAAATCATCGAATATTACAAATGCGATTTAAAAATGTAACCTCGAAGTGACAAAGAAATTCATGTGTTCGACGTACAAACATCTATAATGAGACAAATATAATCGAATATATTATAAATAACAGTTCTCGATAATAAAAGCGAACATTTGAGACACGATATTGTCCCGGATGATAAACCGGTTCAAATTATTTGAACCGTGGCTTTGCATTAATCGTTTTCCCGCGCTTTTGGGGATTCCCCCTGTTGTTTCGCGAGCTCGTTCGGCCGTTTCCGGCTCGGCTCGGCGAACCTCGGCACGCACGACTTTCGTGGTTTCGTTATCCAACAAGTGTCGGGAGCGCGGGAAGAAGGTGGCGCTCTAAACTTAGCCACGGTCATAAAAGCGGCGCACCGTATGGTCGTCGGCTTGCGTAATCGTTCTGTACTTTTTAACAGCGTTCCGATGCAGATATGCAGATAGCCGAGACCGATACTCGTCGCGATACGATCATGCAATAAAATCATTCCACGATACGGGACAAATTCAAGAAATAAACACCACACCATTTTGAACATTTCGTCAAACATACCGACCACTTATCGTGTGGACGGTAATTTAACGTATGACCATGTTGGCCATTTAACGTGCGACCATATCGTTGATCTTTAACTATTCGTTTCGTTCCTTAATTTATTCGTATTTATGAAATACGTACTATTATAAAATATGTACTTTGTGAAGGGCAAAAATAATTGGTCTCAGTGCATTTGTTTTTCGATGGAATGCAAATGTGAATAAAAATATTGAAATCTAGTGTGTATACGAAATTGAAAAATTTATATATGTGCACGATAAAACTGATGTTGTATTTCAATTGTGGGAGGTGTGTGATACAGTAGATATACTCTGTACACACACATATGATGGATATACCGTATGTGTATAGATACAGTAGATACACTGTGTCCAAGTACTTACACATCAGAATAATTAATTAGTCCATCTACAATGAAGAGTATCTCCATTTCTAAAAGTGTTTCAAAACTTCATTTTCAATGTTATCAAAACGATTATAAATCTAATTTTCAATATTTTTTCAATGGCTATAAATATCATTTTCAATATTTTTTCAATGGCTATAAATATCATTTTCAATATTTTTTCAATGGCTATAAATATAATTTTTAATATTTTTTCAATGGCTATAAATATAATTTTCAATATTTTTTCAATGGCTATAAATATAATTTTCAATATTTTTTAAACGATTAAAGATACAATGCTCAAGATTTCTTGACTGATTGAAAACGTGACTTTCAACATTTTCAAATATTTGCATTTTATGAGCCAGAAAGATAAAATCAGAGCTTGTTCTAAAGAGCTGTTGCTGAAACTTTATTACGAGCGACTTAACGACAGTGGCTAAGTAGTATGGTGGCAGGTTTTTCTTATTGAATAAATATAGACACGTGTTTTTTTAAGGAAAACGATGTCTGGTTGAGTTTTGTTAGGAAAGTCGTAAAGAAATCTGGATAAAACAGTGACGTCGAGAGAAGAAACACAATGGAAGCAGATAGGGCAAAGGTGGGCTCGCTTTTCGTCTGCCAACTGGAGCACGCCCACGCTGCGAAACGCGTCACGGCCGATATACGAACAGAATACGTCGAAGAATCAACGATTTTATGCTCTAACGCTTCTGCTACGTATGATTTGTCATATTAATGGAGTGTGAGACATCGCGTTGTTGCATGCTATTCAAGGTTCCATTTGTAACTAGAAGAGCGAATGATCTTCGATACAGTGAGCCAAATTTTATTTTACCTAATTTGCGAGACGGCAAAAAGTAACATTTTTGTTAAATTACAAGATACGGCTCTCTGAAATAAAGCACAAACTCAAGCATCACGTTCTTACGGTATACAGGGTGTCCCAAAAGGAGAATCTCGCGCTCTGATTGGTCGGTGTTTTTGCTTAATAATTTGAAGCCTCATTCGACATTTTTGCAAAGGAAAAAGTTGTTCAGAATGACCCCAGCTACCTCCCATTTCCGGGTGTTACGTTCCTTTTGGGACACCCTGTATAGTCACGGAACACTCTCGTTATATTGCCCGTTACGCGGCTGCACAGTAGATTACTAAAATTCTAAACTCGGTATTTATAAATTTATAATCGAATTTTAAATTTGAGATTTTTTATCTTTCGTGATTGAAGATTAATAACATAAATATTTACAAACAACTTACAAAACAATAAAATTTACAAATAACTTACGAACGATAACATTCTCAAATCTTTATTAGCAATGTACAAGTATTTATTACTAAATGAATTACAGAATACTTTTAATACGGTGTTTTTAAATTTCCCGCGCTCGAACGAGTTAACCTGCCACGATGGTATGAGACTAATTAGAATAAAAATGATTCGACGCAGCAACTTGTACGTTCTACCGCCTTGTGATCAATATCAAAGACAACAAAGACCGTGACTAGTTATAATTCGTAGGTACGAAACAACCAGATGTGTATTACGTGCAATAATTTCGTGGCGTGTAACTTTTCAGCTCGCATCAAAACAAATAATTTAAAGCCCGCTTATAAGCCGGCACACGGACCGAGCTTTCGAATTTGACTCCGAGTGAAAACTTGCTAATTAATCACTGCTTTCTTCACTTTTAATTAGATGTTTATTTCGAACATGTGCAACGCTATTGTAGTGTTTTATTGTTAATTATTGAAATGCTTTAATAATATTGACGTTTGGGAAATGTTACAAAAATGTGAACTCCTAAGTGTAATACGTATAAATAATTCATCTTACGGTTAACATAGATGATCGTTTAAACGAAGAAAACACAAAATTTATGAATTCTACATTTCGAGCATCGAATTTGCGAATTTGAAGAATATAGAAATTTATAATTTACGAATTCGCAAGTTGTGAAATCAGAATTTTGATATTTTCGAATTTCCACACTTTGAATTTACTGATTGTCAAATCTTAGAGTTACAAGTTTCAACACATGAAATAGGGTAAATAAATAATCAAGAAAAAACAAAGCGCGCCCAATACTTATCAGCTTCTTCAGAAAGGTTATCAATCGGCTAACAAAAGTAGGTCTTTCTTTGAACCAACACTGTTCTTCACAGAATTTGGATAAACGGTATAATATACAACTCATGTACACGGTGTAAACAATGTATATAAATCGAAAAAAATAGTAGAAATATTGCAGTCTAGTGATTCAAGGACATAGTGACATAAAGATACAAAAATATAAGAATATGTAGATTTCAAGCATGTAGGACTATAGAAATATAAGGGTGCAGAATAATGGAAATGCGGAAAAAGTATATATTGATATAGAGATTTAGAAATCTAGGGGTATTAAAATATGTGAATATCAGGATCTAAGTAAATAAGGAATAAAAATCACAAAGATTTATGTGATTTGGGAATACACGGATCTTGCATTGCTAAAATATAAGAAAACAACGAAGGCATGTAGGGATAATTGTATGCACTAGGGAATATAAAAATCTAGATCCATTAGACGAAAAACACAGAGATCTGTGAATATAAAATATAAAAAATAATAATTTCGAGAGTATAAAAATTAATTACCGCAAGGCTACAAGGATACAAGAACCTGAAAATCTAGAGAATGCACCCAGTGATACGATGATCTGGATCAAAGAAGCGTTAGATCTCCCAGATCCACGGGTACACAAATGTAAAAATATAAAAGTAGAATAGCATAAAAATCCAGGATTCTATAAATGCAAAGATTCTGTAATATCGATACATAAGTATCCACCGAAAGGCACGCACACGCACGAATAAATTTCGTCTTAATAGCAGAAATATACATATGCAGTCGTCTGGTGTCGATTCTCGAGGCAGCTTGTGGTTGACTTTGACCCCAAGCGGGCGAAGCAACCGCGAGCCGTGGAAGAGGCGCGATCGGTGACGAGAGGAGCGGTATAATTATGTGTACGGTACCATACAGTCGCACACGAGCGCACACACTCACACATATAACGCGAGGCGTAAGAGGGAGCGCGAGTCGGTGAAATTGCGACGCGAGTAGAGAGCCTGACGGCCGTGCCCCTCTCGTCGCGCGCGACTATTGGTCCACTGGCGTGTTTGTCTGCTGGTAGCACTCGATATACTACGCACAAGCGGCGAACAGACGCGACGTAAGTACAGTCTTGACAAACAATTCGGCTGTTTGGCAGCGACGACGGATGCGCGCCGTTCACCTCCCGCCTGTCCCTCCGTCAAGAGTAGGCAATCGCGACTCGGGCCAATTATAGACCGAGGGCTTCTGCCCTCGCTCCTAGCCAACCACCAAGGTAAACAATGGATCCGAGCGTATCGCGGGACCACGATTAACGTGAACGGGTCGGAATAACCCTATCTGCTCTCTGTTCCGCGATCCCGGCCGACTCCCCCCCACGGTCGCTGTTTGTTACCGGAATTGCGGCGAAGATAATTCTGCATAATATGCAATATCGCTTTTGTTTTTTAACCTATAACGTCTCGGCATGAGACGGAATGTCAACGAAGTTGCAAAACCTTCCAGAATGATGTCCCCATGGCTGTTCGAGGTCTGTGATACACTTACAGCGCCCAGAGACTTCGTAATTCCTTAGGCTCTCGAGAGTCTTCATATACGGATGAGTCCTAGGGACTTTTTGGATCATGAGATTCTCTGCGGTCTCTGATATATGGATGGTTCCTAAAGACGATTTTTTGGTTCGCAAGGTTCTGGACATTCTCTGATGTACAAATAGTTCCTAGGGACTGTTTGTACCACAAGTTATTAAGGTATCTGACATATAGATGGTTCCAAGGAACCTGTTAGTCCATAAGTCACTAAGGTTTCTGACATATGAATGATTGCTAAGGATCTTTTGGCCCATAAGCCACTAAGGTTTCTGACGTATGAATGGTTCCTAGGGATCTTTTGGTCCATAAAGCTGTCTAGGGTATATGATGATTGTAGTGTTCCTATGAACACTGAGTCTTGAAATTCTCTAGGCTCCTTGATGGCACAAGGCTCCCTATAGTCTCCAGAATTTACAGAGTTCCGAAAATCAATGATGTCTGATCGTAGAACTTGTAAACACTTTAAGATACGGTTCCTAGGACTGAGGTCAGTTGAATGTCCAGAATTTACAGCAATCCCGTAAGTTCTCAAAGCTTTTAGTGCCCCTAGATCCAACAAAGTCTGTAAAATCCTTAGGATCAATAGACTACCTACTTTTGAAAGTTTGATGCGACTCCAGGAAGCTGTATAGTTCCGAAATGACCAGGATCCGTAGAGTTCACAAAGTGCCTGGAATCCAAGGACAAAGTGCCTGCAAGGTCGACGTTTTCCCAAGCGTGTTAATGTCCCTAGTATGTCTGAAGATTCTATAAGCGTTCTAAAATGGCAGCTTCATATCATTTTGCATATTATACTGCGCGGGACAACTGTACAAACACGGTTACGCGCGTTGATATTTCAACGTCTGCATCGATGTGATGTTATCGCGGCGCGATCTCGAGGCGTCGCGAAGGAGATATAATTTATAATGATCCGACAAACATCGGTTCTATCGCCTCGGTATGTTTACCCGGTTCGTTACCGTTGCCCCGCTATCTCAATCGAACAGTTGGACGGCGATCAGGTGTA
This sequence comes from Coelioxys conoideus, assembly GCA_947623535.1. Classification (NCBI taxonomy): domain Eukaryota; kingdom Metazoa; phylum Arthropoda; class Insecta; order Hymenoptera; family Megachilidae; genus Coelioxys; species Coelioxys conoideus. The sequence goes on along the minus strand of OX392451.1, from coordinate 7,348,168 downwards.
CGGCTGGGTCGTAAACAATATCGTTTTTATCGGCAAACGTGCCTTTTTCTCCTCTACGTGTCCGTATCACGCGATTCCAAACAAAGAAATCACTGATCGATAGTGAAGATCGCGCGATAAGCCACTAACCGTCAAGTCTGCTACCGGCCGATACTAATCGTCTGGAACCGTTCGTACGAGCGGCCGTGAGCATCGGACGGCCGTAATAACCAGTAACTAAACACCTAACTGGGTAAAGCAAACTGAACGTTACCACCGGTGTCAATGTAAACGCTGGGAACACGTACTGCCGCGTGTTTCATCCTTCGAAAGCGAAAAAGATAGGTAAACAAACGCGTGTGACGACCGGAGCGGTGGACCGTTCGCCGAAAAATTTGCCGCCATTTTGTACCCCGAGCGATCCGATTCGCGGCCGCGCGGCCGCGCGGCGCCGTTAATTGCGCGCCAAATTCGAACCGTGTTTACGCTTCGGTAACGGAGCGGCGTTGATCAACAAATTATTATACAACCTTGTCGCGTGGTAAATAGAATACTTGTTCCGCGTATCCGCGATGATTTAATGCATCAGCTTGATGAAAAATATATTGCAGATTTTGTTTCCAGTTTTTAATTAATCAGATTTATGATAAGTCATGATGTTGTTATCGTTGTTTATTCTTGCATACTTTACGGCGATGAATTAAAGATGAAAATAGAGAAGTTTAGCAATTTATTGATAGCACTGGAAACCTTGAAGAGACATCAAGCACGTTTGTAGATACCTAAGAGGTTCTGGAGATCCCAAAGTCATAGGAACTTGAGAAATCACGAAGATTCTAATGGTCCCAAGATCCCAGGGTGTCTGGAGACCATGAGAACCTTGAAGTCCAGAGCAATACTAGAGGTACTAATATTTCTAGACATTCTAAAGATCCCAGAGCGCCTAGGACTCTAAAGATTGTAGAGGTTTCAGAAAACAGAGTGATGCTGGGAACTCTACAGACCATAAAGACCGTAAGACGCTAAAAATTGTAGGAATCTCAGAGGTTCTAAGGGTACTATAAACTCTAGAAACTCTAAGAAAACTAAAAACCCTACGAACTCCATAAAATAGGGAACCTAGACTCCATAGAAATTCTGAAGAGTCATCACAGAGAACTCAGAGATGTCACCAATCTTAGAAGTCTTTCGCGTCGTTATTTTTCCCTAGGGAATATTCGAAAAGTCTTCACAGGGAACATTTGAAACTTAAATTGCACATTGCGTCCTTATCGATGCATCGTGTTACGCGTTACACATTGTGTTACATTATGAGCCACGTAAAAGATATGGTTGGCGGATTGCAACGAAAACGATAATGTACGTCCACGAAATCGATTCCGTCGATCAACAAAGTCTCGTACGTTTCGTTTCGCGACCGATCGGACGCACACTTGAGCTAACAGTTGCGTGATCGCGACACGAAACAGCTTTAGACGAAGTTCGGACAGATAAGGGGAACACGGTATCGGGCCGGCTTACGTGCGCGTTTTATTCGAGCAGGGGGGAAAAAAAATAACCGAGAGTCTTTCTTTCGATTCTCAGTTTCACGAATCTCCCAACCGTTACGATAAGACGTCAGATAAGCGAAAGGCGCTTGATCACCGAGCGAAGCGTTTGAAAAATTTAACACGTTGGCACACTCGAGATGCGCATCCGGTTTAACCGTAACCGAAAGGTTAAAGAACGCGATGACTAAGAAATCATAGTAACAGCAACAACGTCAAAGAAGCGGAAGAGGTTCATTAACACGTTGTCCGCCGTAGTGAAAATGGACGTGTGTAGTCAGACACGGGGAAACCTGTAATTATCGGAGATGCAAATAGCGGACTATCGTACTTGAACTTTCAGGTTGATACTGGAAGCGTTGCATTCGCCATTTTCCTTTTGGGAGGTTTCTCGTTAAAAAATTTCGAATCTGAGGATTTTGAGAGGTTTTCGGAATTAGTGGAATTTGGGGATCTGGAGCATTGAAAATTTGGAGATTCGAGGATTTGGGGATTTGGGAATTTGGGGATCTGGGGGTTTGGAAATTTTGGGATCTGGGAATTTGGAGATCTGGGGATTTGAAAATTTGGGGATTTGGAAATTTGGAGATCTGAGAATTTGGGGATTTGAAAATTTGGGGATTTGGAAATTTGGAGATCTGAGAATTTGGGGATTTGAAAATTTGGGGTCTGGAGATTTGGGGATCTGAGGATTTAAAAATTTGGGGGTTTGGGGATTTTTAAGTTTAGGGATTTGGGGATTTGGAAATTGTAGGATCTAGAAATTTGGAAATTTCGGGATTTGGAGATTTGCAAATTTGAGATTCTAGGTATTTGGAAATTTGAGGATTTGGAGATTTGGAAATTTCCGGATCCGCTGATCTGGGGATTTGAAAATTTAGGGCTTTGGGAATTTGAAAATTTGTAGATCCGAAGATTTGCAAATTTCGGAATCTGGAAATGTACAAATCTTGAAATATGGAAATATGGAGATTCAATAATTTAGCCCACGTACATGTGAACGTTATATTTCGTCCGACTGTACACATGCATCGTGCCTATCTGGAGTTACGTCAACTACCACGGAACCAATTAGTATACAAGTCCGGAATATAACTATCGCATTTACGATGCCAGTCACCGATGACCCCATAATAGTCAGCAAAAACTTGACCTTCAAATTAGCACGTATCCCCTTACAAAAAGAACGTTCGCATCGAATTCCGTTCTCCTTCGTCTAATACATTTCTATGTACATGTTTCGATACATTCTTACAAACAATGAAAATGTTCCGAGCGTTTCGCGCAATGTAAACGGGGTCCAAAATTCTTCGACCGATACGCGAAACGATTTGGTAATCATTCGGAACGTGGACCGCGTCGATTTCGATGATTTTTAAATACGTTATAGGAATCGACATATTGCGCGACTCTTTTCTGTTCGTTTAACCGCCGCACAGCCACAGTTTCCGAGACATTCGCGAAAAACTTTCGGTACTGTTACATCGAATTCCGCGGATGCTTACGGGGTCCGTGACGGTGTACGTGTCGGTATGGGACCATCGCGTGTCTCCTTTTCCCATAAACGCGTCGCGATGCCCGAAAACCGACGGGCAAAACGGATGAACTTAGAAATCGAACTTAGCCGATTTCGATGAGTTCGACTGGCGTGACCGGCCACCACGCGGCAGCCGGAATATTCATATAACCTGACCTAACCCGGTCCACTGATTAAGTTAAATTTGGCAAGGTTAGGTATATTAACATTCCTGTCACCGTCAGGTGACCGACCGTGCAAGTCCAAATTAAAGATCATAGAAATTGGTTAAAGTTGATTTTCGCAAATACTTAATATCGCGCTGAAACATTAGCAAATACTGCTTCTTGCAGTCTCCCTAATTTCTTGTTCCAGTGACTTAAGTCACTAAATTGTAAATTTATCTTATCTCACTGTCTGTTATCATAATCTAACCTAGTGTGTTTTATACTAGCGTTAATCTGAACTAAATGGGACTGTGTAACCTAACCTAACCTGGTCTATTCGTTACGTTAAATTTAGCAAGGTTAGGTGTATCAACATTCTGAGCACTGTCTGGCAGCGGGAATGCAAGTTCAAATTAAAAATGATAGGGATTCGTTAAATTTGACCTTTGCAAATACTTAATATCGCATGAAACGTTGGAAAATATATTGCTCCTTGCAGTATCTCTAATTTCTTGTCCCAGTGACTGAAGTCACTAAACCGTAAATTTATCTCGTCTCACGGTCCATTACCATAATCTAGCCTACCATATTTTATACTGGCGTTAATCTGAACTAAATTGAATAATCTAACCTAATCTGACCGGTGGATTAGGTTAGATTAGATCACGGTATCTTTAATTCCGAATCGTTGAAATCGATGCCGTTCGCTTTCTAAATAGATACCAACGATTTTTCGAGAACCGAATTTTATAGACAGATTTTATAGTTAGTTTAATAGCTGTTCGGAGTATGCGGAGTGTCTCTAAGGAACGCTCATCGGTTCGTATATCATTTACGTGTAACTCTAGTAGACGCCGAGTTCTACACAGTCTCGTTCTACTACGTACAGAGTAGTATTACGTGGTCTGACAGAAAAGTTCCTGATCTCTTCCTATAAACAGAGATCTATTAACGCGTTAAATACCGGACTTGCCTCTGTACGACACAAGTTTTATTTTCCGGTTCTTTTTCTTGCTAATACGACGATGGCAGAACGATCATGCGTTCTTTTATTGACGGACGAGAATTTCAACCGATATTCTTGACCACTTTCTCTTATTCGGTGATCTAACGTTGTGATGCAATAGTTACTTAGCATTTGTGAACAGTACGTGTGAACTATGCTCGTGCGTAACTATAGGTACTCGTATAGTATAAATAACCTCGGGCAATTCGATAATTTAACGTTTGAAATCAGAATTCGTAACCGGAGAGTCGAGAAGTATATAGATCATTAACCTTCCAATAAAACGAACAGTTCGCTTTATAATTTGTTGTTATTAACACTTTGACTGCCATGTCAGCCATATATGGCTGACACTCAAATTTCTACACGGATTTAACAGCAGTATTATCAAAAATGTGTCCAATATTCAAACTGAAGATGATGGCATCAATTACTTGGAACTATGAAAAATAAATATAACAATGTATCGTGAAAATATTTGGTAAAATTTGTTAAAAATGAAAATACTTCCTAATGCAATTTTCGATTGCTCCCATGTGGCAGTCAACGTGTTAATAAACTTAATTAATTTACAAAACGTAATTCAATTGTAATCAATGATTCAATGTACACTATTTACATTATATAGTTGTATAGTTTACGCGTAACTCATTTATTTATATCGTTGCGACGATACGTGTTACGTTTTGATCCATTCAATCGTATTCGGTTGTTAACCCTTTCACCGTATTTCCAATATATATTTTTCAAAGCATTTATCAAAATCCTTATATGCATTCTTTGGAACGAAGAAACGAAACGGAAGGTTTGTTGATAAAACAATATTTCGTAATTACGTTGAGTAATAAAGTATTAAATAATAGGAGTGACACACATTCGAACGGGACTTTACCTAATACAAACGTAATTTATTCATTGGAATTGCGTAACGTCCGCTAGAGACTGTTTACTCGAAGAAATCCATGGTGCCGAATTCTACAGAAACGAATACCAAACTTCGAATATTACCATCGAAGGAAACACGAATACGCCGAGGGAGCATTTTAATGGTTGCTAATCGTTTAAAGGTAATGAGCGACGGCGAAAGTTTCCACGGGCGCCTAATCTATAGTTATACAAGGTCATCGTTGATCAAGAAATTATGATAAGCGCTGCCACGAATTTCTACTTGTTAGAATGTACTCACGTGCATGTGAATTGTTTATACGTATATGTACATTCCTTCATTCAAGCTAACATTCGTGTTTGATAGTACATTATCGTGGCGTAGTATTTCCTACTTCCTAAATTCCTGATACTTCGAATTTCCTGTTTCCCGAATCGAGTGATTCACAACTTTTCCTACTCATATTTCCTCAATTTTTTGTTCATACGATTTTCTAAGTTTCTATTTCTATAATTTCCCGAACTTCGCATTCCTCAAATATAATCGCTTCTCAAATTCTTCTATTCCTAAAGTTCCATGCTTTTTAATTTCCTCGTCCCTAAATTCCTGCAATCACTATATTTCCCTATTTGTGCATTCCCCTATTCCACATTCTTACAATCCCTATATTTCCCTATTCGTATATTCCCTAGATCTCAAACTGTCATCCTAAATTTTTCCATTCTTAAGTTTTCCCTACATTTCTCCATTAAAAAATCTCCCTATACGTACATTCTCCTAAAATATTTCTATTTCTGCAATATTTATATCAAAAATTTCCCTAAACGCATATTTTCAAATTTTGAATGTTTCCTTAGTCCTGTTACCCCATCAATTTCCCTATTTTTACATTCTTCCATCTCAATATATTATATATTCTCCCATCTCAATAAATACCTGATCCTATATTTCCCCATCTTGAAATATCCCTGTTCCTACAATCCCACATTCAAAAATTTCAATATTATAACAGTCCTTCATACCAAAGTTTCTATATTCCCCCATTTTCAAATTTCCCTATTCTTACATCTCCCAAACTCAATAATTATCTACTCCTACACTTCCCCACCTCAAAATATCCCTATTCCCCAAACACAATACTTTGTTTATTCCAATATTCTCTGGTTTCAAAGTTTTCCTATTCCTATATTCCCCCATCCTCAAATTTTCCTACTCTCACTTTCTCCCATCTGAGTATATACCTAATCTTATATTCCCCCTTCCTCAAATTTCCATATTCCCATAATCCCTCGTCCGAAAGTTTCCCAACTCCCATATTCCCCCATCTTCAAATTTCCCTATTTATACATACTCCAACCTCGATACATACCTAATCCCACACTCCCCAAAAATTTCCCTGTTCCTCTATTCCTTCGCCCCAAACTTTCCGTGCTCCCATATTCCCCCAACCTCGAATTTCCCTATCCTCACACTCTCCATTCCGAGCACATAACCTTAACCCCATATCCCCCACTCAAAAAATTCTGTATTCCAATAATCCCTCGTCCGAAAGTTTCCCTATTCTTATATACCCCGACCTCAATCCGTATCTAATTCCACATTCCCCCGCCCAAAATTTTCCCCCGTCCCAAACTTCCCGTACCCCCGTATTCCCTCAACCTCGAATTTCCCTATCCACACACTGTCCAGTCCGAAGATTTCCCAACTGCCATATTTCCCCATATTCCCTCCGACCTCGATACATACCAAATCCCACACTCCCCCACCAAAAAATTTCCCTTTTCCCATATTCCCCCGTCGCATACTTTGCGTACCCCCATATTCCACCATCCTCGAATTTCCCTAATATCGAACTCTCCCGAGCGAGCATGCACCTTAATCCCAACATAGCCCGCTCGAAAAAATTCCGTACTCCCATAATCCCTGACCCGGAAGTTTCGCAACTCCCATAATCCCCCATCCGAAAATTTCCCTATTCCCACATACTCCAACCTCGATAGATACCAAATCCCGCATTCCCCCGGTGAAAAAATTCCGTACTCCCATAATCCCTCGTCCGAAAGTTTCCCCGTTGGCACATGCCCGTTCCCGAAATATCCCTGTGCCGCCGCGTTCTCCCGAAACTCGTCGATTTCCCGCGTTTTCATCGGCAGCGACACCTGACGGCGTGACGCTCGCGATAAATGACCGTCGTAGTTCTCTCGGCGTGTGTCGAGTAAGTTCAAGAACACGCTTCTCGAGTTGCGTCACATTTCAATGATCCGCGCGGGAGCGTGTGCTCGGCCTCCTCCCCGCGAGCCGCTCGTCACGGGAATATATTTTATATACGGGACACGGTGGTCCGCCATAGAAAAAGAGAAACGACGCGAGCCGCGCGAGGAATAGGAAGACAGAGGAACCAAAACGACGGAGAAACGCGGCGGGACGCCCGCGGGCGACGGCGGGGGGCGAAGAGGGCACGAGAGCCGCGGAGAAGGGCGGCTAAATAGCGCGTGAGGTCAGTGCCTCGAATCGGAGATCGGGCCCAATCAGTTTCAAGCAGATAAAACTCGTGTCGTACTTTCCAGACTGGTCTTGCTTAATGAACAACGTCGCTACGAATGAACGTTCGTTATTAAATAGCCTAATCATCATACGCAGGATGCTATACGTTCGGTATAAAGTCGTTCGTTATTAACCGCTCGCTCGCTCCATTTTCTAACGGTTTAACGACTTCTTTTATTCACGGTGGTTTGTTGCTTTCGATTCTCTTACGGTCTGATGCGTGCGCGATTAGACACGAGGATTTGATACAGTGGATCGTGTACGTTGATTGTTGTTCAATCGTTGTTTCTGATGGCGCAGCGGGCACTTTGTGCGTAAGGTTGGTTCCGGGAAATTCCTGCAATGGCAACCGCCTCGTTGAATCGTTGGAGTTTTATGGATCATCGAAATCAAGTATTGTAGGAATTTAGTGGAGAAGTGAAATTTTGCTGTTCTTTCGTTTCTATGTTTACACGAGTTACAGTCTTATCGTTTTCTTATTTCAACACTTTTCTAGTTTCTTTTTATACAAAATTTTACGTCTTCAACTTGGCAAGCACTCAACTTTTCGAGTCAATTTTGCAATTCCACAATTTTTCTATCTTTCAATCTTCATATTTCTGGATTTTACGGTTCCAATATTTTTTTCTCTGTCCAAGATTTCATTCCCAGCCATTTTATTTTCCAAAATTCCCATTTTTATTTTATTCATTTTCCGAATTTCTAGCTTCCCATTTCCCATTTTTCGAATTTGTCATTCCCAAAAATTAAAATTCTTCGAATTTCCCATTAGGTAAACCTTCGATTTGCGTTTCTCAAAATTCCCTATTATCCCACTTTCCTGTTCCCAATTTTACGGCTTCCAGATCTCTCAATTCTCCAAATTTTCCAGATATCCGGATCTTACCATATTCTCCAATTCTCATAAATTCGAACTAGCGACTCTCCAAAAATGGAAATAACACAACTCTCTAATTGACAGCCCTCGAAATTCCCTCGTTCTACAAATGTCCAGAGTCCCCAAATTTTGAAATTCTCGAATTTCCAAATTTTACAGTTTTTCAAATTATAATGAAAGATTCACATTATGCATAGTGGGCACTGCTTCAAATTGTGCATAATAGACACTATTTCATATTGTGCATAATAGCCACTGCTTCATATTGTGCATAACAGACACCATTTCATATTGTGCATGATAACCACTGCTTCATATTGTGCATAATAGACATAGACCTGTAATCAACGTTTGTAGATGTTTGTACATATTTATACATATAATTATACAATATATAAATATATTTATCTATAGATATTTAGTTATATATCTAATGTTTATTAGATCTATATTTTTCATCCTCTACCTATATCGCCATTTTTCATCTATCCGAAAATATCGCGGTTCAACATTAAATTTTCCAACCTCGGCGTTTGGCAACGCTTGAAAGAAACCTCGAAAATGATCGAACCAAGAAGTCATTTGGAAATGAATTATAGCACCAGCGCCATCTCGGGTAATTTACAGGCTCGCGTATTCAGCGAAGGTAATTCTACAAGGATTAAATCCTAAGAGAACTACGTGCAATTTGATGGATGAATTACGCGTCTCGGGGAGCTCGAACGCGCGAGATATACCTGCAACGTGCAAACAAGAACAAGAGACGTATGTACACACTCCGTATCTTACGCAAGGTAGACATTGTTCCCCGGACGCGCGTGCGTACATTTCGAATGAAACAGAAGCGATTTGCATGCGATCATGAAAACACTTCCGCGTGTTTCGCGCCGCCTTTTTCCCCCTCGCGATCGGGCATGCTCGATTGAAAAAAAAAAAAAATCCCGTTAACAGAATGTCCCGATAGGCAGATACGATCAAGGACATTTTCCGACAGGGAAAACACGCAGCCTCTCGCTCGACGATTTTTTATTTGTCGTATCTGCGTATGGATAATTGTGTTGTTTCTCTGTGGAATCGATGCATAATGCCCGCTGTCTTTATTGTGAGGGACGCTTTATTGGGGAACGTTTGAACGGAGACGGTGAATGAATTACGGCCATTTTGAAAATTGAGTAGAACACCATTTCGGGAATTATTCTTTGAATTGAATACACGATGCGAATGAACGTTTTCGTCAGACTGTTCCATGGTGGAGTTTGATTAGATTCGATCTGATGCGATTCAAACACGGATGATTCCATTCGACGTAATTTGATTCGGTGTGATTCAATTTGAAGCTATTTAAGCCGATGTGATTGAATTTCGCTCAGTTTGACTCGATGTTATTGAATTCGAAGCGATTCCATTCGGTGGGAGTCAATTTGGGGTAAATTTAAGTCGGTCCGATTGGATTTGAGGCGATTTGATCCGATGTTATTGAAGTTGAAGTGATTCCATTCGGTGGGAGTCTAATTTGATGAGTATTAATTCGATGTAGTTCAATCAGATGAAATTTGACTCAATAGTATTCAGGTTGGTGCAGTTTGACTCGGTGTGATTCCATTTGCATCAAATCACATTCGTTGCAATTTGACTCGGTGTAATTCAATTTGACGGAATTGGATTCAATGTAATTCGGTGTAAAACAATTTGTCGAAGTGTAATTCAGTTTGAAACAATTTATCCAAGTGTAATTTAATTGGGCACAATTTGTCCAAGTGTAATTCAGTTGGGCAGAATTTGCCCCAGCATCATTCAAGTTAATACAATTTGATTGGATGTGTTTCAAATCGTTACAATTTGATACAGTGTAATTCAGTCTGATATAATACGACTCGATGCAATTCAACTAGAAGATTCTATTCGAAGCAATCTGACTCAACTTCGTTCAATTCGATGCAGCGTGACTCAACACCGCTCAATTTGATGCAACTCAACTCGCCGCCATTCAACTCAGCTCAACTTCATTCGACACCATTAAATCTGATCCGATTCGACTCGACGCGTTTCGACTTTCCCTGCAGCAATTGAAGTTCCATACGTTATATGGCCGAATAATGTACTCGATAATTGCCTACAAGTAACCAACACGAAAGAGTGTCCTTCACCTTCCCTACGTTCTTACTCGCAAACCCTGGGGCCCTAAACGAACAAGCATACAAGGGTGTGATAGTAGTACTCGACATCATGGGGGTCTCAAAGGCACTCCAGGGTTTGGTGTCGCCCTGGTGATGCCCCACCTCCTCATGGAAAAGATCATTGAGACAAGAATAAAATTCCTTACAAGTGCCCAGTTGGGCAATGTCTTCTCAGCCCTTAATCTACCTTGCCCCTACTGGAAGCGATGGCTAGTTAGGGTAGGTGGGTAGTTGCGTATGCCCTAAGTCGGTGAGGAAGCACATCCGCGTCCCACTTCGGTGGGCCGGATTTATAATGAATACTCGACATCATAGCGACGAAGTATGCATTACGCATATTATAACGTGCGTCAACTTCTTGCACACTCATCGGTGCACCTTCATCGCACGAGGCGCACGGTGCCCGTCCGTTAAGCGCAACATACGTAACGAATGTGCGATACTCGTTAGAAGAGTCAAGGGTATGGTTACGTGAAAAGTGCGGTTATGCTTTGCGTCCGACATTACGTCACCGAATGTGCATCCGTCTATCCATGCATATGCAGCAGACGCGCGTTTAGCACGGAGAACGTGCTAGCGCCACCGAAACGCGACACCCAGTCCGGTTGAAAGGGAAAACGCGTCTTTCGCTTTTTTCTCGGCGCTGCTCGCTTTTTATACCCGTTACGATTGCGCAGTAACCTACTGCGCAGATACTGTTAACGCTCATAGAACACGCGGATCGCGCGCACATCACTGCAAGGGAAATGGATACGAGACATATGGAAACTCTCTCCAACGTTATTAACAATTAACCGACACGTTTATACCGGTAATATAATCGTAATCCTATTCGTAATATTTATTCTTTTGTTTATCTAACTATACTTGACAGTGTCTGGACGATATGTAGAGATATTTATAAGATTGCACATGTATGATACAGGTTAGGTTGCGTTTAGCATGATCATCGTGTTCTCCTGTGTTCGAGTGTATTTATGCGTATAATTCACTGATAGTAATTCTATTCATAATTTTTATTCTACTTTTTGTTCTTTGATATTAAGCATTAAGAGCTATGATGTGATATAAAATATAGAGTGGTATATATATGTATGTAGGTAAGTACTGGTTGCTTTTAAATATGTTTATTATTTTGACACATTGCATTGAAATTATGGTAGAATTCACCAATAGTATTTTAACTTAAAATTGTTATTCCACCTTTTCATTAATAACCTTCAACTACTGAGATGTAGAAATATAAAAAACAGAATAATTAAATATCATGTGAGTTAGGTTGCTTTTGACTGTCATGTTGGACATTTTGTCACATTACACTACACATAATGGTACTCGTATCGACATCGTAGTTTAACAATAATGAATGTAATTAATAATAAATAATGATTAATAAATGAGGACAGAAGTAACCCAACGACATATACATTATAAAATATATAAAGTGCACATTGCTGGAGATCCAGCTAAAAGCTGGAGATGTTTTATTTGAGAAATTGAGAGCATAATGATTTAATAAAACGAGGAAAAAAGATGTAACCGAACAGAATCACGTTACGAGGTAACGGACGTTGCCGATCAACGCTAAGCTGGCACCTTTACCATATCACGCGAATCTCTGATGTCGCGTTTCAAATGACGTAAGCGTCTGTCGAGTTTCTTGATTACTCGATAGGAATATTTTAATTACAGTCTACCTACATGTTACGGAGTCCTTCGTTTCCCGATTTCGAATTTCGAGTCCGACCGTCTTGCTAATTCGAGGACGATGCAAAATTAACTTTCCGTGAATTTTTGTACAGACCAACATTATACAGTTATTGTATTTCTTTCGAAAATACGGTTAGTTATTTCTGTCTTCTGTTTTGGTAACATCCCATAATACTGATACATAGCAAGCCGAAAGTCTTAAAATTCTTGAGCATCCATTTCCAAAATTCTTCAAAACCCGAAAAATTCTTGAATCCCTAAATCCCATAAATCTCTAAGTTTCAATTTCACGTATCAATCACATCCATCAGATCTCCAAAATCACTAGATCCCTAAATTTCAAAATCCGATAATCTCAAACTCTCAAAGTTCCTCAGTCTCAAATTCCCAAATTTCAAATACCGAGTTCTCAGATTTTCAATTAATAAAATTGCCAAATTTTTTAATTCCAAATTCACAAATACCCATTTACTCAAATTGTCAAATTTCAAATTCCGAATTTCCAAATCTCAAATTTTCACTGATTCCTAATAGCTCAAATTTCCAAATTTTTCAATTGCAAATTCGCGGAGATCCAATTGCTCAAATTCACAAATTTCAAATTCCGAATTCCCAATCACTCTAATTCCCAAGTTTCCAATTTTCGAAACCCCTGAATATCCAACTATCAAAATTCTAAGTTCTCGTTAGACCAAACACAATTTCCACATTTCCAACATTCTAAATTTCCGTTATCCCAAATTCACAAAATCCTAACATTCTGAAATCCCAAATTCCAAAATTCAAAAATTTCTAAATTTTTAAATTGAAAAAATCTCAAGTCCCAAGTTCCAAAATCCCTAAATTCCGAAATTCGCCAGTCCCAAATTCCCAAATTCCCAGATTCCAAATTCGCAAAACCTCAAATTCCAAAAACCCAACATCCACCGTTGCACCCCGCACACCCAAAAAAACGTTCTCATCTTTGTCAAAAACGCTTCAGAAGCCTACGAAGGTTCTAATAAACAAAAACCCGGCGAAAAAAAAAAATGTAGAACGCGAGACAACAGAATTTTCACGAAGAGAAACGAAACCGAACGGTATCCGTGGCGATTAATTACGTGTCACGCGTCCAGAATGTTGGCGGACGAGGCGGATAAGTCTGATATTCGTTTCTGAAGCGATAATTGCGCTTATTCAATGGTGACATGACATGGAATTCAAATAACAAGAACCTGTCGCATTCGAGAGTCGCCGTGAAAATGGCCCCGGGCGAGAAATTCTACGAGAGAAAGGTGAACTGCCGTTTTAGCGGCGGATCAGGCGAGGCTATAAAGCACAGCCGGCATGATTCTGTCGCAATTTACGGCGTGGAAATCGTAGCCTTGCTCCAGGCAAGGTAAATAAAGCGCTGACCACCATCGCACACCGAACCGACTATGCGCGGCGGGTTCTGACGCGGAAACGCGTACGCTTCGACTCCTATCCTAACCTAACCAATAACAACAACGTTCTTTCTTCGTCTCGTCGCTGATTTTTCCTTCTAAACATTCGGGACGTTACGTAACACCGAAACGTCGTATTAACGTTCACGAAACCTTCGCCTTAAAAAACGAAAACACGCGTGTTTATTCCCATACGTGTAACCACAACCTGCGTTCATAACCTTCAAATTTATTTTCGTACTATATTTTCGGACCGATCTCGTGCTACGGCTGTTTCGTTGATCGCCGAAGAGAATCAGAACAGATCATAGAAAAGACGAGTCTTCGGTATCGTAACACGGTTTCTCGTTGGATTTTTCGTTGATTAACCTCGTTTAAGATTATGTAGATATTGTCTGTCCGTCCGCTAGCTCGGTTCCGGTCCACTCGTCGAAAGATGTCCGATGCACTCGTGGAAAGATGCTCGATGCCAAGAGGAAATCCCAGCTATTCCTCGAGCTTTCCACGAATCCGTGAGCGGAAAAGACGGTGGTGCGTGATTCGCGACGCGTTACGACACCACTTTTCGGATACCCTATAGAATTTATTGTCGCTAAATATAAAACCTGGCGACCTACTATCGTCGTGTTTCCCCAAGGGTCCGCGTTTCTCTGCTCGACGTGTTCAGATACGATCTCTGAAGGAACGATGCTGATTTGAAAGTCCTCTTCGAGGGCATGTTGCGCTTGACTTACCAAAGCGACGTATTTGAACCTGTTAACCGAGTCATTTCTAGACCAGTAAATGAATGTTCCTTTTTTCAGTTTCTTTTTCTTTTTTTTTTCTCTCTTACGGTGCGTAAGAAAACTTGTTAACGAGTTTTCTGTGCTCGCAAAGTGACATTGCGACAGCCAACGTTATTGAAACGTTGGGTGCCTGTACGGCGAAGGTGGTTAACGGTGTCACGTTTTTTATTATCGCGTTTGGTTGTTTAGGTGATTGATTGTTCGATGCTTGATTTATTTGATCATTCAGAGATTCGGACAGTCCATTATTCAGACATTTGGTCCGTACGTCACTCGGATATTAAGTCATTTGCGAATTTGATCGTTTGCATGTTTGGCTATTGACAAATTTGATCACCCGAATATTTGATCATTTGCAAATCTGGTCTTTGGAATATTTGATCATTCGGGCATGTAGCCAATTTGATGTATGGACATTTCGATATTTGGTCATTAATTAGATCACTTGCAGATTTAGTCTTTTGAATATCTGGTCGTTTGGATATTTAGCCATTTGCAAATTTGATCGTTTGGATGTTTGGCCATTGACAAATTTGATCATCTGAATATTTGGTCATTTGGATATTTGATCATTTGATGATTAGGTCATTTGATCACCTGGTGATTAGGCCATTTTGATACTTGGCCATTACGATACTTTCCCGTTTGATATTTGGTTATTTGCGACTTTGGACATGAGAATCTCTAGGCGTCTGGACAGTTGGTTGTTTGGATATACCCTAACTCGAATATTCAATAATTTGTTTATTTGGTTATCTGGCAGTTTGGTTATTTGGTTATTCGGGTGTTCAGCGATTTAGTCTGTCAGTCATTTGGATACAAGGTTATTTAGTCGTTTAGTTATTTAGCCTGTTGAACGCTTGAATATTTGGTAATTTAATAATTTGTTTTGCTTATTTGGTCATTTTATTATTTGCCTGTTTGAATACTGGAGTGTTTGGTTAGTTGCTTAAGGTAACTTCCTAACAATCAGTGAATTAATTTATCACCATATAGATCCCAACTAAACAAAGAATACACGAGATATGTCTAAAAAAAATAGATAGAATACACTACAATGCTACAGTCTACATATGGAATCGTGAGGCTACCAACACCAATTACAAACGAGCAAATAGATGCTGTACCTCGCACGGAATATGTAATGAATCATTTTATCGCTACATTCGACTGTATCAAGCGTAATGCTACCAAAGATCTTGTACACAAAACCCAATTTTTTAAGAATAGACCCAACACCCCAAATCCTCAAGGTCCACGCACTAAATCATCGTGCTATCGCCACAAGATGCAGCCGATCAAACTCTGCATCTAATACGAAAGGAATAATGACCTAATTGATGAGTACCTCGGCCCTAACGAGAAGTCAAGGATCCCCGACTGCAACAGGAAGATGGTAGTAAACGACGGTGTCCACATCGTGGTGTTTGATCCGGCCATATCCAATTACGCTTAATCATCGGGGAATCGTAACGGTAGGAGGCGTTAAGGCGCGAGAGCGATCGCCGCCGCGCGTTTCTTGGAAGTGTCCGAAGCTGGTTTGGTGTTCGATTCGCGATCGAAGCAGGTGGAGAATCGAAACGGTCGAAAAAAGATAAATAAAAGAAGAAGAAGAGAAGCGGTAGGAAGAAGCTTCTGCCGATCCTGATCGTGGGCTCGAAGTGGGCGGAGGGAGAGATGACCTCAAGATGATGATATCGGCAACGTGGTCGTCGCAGGGTCGTCTGGGAAGCAAGAGCGAACGCCGAGAGAGAGAGACCGCGAGGGGAGAGAAAGAAAGAGAGAGTGAGAGAGGGGGAGAGAGATCGACGAGAGAGACGCGGCAACGACGCCAGTGTTGCCTCGTGCAAAAATAACGTGGAAAGCCTGCTTTAAACTCAACCGACCGAGCTGACTCGAAATGTATGCGCGCACAATACCTCCACCAAATCATTTTTAAATCTCATTGAACACAGCCGGACCGTGCGGAAAATTCGCGTTAATTGCGCCACGGGTCGTTAATGATCGATGTAACCTCTAAACGCGGTCGATTCGAGGGACGGCCACCATAAACGGGCACCCTGGGCGCATCGCCGTAGCTAGACGGGGCCCGTCGGGGCACCGGTACCCCCAACGGATATTGTCCCGTGTAACGGGCGTGGGCACCGTTTCGCTAGGGGAAACGGCGATATAGCGGGAACATCGACGACTCCGACGGTCGAGAACGGGTCGCAGTCTGTGTACGGTTTGCGGGAAACGACGGAATTTGCTCGGAGATCTTCAACGATTCGGGAATTTTGTAAATCTGAAGGAATCTATCATGTTCAATAACGTATCTAATGGTACAAGGACTTATATCACCATAGACAAAAAACCCCTAGATGCGTAGGTATCCACGGACCGACAAAACGCAACAATGTAGCAACGCAACGCCCCTCGGATCAGAAGTTAATCTTAACCTAGAAACTGATCGATTATTTTTAGAGGAAACCATGCTACCTAGACAATCTGACCAAATGTTCCGTAGATACGAAATCCATGTTCTACTTCTCCAAGATACCATCTCCCACCGATAGCTACTACAATTGTTTCATTTCTAAAATGGACGATTGAATTTTCAAAAGACTACATTGCAGATAGTGCAGATTTGTGCCACTACACTATTCTACCAAGTTATCAGCTATAGTTATTTAGCTTTATTTACATCTACAATTTCAGTTACTTAACTCTTTTATCGATCAATTTATTGATTACCAACTAAACTTTCATTTACTGATAAAATAGAATGATATTACAATATTATTAACAATTATAATGTCAATTGTAAATTAACAATTGTAATCTTAATTGTAATGTTAATTGTAGATTAACTATTTTTAACATTGCCATTACAATATTAACGATTTAGAAATGTTATGACATAATTAATTGATATAACTTTACATACGAACACCCTGTGTATAAAATAACTACATACCGGTACACAGTTTTTAATGCATTCGTTTTCTGTCTGTATTATAACGCGACATGTAATCGATATTACAGCGTTTATATACATATGTAACATATATAAACAATATGAACAATAACTACAATGTATACACATGTTCAATAAACGATATAAACAATATTTGTAGCAAGTGTATGTACCGGGTGATCAGTTTGAACCTCTCTGAGTGTCTCCGAAATTATCTATGATATCGACATAAAGAATTAATATCAAACAACGAACAAATACATTTCGTCAAAAAAATCGATTTGACCTTCATACATCAATCGCGGCTGCACCGAGAAGAGAACTCGTTAAACATCGACACTCGTATCTCTCGAAATCGTGTTATCTGAACGCTTCGATATCGCGAGTATCGGGGATTCGTTTCGAATTGGACACTCTGTATATTGCAACGGCGTATCATCGGTGCAGATTGAAACCGAAGATAATCGAAGCTCGATTTATCCGAGTGGCGCCAGTTTTCATGAGATTCGGATAGAAATTTCAAGTTTGTAGCTGGAAAGCAGTCAAGGCTGTTCGTCGACGATGAGTCAAGGAGAAGTCTTCAGGTTCGTCCGAAACGTGGAAAGCCCTTAAGCAATACTGGCGCCGTACTGTATCCCGATTTCTCGTGGCGCACGAAATCTCGACGAGGAGGCGAGCAAAGATCGCTTATCCGTCCGCTTTTAGTATGTGCTCTCTCGACATCGCTTGTATTTTCCTTATTATGAACCTCCGAGCCTAAATTGTTCGGTCAAGAACGAGTAAGTACGTCGTTCTTATTCGGGCATCGGGGGACGGAGAAATGTAGGGAATCGGCGATATAACAATTTCGAAACGCGGGAATCTGTCGACCCGGGAATACGAGCATTTAGGGATATCGCGGCTTAGAAGTTTGGGGACGCGTTGCTTGGGCACTTTGGGATTTGGGGATCTAGGAATGTGGAGAGCTAGAAATTTAGGGATGTAGGAATCGGTGGATGCAGGGATATTGGGACGTACGAAAGGGACACTCGTATTTGGCGACGTCGATGTCTGTGAATTTTGAGATTTAGGGGATCTTGGGATCTTGAAATCTAGGAATTTGGGGAGCTAGAAATTTGGAGACATAGGAATCGGTGGATGCAGAGATATTGGGATGTAATAAATTTGGGGATACTCGTATGTGGCAACATCGAAGTCAATGTTGAGATTTCGGGACCTTGGGATCTTGAAATCTAGGGACTTGGAGAGCTAGAAATTTGGAGACATAGGAATCGGTGGATGCAGAGATATTGGGACGTAATAAATTTGGGGATACTCGTATGTGGCAACATCGAAGTTAATTTTGAGATTTGCGGACCTTGGAATCCTGAAATCTAGGGATTTTGAGATCTACAGCTGCGAGTATATAAAAGTCTGGAAAGGCAGAAAATTTGGGTCATGGGAATGTGTGGATCTAGGGGTTTTAGCATACAGAAGTTTGAGGATATAGAGATACTGGAACACAGATACCTGGGTATCTCGAAATCTATGAATTTTGAGATTTGGGGATCTTTGAGTCTTAGAATCTAGGGATTTGGAAATCTACGGCTATAGGGATTCAGAAACCTAGAAACTTAGGATGCAACGCTCTACAAAATCTAGAAATATTTGTGATTTAGGGATGTAAAACTGTGGTAATCTAGGGAGTTAATGACCTAGAAGTTTATGGATACAAGACTTTGTGGACCTAGAGATATTGAGCATTTTGGAATATAGGTATTTACGAACCTTGAGATTTGTAAACTGTAAGATTTCGGAATTTATGGATAAAAAAATCGGGGAATTCATAAACCTAGAAATTCGAAGAACTAATAAATTGAGAACGTAGAGACTTGTAAATCTAGGAACATCGAAACGTAAGTGCCTCTTGATGTAGAAAACTTGAGAGCGAGTAATCTAGGAATCTAGATGCCTAGAAATAGAGAAATTCGTAAATATAAATATTACGAAATCTATAAATACAGTAATATCAAAATTTGTAAGAATGAAACAGTTAAGAAAATATTTGCTGTGTGGCTTGTAAAATGCAAAATGATAATATTATGGCGTGCGTATTTTAAAAACGAATAATTGGGCGAATTGTAAACGTAAAATTAGAATAAGAAGAAGTTCTGATTGGTATCAGATATTAGGCGATATCTTCATCGAAATAGAACAGATATGATAAGCGTTCAGATGGAAATCAGGAGGTGACTATGGCATTGATAACGATTCGGTAACGAGCCTAAACACCTGTATCTTGCACGAATGAGGTCGGCAATATGACCAGATGAATATTTAGTCATGTTTAATACATACGATGCTAATGAACGACGCATTCGAACGTGTATAAATAAATTATACCGATATACCAACATTCTTCGTTGCGTTCGATTGTTATTCGCGTTTGAAGACTATAAAAATCAAATCAAATAAATGTGATTTGCTTCTTTCTTAATAAGTATGCTACGTCTTGTAATAAATTTCTTGCTGTGTTGGTAAAACTGAGGCGGACACAATGAGTGCCCGAAAATACCCAGGTTGACGAGTGAACGGCGATATACGTAGAGGATGTACAGGAGAAGCCTTCATTTTTATTTTTGCGATTTTAGGTTTTCAAACTTTGACACTTTTTCATCTGGTGAATTCAAAATAGAGAAATTTTTTGTGGGTTTCTGCTGCAGAAATTTAGGAACTTCAAGATTTTGGGAATTATGGGATTTTTAAGAATTTAGAAGATTTTGTATGTTTGAAAATTTGGAATCTTTGGAATTTGAGAAATGTGCGGAATTGAGACAGCATAGATTTGGTAATATTTTGAATGGGGGAATCTGAAAGTATGGGAACGTGAAATATCAGGAATTTGGTAAATTGCAGAATATGGAGAGTTTGTGAATTTGGAAATTTAGAAATTTGAAAACTGAAAAATTTGAGGATGGGAACATTTTGAAATCGTAGAATTTAGGAATTCGAATATTTTGAGATAGGGAAAATGGAAAACTGGAACGTTTGTGAAATTGAAGAATTTTTAAAATTAGAAAATCTGGAACCTGGAACATTTGGAAATTCGGATATCCGGAAGCTGCAAAATTTCGAAATTGGATCATTTAAAAATTGAATCATTTGGAAATTGAAAAATTGGTCGAAAAATTTAAAAAACCAGGTACAACAAATATTCAAATTCCTGAGCATCACAATTTCCAACATTTCCAAGTGTTCACAAAGGCATACAAAATGAACACCGAGAAGTTTGTTCGTAAACTCTCTATCGCGCGTATCTCCAATCACGTGATCAAAGAAGCAACAACAGTCTAACCTAACCGCGAAAAAAGTATTGCGAACTCAACTTCGTCGAAGCACGTTACTTCGAAATCAGTTTTCCCTGGGAGGCGAAACAATCGAAACCGTGTTCCCTTGTGCGGGAAAGCGCGGACGTCGAGAACGGCGATAAACGTCGAGGAGTTGAATCTCAATCTCGGCAGCGTTGTCCGGCGCACACAATAGTTATGCACGTCGCAGATAATACCGACTATTCTCGTTTGTTTATACACTCGAATGTTCGTACGCGACCGGTCATACGTAGCCAACACACGCACGCACACACACGCGCGCACACGCGTTATAGCGTGGAGGATATCTGTGCAGACACCACGTGATCGCATGCCGCTTCGCGCGTCGCATCCGAAGTTCGCAGCTGCAACGAACGGATTTTTCGTCGGACTCGTTCGCTGCCACCTTCGACGTTTCTTGCAAACGTTCATCCACGTTCTTGCTAACAATCGGTCAGATACGGGCCCGAAGAAGCCGAGAACAACAGAATTCTTGTTTATGCGGAACGAGCACACCGTACTATCGCGTTTTGTTGCGGTAGATACGTAAAGAGAACGGCGAATTATGTTCCCTAGGGAAAATATGGCGGCCCAGGAAGAAACTGCCTCTTACTCGTCGATCTTTAGGGACTTTATGCGTTATGACAAGTTGCGAATAGATCAAGAGTTTACTGACATTCCAATTTGCATGTTTTGCGGTGTGAAAATATAGGGAATTCGCGGTATAGGGAATTTGGAATATAGAAATTTAAGGTTCTTAGAATACCAGAATCTAGGACTTTAGAGATTCTTGGAACAGCAAGGTCTAGGAATTTGGAGACACGAATAATTGAGGAGCTCTTGATATAGGGAGTTTTATATTTGGAGGTTTAGGAATGTGAGAACGTAGGGATTTCATGGTTTAGGAATTTGAGGATATAGAAATTTAGGATTGTTGGAATTTCAGGGTCTAGAAGTTTAGGGACACCAGTAATTGGGTGGCTCTTGATATAGGGAGTTTCAGAATTCGATGTTTAGGGATGTGAGAATTTAGGGAATTCGTGGTTTAAGAATTCAAGAATATAGATATTTATGGTTGTTTAAATAGCATGGTCTATGAATTTAGTAACACCATTAATTGCGTGGCTCTTGATATAGGGACTTTCAAATTTGAACGTTCAGAGATATGAGAATTTAGGGAATTTAAGATTTTGTAATTTGGCAATATAGTAATTTGGCATTCTAGCAATGTTGTGGTCTAGAAATTTATGAATATAGGTCATTGGGAAACTTTTTATATAGTGACTTTATTTGGATTTTCAAGAATATGAGAATCTAGATGCTTTACTATTCAAAAATTCGGAGGTATAGTAATTCTGAAATTTAGGAACATCGGAGTTTAAAAATGTATGCACATAAGTAACTAGAGAGCTTGTAATGTAAAAACTTTAAATGTGTAAATTCGTAGATATAGGTATTTATCTACAGGGAAATTAGTAAATTCGACAGTATAAATATTCAAATCTAAATATTAAAAATTCTTTACAATACTTAACAATTGTACTGTAAAATCGTACTAAACAGTAAAAATAGTAACAATTTTACGAAACTGTAAAAGTTTGTTAACAAAAAAAAAATTGGAATAATCGATAGCTTGAATCTTGATCAATCTGAATGCACATTTAAAACCAAACAAAGAATGGCGGTACGTTATGTGACGTATTTATCGCTTTGACGCATATTCCATGGAATAAACATCTTTATTATTGATAATTATGCAAAATGAGATACATCTCATTGATTTTAATGATCTTGACTAGCATTCGATATGCGTGTTTGCGAATTTGCAAGGAAATCATCGAGGATTTCATCAAGTGTCGCTTGTTTCAGACACGCCTTTTAATCGCGAACGAAATTTCGGGACGAGCGTCAAAAAAAAAAAAAAAATACGACGAAACCGATCGAAAAATCGATGGCGTTATTACGCGACGACGATCAACTGGTATGGTTCTCCACTGGTCTCATTTACCACCGATTTCTAGCAACGCGAGAGTGTATCATCTCCGTTAATCGGAATTTAAAAAAAGCACGCTATCGATTTACACAGTTTAACTGTTAGCGAAGTTAACTTTTCCCGTGCTGCTACTTTTCCCTCAAAGCGGACCACTTTTGCTAGCTGCGCTGAAATCGAGGGAAAACGCGTCCTGATAAACAGCGTCGCTTCACCAACAACGATTCTAACGACTTTATGGATAAAATTCTCCGTTTCATTGGGATCTTCAACAATTTCCCGTCGGAAATAACATTCGCGTATTTCAGCGAGTCAATTCACAGGAGAAATCGCTGCGAAACTCATTTTTTTCTGCGGGATCTCGATAATTACCCGTTTTCGGGGCTCCGCGCGGCCACTCGGGATACTACTCGAACAATCATCGATATTTTAACACTAGATTTACGGACGTTCAATGACCACTTACATCCAAATGGAAAATGGACTATAAATATAAATAAACAGTGGGTAATACATAAACCAGTTCACAAAAAGATTCTTTATCTCTATGAAGGTTAACATGCACTGCGATATAAGCTTTTTAATAATTTGGTAATTAAATATAGGAAATCTAAGACCCGTCATTTTGAAGGGTTCCATAAATTTAGTGTTACTTCGAAGATTTTTGAATATAAATTCGACATCATCGAGTTATCGATTTCATAAATCCCCGAGTCGAATAATTTCAATTATGAAATACACCTAATTCTCTTTTTACACGAATCTGATCTAACACGAGCTAAAAAGAAAAAAATTTCTCTTTTCACACGAATTGTTTTGTTGTAACGCGATTTTCAATATTCTATGAATTATTTTCTTTTTCTCAAAGTATAATTTTTTTTTTGTAATATATTTAATGAATTTGTAAGCACGAAATAAATTAAGTGAACTCTAACACGAATTTTTTAATATTGTTTACACCTAATTCTCTTTTTATTTTGGGAACGTATCTATCGTGTAAAAAGAGAATTAGGTGTATATCTAATTTTCTACGACGCAAAATTTGCAGATTCTCGAATAAATTCGATAATTTCGGTTTATAATAATACGATTCATTGTTGCGTGTGATATCCGGTGACAAGAATGGTTTTTGCGAATCGCGCCCGCCAGCGACCATAACCTCTCTACCGAAACGACTCTTTCGCGCGAAAATCGTGCGAAAGCATCGAATCGATCGTAGAAATCGGACCAGGCCAGGCACGCGAGACGAGATCTCGTCCGCGATCTTTATATTCATTATTCCCGCTGAATTCGAGCGCGAATTTCAAAACGCGAGAAAGCCGGCGGCCCGCGCGAAATCCCCGGAGAACCGCGGGGAAAAAAAGTCTAAACGCGAAGAAAACGAACGCGCGGATAATCGGACGATTGAAACTTTAACGCGCGAGAGAACCTGTTTCGTCTGTCTATCGCCACTTTTTAACGCGTTGCGAATATCCTCTGTTCAACGCCGAAAAATCTGAAACACGCCTCGCTGGCGCCTTTCTCTTTCTTCCTCTCTCTTTTTTCCTCTTTCCTCTCTTTCTCCCTCTAACGTTCACGGCCGATGATGACGGGACAAGAAATAGACAAAAATATATCTAGTGCCAGCGGCCGACAATTTTTGAACCATTAAACAACCCCGTTAGACAAAAATCCCTAGGTCCCTGACTTTGCACCGTCGTCGTTGACGAGTTTCACATTCTATTCGAACTAATATTAGACAACAATTTTTTATTTGTATTTCGTGAAGAAGGATGTAATTTTGTTTCAAATAGGGTTTAAATTAATTCGTAGCAATTTTTCGGTTTGGTTATTTATTTAAATGAAATAGCAAATTGTCTGATATACAAAAATTTAATAGTAGTATTTCTCGTATAGGTAGAATTAATAATATTTAAAAAATGTACTAGAAGTTAGTTCATGAATTCAGTTTTTGTATATCGAAATAAATATAATATAATTATGATTATTTTTAAATTTGCTTCCCTCTGTAACGATAAAGAAATCATCACTCAATATAATAATTTCTATTAAGTTGGTTGATAAATGTATCGTATCGAGACGAACGCGTGACATATGAATCATTTACAGGCAGCAGAGGTAAACCTCGCTTTTAAAGGTATTTGAATTTTCGCGCCAAAGCGAAGAGCCTCGCGCTTGAAAGTATTTAAACTTTCGTATCAAAGTACTTCATTAATATTCGATATATTTCGTCAGTAATTATGTTTAATAGTACCAAATGACGAAATATTTGAAAAAAAAAAAATTGAATAATAAATAATTATACAAGTATAATAATAAATAATTCAGAAATCCAACTGATTTAATTTCGCATTTCATATTTAATTGCCCAGAATGATACAACTTATAACCGCGTCTATAAAAATTTAGCTTTCTATTCGAAGATAAGAGAAAATGAGAGGAAAACTTTCTTAAGCATAAAAAAGACATTTATATAGATGAAGAAAATAATTATGAAATTCTATAAATATTAACATTAATAATGACAGGACGAAGTTTGCTAATGCAAAGTTTGATAAACAATATGATCAATTTTGTAGAAATAATTTAATATTACAAACTTTTTTATACATTTACGAATACAATAACAAATACATAACAACGAGACGTAATTACAAATTTCTTACATCGTTAAATCAGTAGAAAATTGTTACTGACACAATTTCACTTTATTAAATTTTTGATTAATTTTTCGTCGTTTCTGTAACGAAATAATTTTATATTATAAAGTTATTTGTACATTAACGAATACAATAACAAATACATAACAAGGAGACGTAATTACAAATTTCTTACATTGTTAATAGAGTAGAAAATTGTTATCTACACAATTTCACCGATCTTTACTTAATTTATCGCCGTTTCGAAATAATTCTCCATCAAACCCACAAGATTACAATAATTATTCTATTTTTCGATCTTCGTGCCCCTTTTTGTACAGAATATAAACCAGAATAAATCTGAAACGGTATTTATCTTGGAGTGCGTGCGTACAATTTTGTGAACTGCCCCTAAATTTTCTTCAGCAAGATTACTCGCCTCGACAAAGCGCGAAATAGAACGTCGAGATAATACAATAAGCACGAAGTTACGATGTTAATCGCTAGAGACTCGTAGATACTTTCGGCCGATTCGATAGACAATACGATATTCCGTCCTAACAAACGTACCAAGATCGTTTGTACCACGATAGACGATAGCAAACTGGTGTCACGTGACACGGCAGGACGCCCTCTGTCACGTGCGTCAATTTTGGAGCATTAAAGAACGGCTAATGACAAAATGCGATAACGCAGCCAGACGGAACATTCCACGAATGTTACGTTTGATCGACGTCAACGACACGATCCCATTACGATTTATAAGTTTCGTCAACGAATCGATTTTGGAAACCGATCGATAGATGATCGACACAAAAATTTAACCCCTTACTGCATAATGGTTCATGTCTGAGCCAAACCACTAAAACAGCATCTATTTCTTGCTTCGAAAGTTTACCATTTTTTTTTCGTGCAAGTTTGGCCAGAAATGAACCTTTCCTTTGGCCAGAAATGAAATACTCGCAGGTCCCAAACCCTAATAAACGATGACTATAAAGTATGTGGGGTTTTCCAAAAAGGTATTTGTATCGGTATTTCCAACAAGATTTCTCAAAATCCAAAGGATTGTCGATGCTTCACTTTAACATTTTCGAAAGAGTTCACAGATTCACACCGTTCGAAATTTTTGGAAGAATGTCTTCGAAGAGTATGGATTCCGCATGTTTCTTGTTTCAGATTACTGTGCAAGGGTTACTTTTCTTTCTGGGTAATCGTTTACATATCCGGGCTAAGTACAGCGCGTCGCCCAGGAATTGGCGCGTGAGGAAGTTGAAGTGAAACATAATCTGAGCTCGATCGACGACTGCCAATTGTTTATGTTTTTTGAGTCAAATGATGTGCGTGTCCGCACGAACCAATAAGATCCTACCACTGAAAATACGTATGAGTCGATGCGTCAATTCCTGGGTGACTGGATACATGTACCCTATCTAGGAAAAGCTTCGAGTGCTACCGGAACTCGAGCGACATTTCGAGCATGTTCGAAAGGGGAACGGTCTATTCGCGAATGACCGGTAGCACGCATCGGAATTCACGCGATTCGAAGCGCGACGAAGAAATGGACATATCCCATGGATAACGAACACTTTATACTTCGTCGTACGGGCGAAAAAAATGTCAGTTCCTCGGTTCTTGCAAGGAACTATTCAGTTAGTTCCACGCTTCGAGCTTTTAATGCTCGAAATCGTAGTATGCGAGATAAATTTATTTATCATTTTTACCAAACAGAGAAAATTTCATGAGAGAACTGATTTTAGCTTCAGTTGCATCGCATAACGGTGCAAACGTAAACAATAACAAATTAAAACTGTATTAGTCGGTATTGGGTATAAAAGAATTTTATTCGAAGTTTAAACGCTCGAGTGTTCGAATATTTAAAAAATTTCAGTTGTAGTATTGTTAATTTAAACTGTTTTATGGATTTAATTTTCATTTAATAAATTTAATTGTCTTTTAACTTCGGAAATCAAACAAAACTAAAAATTTACATATAAAGATAAATTTGTTTTATATCATCTTCCAAGATTTCACTGAAAAATGTATGATTTATAACAAGTTACGTTGATTTTATATAGACCATATCATTTCTACAGATAGTGTCAAAAAACGCCGGCATTTGGTGAATGGTAAAAGGTTACCGGAAGAATACGTGTTAAGAGCCCCTCGCTAGCGAGAATAAGTAGCACTCACCTTCCATCCGGCGCTGCTGTTGCTCTCCCCTTTCTCCCTGAAATAGGGTATATTCTGCATCATCCATTCGTAGATCTGCGAAAGGGTTAATCGCTCCTCCGGGGCGCTGGTGATCGCCTGCGTGATTAGATCCGCGTAACTGTGATTGCCCCACGCGTTGCGCCTCGACGAATTTTTCTTGACCGGAAGCAGGCCGGTACCTTGGCCCAGAGAGCGGTGCTGGGACGGCGTGCCATTCTCGACAACCTCGACGCCCTCCTTGCCGGCCTGCATGCTGGGCACCATGTTGCCCTCGATGTATTCCTCGGGTCTGGGCAGGGGCCACGTGTGCGATCGTGCACGGGTTTGTGGCTCGAACCCGTTCTCAAGGTCGTACGGTACCCCCTGCTGCGGTTGCAACCCGGTCTTCGACCCCAACGCCGAGAGCGGCACCGGGTCCATCATGCTCGTTTCGTCCGTGTACTCCACTTTGACCGCGGGCACCGAACGGTCCAGCAGATATCGCGGATGGCTGTAGTCCGCCTGACTACAGTATATAGAAACCGGCGTGGCGTTCACGGTACGACACTGTCACTAACGGCCGGCCAACAACACTGTTCGGGCACGAACGACCGGTCGAAATCCAAAATCCTGTCTCACACTTATTCGCCACCGTCGCACCGTTTCTTCCAGTTCTCCAGCCGGGCGCACGGCCACGGGCACGCAGCTCATACGTAGCCGGTTGCGTGTGCGCGGCGATAAATCGAGACGCGGGACTAACGCGAGTTAAACGCGGAGTATCACTCGAATCGAACTCTCCCGCAACTGGCAACGGACCGACCGGGAATACGACGTACGTTGTTCTGCGTGGTGCGCGCGAGCGAGACGGAAACGGAGCACGCGAACGGCATCGACAGAGACGCACGCTCGCGGCGGAGGGGGGAGACCACGTGGTCAAACTCACTGTTTACAAGTCGCGCCGTCGGTCACGTGGCCATGTTTTGATAGAGAAGTTGGCCCAGCGCGGCCAGGGAATCTTGAACTGTTGGCGGCTCGCGTTTCGGGCGCGCGAACACGCGCGGATTCCAACCGAGTCGAAACGGACCGCCCCGACGCGATGCTACGCAACTATCCACCGTGTGCGACGATAATATAATCTCGGGCCCGTTCTTCCTCGGAAATCTCATCGATGGTACCACGTCCGACGCGTTAGCCCCCTTTTTTTACTCTCCCGTTCGCGGTGAGCCACCACCATCCCCCCGTTCGCCTTCTCACGGCGGGCCTTCTACGGCGTACTTTCGCGAGCAACGCGCTCGGACGTGTCTGTTGGCGTTTGCGTGGAACCGCGCGCTCTTCGCTCGCTCGCGGCTGTGTTCGAATCACCTTCGCCTCGAACAGAACTTGCCGGCAAGGCAGCGCGGCGAATACTAACGAATTCTTCTGGCTGGCGGTCGGAACTGACCGAGCGGAGCCGAAGTTGCGAGAAGTGAATTCGTGGCGCCTGCCTCCGCGCTCGCGGGCGCAACGAGGATAGCCCGACGGGCGGACGCGGGCGTCGGAGCGAGAGAGACGGGCCGACGTGTTCCGACGGATCAAGGGACGTTCGGAGGAGAGAGAGAAGGGAGAGAAATCGCGACGTAGCGAACGAGCGATCTGGTGGGTGGCGCGGCGATATGGAAGGGGCGAGCGATGAGGTAGGGGATAGACGGCCGCGGTTGGGGCGAGGGAGAGAAAAAGGAGAAAAAAAAAAGGAAAAACCGAGGACGGTGAGCGGCGAAGGAGGTTAGGGGAACGAGGGACAGAGATCGACGCGATGGCTCGGAACGAGTCGGATAAAGGGCAGAGGAATCGAGGTAGGGAGAAGGCAGCGTGGTCGGATTTGATCGAAAGGGTGGGCGGGGAAAGGGGTCGCTTTCACCTCCACGGGTAGACGTTGGTCTACGTAGAGGGAGAGATTCGCACGCGACCATCTACCCCCGTTTATCGATGCCGATTCGATTCTACTACTTGCTCGTGCTTCTCGAGTTATGCCACCGGCCATATAACGGGAACCCGTTCGTACGTTCGTCGAGTTTAACACTTTGACTTCCGTGTCAATCATATATGGTTGACACTCAAATTTCTATACGAATTCAACAGATTTATTGTCCAAAATTTGTTCACTCTTCTAACTGAAAACGCTCGCATCACTTACTTCGAACTGTGGAAAACAAATATTAGTAAGTATCGTGAAAATATTTGCTGAGGTTTGTTCAAAACGTTGCTATTCGTGCTATTCGATGTATTTATTATTAATAATTGTGCACAAAGCATTATACGTATGTAACTTTTTTATTAATTCATATAGGCTTCCATCTTTTATTTCCTACATTTTTTCTTGTTAATACACGTAGAATACATTACCGCCATTTTGCGAGAGTAATCTTTATCACCATAGCACTAAACTATACTTATTAACCATATTCTATAGAATTATATTCGATTATAAATCAGTATTATAATTATCGATTTAAATTAACAACGAATGAATTATTGATAATTAATGATTACTTAAAATTATTCCTTTCGTACGTAAAAATAATTTGAACGCGTCTGTAACCAAATTTTGCGAAGAAAATTGTCGATAATCCACGCTAATTTATGTTGTAAATAAATTCCACGAAACACCCTTCGAAACCTTTAAATTCTAGTTGTTCGTGCAACCGCAAAAAAATACACTATAATGCAAGAAAAAAAATATTGTTAGTTATCTACGAGTTAATAACCTTGAAGTACTTCAGGCAGTGATAAGAGCGAAGATAATAATTATCTTCCATCTTGCAATTATTTTCTAGAAAATTTTACCAATTATAAAAATGCCGGTGTTTAACGTAAATTCGCATTTTAAACCGTTAAACAATTATAACTTTTATCGGCGAGAAGTTTCTAATAAAAAATCGAAGGAGCCGAAGAAGTTTTTTCTTCAGATTATATCGTCCCGCCTTTCTCAATAGCTCTTCTATTTTTTTTTCCCCATAATTTTCACTGTTCTTCGTGCTATTAATAACTATAACGCTCTTATTGATTTTTTTTTTTCATTTCATAGGCCTGGAAACTTTTTTCCTTCGCGGCTTTCAAGATACACGCCCTTCGTTTTCTTCGGTCTCCGCAACGTTTGCAACATTTCCCGATAAACAATGCTCGTTAAAACTTTTAACAATAAACCGTGGAGTGAGCGCTGAAAATTTATTCGAGAGCATCGACAAAAATTTGTCGAATATTCGCGAACGAAACGCGCGAAATATACTCTGTTCCCGTTTCGAATGAAATCGATCTTTTCGTATCGAAATCGATCTTCGTCGCGTGAGGCCAATTTTCACTGACCACTTTCCCGGACATTTTACACGGCTCGATCTCGCGCGGTTTTCGCAAATTTTAATGATCAAATTAAGAGACAATGGCGGTGCTATCGGAAACTTCCGTTGACCTCTCATGATAATTCGACGCAGCGCGCGCGAAATGAAAAAGGTTAACGAAATGCATAAATTGGGAATTGCTGATTGGGGTGTTTTGTTAGAAACGCGATATAGCCGATTCATTCTTTTCTGATATTTAGTTGAACTTTAACCCCGGTGCCGCTAATCAAAACTCCGCGATTGTGACCATTGGTTTATTGTTACACGTACTTGCGACGAAATATCGGAAAAATTATTCGAACGCTGTTTATCTAGACACGTTTGGCCTAATTGCATGATCAACGATCTCGTTCTTAGTCATCGCCATTATCTTCATTTTAATAATATCGAAATTTTAATTGAAATTGATTTGTTATCGAATGGTGGCGGTAAGGGGATGAAACTGACGATAAGTGCTCTGACATTAAAAACGTAGCATGTATAATACATACATGTTTTCGTTTTGAATTCGCAGTGTGTGTAATAATTTGTTTATTCCTCTTTGTGTTTATCTGTTAATTTATCCATTCGTTGTTGTATTTAT
Organism: Coelioxys conoideus; assembly: GCA_947623535.1. NCBI lineage: Eukaryota > Metazoa > Arthropoda > Insecta > Hymenoptera > Megachilidae > Coelioxys > Coelioxys conoideus. Next base: position 7,316,471 of record OX392451.1, on the reverse strand, counting down.
TTATCTAACTATTTATCCATTTATTTATCTATACAGATAGTTATTTATTTACTTACTTCATTTATTGCTTATAGCAAAGATTTGAGTATACAAGTTTAAACGTACACGTGTATACATATATCATTTTATAATCAACATAAATACATATGACATTTTTTCATAATCAATGAAGGGATAGATAAATTAGTAAATAAACAAATAGGTACACAAATAAATACATATATATACAGGTAAATAAATACTCTCGCAAATGGAGATCTACATAAATGAATATATAAATACAAAAATCAATAAATAAATCATTATCCACACAAAAATCTTGAAATAACTTTGATAGACTCTCGGTTCATTCATTGAGGGATAAAGAACTCGACACGCAAATAAAATGTCTGACAACAATAATTGCAGCCCTGAGGTCCGAATAAAAATTTAACACAAAGAAAAAGAAACGTGAATCTTTGAGACTTAAGTCTGCAAAGTGATTAGGCCACTTTGAATCTCCGTGGAGAAAATTTTATCGTGAGAAATTGCAGCCGGTGAGTAAATTAGAGAAAGAATGAGAACCACCATTACATACACCGAAAAAGAGCAAGTCGAAGATCGTGCAATCAATTACGCGTTCCCTGTTCTAATACTTACTTTATAGCAAATCGAATTACAGTGTTCAGTGGCTACCGATTAGAGTTAAGAATCTAACTCTCGAGAAACGAACTGTATTTTATTGCTTGTAATTGATACTTTTCACTAAAGTGCACGTTAGATGTTAATTATGCTACTGCATACGTGACGTTAATTAAATGTAACTTAATATATCAACGACAGTTTGTAGATTTTTTTGACTTCTCAAGAATCTGTTATAATTTCCCTATTAATTTCACTATTTTTAAAAGCACTCTGTCTCGTTGCAAACTTTAAACAAAAAATTCTAGGAAGTATGTCTCCATGTGAGCGAACGTTTCCTTATGATTAAACTTTGCACTTCATTTTGCATTAATGAAGACCCGCGACAATTTAATACGTTAAACAGACATCAGAGATAATAGTTGATTACGAAGTAATTGGTTTAAGAAGTTGGAAGTATTTTGCAAGCCTCGTTCGTAGGTATATTTCAAAATTTATCGAAAGCTTTTTGAAAACGATATAATTGACGCCATCTGGCGATTAATGGAGGAAATATCGAAACAGAAAATTACATTTTTTTGGTGAAATACGATGCGTTTGAGTTTCGTTGATGCTTGTAAATTGTTCTACGTGCATGTTAATATATGAAGAGAAACTTTTATATGGGGTTCAAGCTTTTATTTAAAAAATTAAGGAAATTGCACTTCATGGACCTTAAAATGGTTAGCCATCTAGCGGTAGAGAGTGAAAACTAGTGCATTTTCCATTACAAAGCTTTCAGTCTACCGAAAAGCTATTATTCTGATGTTATCAAGCCCACAAAACAATTCGCTATCACCGATAGACGGTACAAGCGAGTTACTTAACGAAAAATCGTAATACTTTTATTTTTACTCTTCCTCTCGTGGATGCTAGATGGTGGAAGAGGCGCTGTTTTACATAAAGCGCGCGAAACTACAAATTTTCAAATACGTTTAAGAAAGTAATTCTCAAATGCTTGAATTTTCTAACATAGCTTAATTAGTAACATAGATAGTTGAAGTAATACCAAGTTAGATAGTTTAGTACATGCATGCTCAACATGCGGCCCATTTTTATCAATATTCGTACTTAACTTCTAGTAACTAATCGATTGAATTCTCAATATTTTTTAAAAAAGATTCTGATATAAGAAATGAAAACTTTTATCATGTTAATTTGTTGTATTGATTCACTTACAATTATTCATAAACAAATTGTATGACAAGTATTCCTTTCTTACTTAGAAAAATAAATGTGTAAGACGTTTTTTTTTTAAGTATGGCCCAGGGTCAAAAGCACTTGGCCATGCCAAGTGTAGTACCTATCAGTATACTTCCGTTAGGATTGCAAACTTGAATACAAAACTCAATCACAGAAAGTTGTTATAGTTTCTAAAATCATTTTTATAAAATGTAAGGTATACAATAAAACATCTCGCTCTTAGAAAGAAACATACAGTTCACGTTTTTATCATTCATCGATTTCGACGAATTCCTTTCACAAATTAGATACAGTTCGTGGTAATTCGCACGCAGCGGGGAATTAAATCATTAGTTTTCCTCGAAAAATCCAGACTGTTAAAGCAATTTGATCTAAAAATGAACTATCGGTCTGAATCTAAATACTGATCTGATCCAAATATTCGGGAAAGAGTCCTCTGCAGTACCGGCGTCAGGTGGCTCCCCGAGTTCCCCCTTGGTGGTATTTCCCTGCTCGCCAAGAGATGGCGCGCCGGAGTGCCGCGAAGACCGCCTTCGGCGCATTGAATTTGAATGCAGGGGTAACCGAAGAACGGGTCGGCGACACAACGGCAGACCGGCCGGCATTTCGCGTACGGTCGTCGCGACGCGAGGACGTTCTTCTCCCTTTCGTTTGTCCGCAACATGACAGTTCCACGAACGTATCGCGTCCTCGATTCATCCGTCGACCGAAAGCCGAACTGAGACCCGAATTCGAATCAACCCGCGTCCGATCTAAAGCATGTATCCAAAAGTCTGATCCTCGTTTGCGGACCCCGGTGTCGATCCGAGTGCAGTGGCCATCTCCTCGTTCGCGATCTAAAAGCAAAAAAAAATGAAGATGGATCGACGACAATCCGCGTTTCGACGAATCGAAACGATGCACCGTCGCGACGTCGTTACGCGCTGGTGACCGAGTGACAAATCGGTGTGTTATGTGTGAAGGTGTTGTTCACGTTCGCGAATCATGCCCTTCGTGCTGCGGAGAGTGGAGCCGCGGCTGTTGTGTCGCGGGCACGTGCCCGCGGGCCCGACCCCGCAGGGCTGGCCCGTGGGCGCCGAATTGGAGGCGGTCGCGAACGGCGCCCTGACCGCATCCTTGAAGCAACTCGCCTCGCTTTTGACCATCGCTGAGGACATCTTCGCGGAACTCACCGCCGAGTTGACCGCCGTTGCCGATCGCAGCACCGGTCTACGACAGAGATTGGACAAGGTCGAGGAGCGTCTCGCCGCTGTCGATCCCAAGAAAGTACCAGTCCGTAAGTACCGATTCGTTCACCTTCCCCGGACTGCATTTCCGGTGCCCCCTTATCGATGCACGCGGACAAACGGCCCTCTTGTCTGCCGGGTATACACGGTGTCTCTGTATAATCCCAACTTCGTACTGACTTTGTACTTGCTGTCGTACTTTTCGAGGTTAGGTTGCGTATACGTATGTACGTAAGTATGTCACTTTTATATCATGGTCTCCCGTAAATTTCTTCTGTTTTTGATATAATACAAATTGGATGGAAAATTACGCTGGAAAGTACAATAGTGAGTGCGAAGTTAGTACAAAGTTAGCAGTATACACGGTGTCCTGTATACACATGTCACTTTTGTACTATAGCCCCCGTAAATTTCTTCTGTCGTTGATAGAACAGAAACAGAAAAATTCTACTGAAAAGTACGACAGTAAGTACGAAGTTACCACGAAATCAACAGTATACACGGTGTCCTTTATACTAGGAATATTTTACAAGTGATCCCCAATAATTTCAGCACCGCAGCTACCCAACAGAGTCAAATGTCCGTTTTACAAATATCCTAATTCAAATAACAGAATTTATTAGGGTGGTTTTCTTGAAATAAGTGCTGATTCTGTACACCAAAATCCCTGGGGTGTCATATCCCTAGACTCCCAAATTCCTAAGTCTCTAATTTCTAAAATCTAGACACTTCTGACAATGTCAAATGTTTCAAACCTCCAAGTACTTAGCTCCTCGAGTGTCTAAGTTGTCAATGTTTCAGAACCTCAAATCTCTAGACTCCTATATTCCTAGATCCCCAAATACCTACGTCCCTAAATCCTAAAGTCCTGAAATTTCTGAATCGTCGAATGTTTTAAACCCCCAAATCCCTGGATCCTCAAATTTCTGAATCCTAGATGCCTTACGCTCTCGAGTTCCTAGGCATTTGTATCTCCGGATCACCGAATACCTATGTAACCAAATACCTACAATCTTTAATAAAAAAATGCACAAATTATTCACGTAAATTCCTAAGTCGCCGTGTATATTCGCGTTACCGGTTGCCGGAATTTTAACAACGTTTGCAAAATCGATTGATACGCGGCGATAGTTGCTGCTTGCACCGTGGAGTATTTGTATAGTCGTGTTAGACACGCGAGATAGATACAACGCTTACTAACAACCATTAGCCAACGGGAATTTGATGTGGAGTCTGATCCTCCAGGTGCGCCGCCATTTTTCTTCGAGTTTCATGAACTGTCATTGTAAATGTCCACTATAACTATTACAGTAAATGCAGAAAGACATTTTATACAAGCACTTAAAACACTTACATGATATATCATGAACTTGAGCGATTCATTTGAAAATTCGTAAATGTTAAACAATTATATTCAAACTTTTTTATACGGAAATGTGAATGGTTGTAAAAGGAACGTGGACTTAGGTTGAAATTTACTAAGGTATGGAGAATGAATTTTTGTTAAAAAATTGTCAATGGTGATAGAAATTGGAGACGGAGATCGAAGCACAGTGGTCTAAGTGAATGTTAAATAACAGAAACGATGATTAGTGTAGCTCACTTCAAATGAATATTTTCCCGCCATATTACAATCATTTAGGAGTATTGTCATTAGCAGGTTACTTCATTGTTTCTATTTGTTTGCCTGTATTCGCAATAGTTATTTGCATCTGTATACAGGGTGGGTCACCTAACGTTTGCACCACAAGGTTGAATGGTACAGTGAGGCTCATATGTTGCACCTCAAATTTGTGTTCTTTTGTCATTTCTTCTTAGAGCCATGAAAGTCACTTCCATTTTTTAAAATGAAGCTACCAGTCAGGAATATTTTATTATATTAGGAATACAGTGACTATATTGATTTAAGGTTATTCAAGATCACGGACAGAAAACTAAAATATGAAAGTAGAATAAAACAATTTAAATTAACAATTTAAAACAGCAAAGATAGAGGTACAAAGGTTACGTGACTCACCCTGTATAATACTCTACATATAATCTCTATATAAACATATTCACTATAAAAAATACAATCATTTATTTTCAAGAAACACATTTGTAAATAGCAATCCAAAAATTTTCCAGTTGAAAAGTGTAATGAATTTTGTTGAAATTATTATTTGCTTTTATGATCAATCGTCAATATGTCCGTCTCAAATTTTGCAAACAATTATTTATTTATAATTGTTACCTAAAATAAAATGTCAAACCGTGAGTCGTCTCCCGAGTACAAAGGGTTAAGTTGAGCACCCTCGGGGCTTCGAAAGTTCTTTATTGAAAGACGAAGGGTTCATCGCGACAAAGTGGAATGTCCGATTTCGTGAAGCACGTTAAACGGTTTACCTGTTCAATTCGCAAATCGATACTCGACGGAGAGATCGAAAGTGAGGTTACGATTCGTAAATATTCGAAAAAATATCGTTCGTTCGGTTGAGCCGTTCGGCACCGCCGCCTAATTAAATTTGACTGTGGATACCAGGGAATTCGTGTACAGGTACAAAATAAACAAAGCAGGTTTGTTGATCTAAGAGGGATAAGAATTGGCTTGGGTATACATCGTGCGTGTATGAGCACACGTATGTATAGTATGTGATGTACAATATGCGACGTTGGAGCAGGACTGAAATATTTTCTATCTGTTAAAAAACACCTGCTTGCTTCCTAGTTTAAATAACGAACACGTCGAGACGGTTTTATATCGGAAAAAGTGAAACCGGATGCTTCTATTTTCAGAAAGAGTCTACGTATGTGGACATACATTTGTATCGCCGCGTTTCTATGATTTTTAATATATTTCTTGATATTGTTTAATTGTACGATGTTTTTTAATATTTTTACAATGATTTTTAATATATTTCTTGACATTCCATAGTTGCTCAACGATTTTTAATATATTTCTTGACATTCCATAGTTGCACAACGATTTTTAATATATTTCTTGACACTGCATAGTTATACAATGATTTTTAATATATTTCTTGACATTGCATAGTTGTACAATGATTTTTAATATATTTCTTGACACTGCATAGTTGTACAATGATTTTTAATATATTTCTTGACACTGCATAGTTGTACAATGATTTTTAATATATTTCTTGACAATGCATAGTTGTACAATGATTTTTAATATATTTCTTGATATTCCATAGTTGCACAATGATTTTTAATATATTTCTTGACACTGCATAGTTGTACAATGATTTTTAATATATTTCTTGATACTGCATAGTTGTAGAATGATTTTTAATATATTTCTTGACATTGTATAGTTGGACGCCTGTATTTGTTATATTTCTTATATGTGTATCAAAGACGAATTTTGTAATTGGTTGCATTTCAAAATTTCTAAATTGCCGTTTCAAATTTGACAAATCGGACGGTGGAAAATCGGAAATGTCAAACTTTTATATTTAATACCAACACATTTTTAAATACCCAAATAATAGCAACGGGAGCAACGAGGATATCGAAGTTCGTCAACCCGTTTCGTCAACAACACAATTAACCCTCCAAGGGTTAATTAAGAGGCACACGCTCCAAGTGTGCCTCTCAGGCACCATCGATGTGCAGCGTTATTATAATTGATATAAAGATTTTAATCAAGATTACACTACTTCTGGGATTTTATATTATCATTTACACGTCATTGTAGCATTTAAAATCTGTCATATAAAAACTAGTCGAAGCACGAAGTCAGAGTTGCCGGTCTATGCTCATAATTAAAACTCGGATCGTTAAGGGTTAATTCATCGTGAAGTAACGAATTCTGAACAATCCTTTAAAAACTTGCCATTCGAAGCACGAAGTCGGAGTTCAGAGTTTATATTCACAGTTAAAAGTCACAGAAATTAATGGTTAATTTATCGTGAAGTAACGAATTCTGAACAATCCATTAAAAACTTGCAAATCGAAACACGAAGCCAGAGTTGAGGGTTGATATTCACAGTTAAAAGTTGGATCATTAACACGTTCCATTACCACCGGTGGTACATGCAATCATTTTTATTTAATGCACTGAAAACATGTATTTCATAACAAATGTAATTCTATAAAATAAATTTCTACCAAAAAAATTAGGCATTATACAAAATGCATTTTATAACTACTCTAAACAAGGAAAGTACTTACAGAAAATCAATTATTTATTTTTTCCATTTAGTCTTAAACTTTTGTCCGCTACTGTATAATGAGACTCACTCATATATCATAATAATTGTACCATATTTTCATTTGATTTCTTGGGCCGCTTTAACTGAAAACTTTACGGAAACATTTCTAAAGAAGTTGCACTGAAATAAGTTGATTCCCAATAATCATTAATAAATTTCAATGTCCCCTCAGAGGGGACAGCGGAGTGCAGAGGGTAAAGGGTTAATTCCTTGTAAATTCCGAGCAATCCGTTAATTACACAAACCGGCACCAGATCCGGTGGCGTATCAACAGCAAACGGGACGCAACGAACGTTTTCCCGGTGGCGTTTTATCTGACGGAAGCTCGCCGCCGTTGGCCGAAGAACGCGGCAATAGAACAAGGGATTCTTTGTAAGATTCCGGCATGAGCTAATTCTCCGTCCTCAGGTGAAACTCGCTTTCGGCCCCGAGATCCGTTTCCCACGGTGCCGCAGGTAACCCCAGGCGTTTTCCCCGTAATGTGGGTCTCTGCGATCTCCATCCCTTTCCCCTCTGTTTCTTCAGCCGCCCCTCCGGCCCCCGACCCTCTCCTAACCTGTCCTTTCCCTCGATCTTCGACACTGCCTGCCTGCTCCTTCGACCGTCCTTGCTTGTCTTTCCGGAGAGCAGATTGCCGATTTTGCTCTCGGATACAGCTTAGAGCCCCTGCGAATCTCTGGACGCGTATAACTGTGTGCGGATCTTTGAAATTTTTTTTTATTTTTTTTTATCGTGGATGTTTAACCTTTTTTGCGACTTTCAACTTTCGAAGTTCAATATTTTCGAAGTATTTTGCGTTTCTAGAGAGTAGCTTGCCGATTTTGCTCTCGGATACAGCTTAGGGCACTTGCGAATTGATGAACGCAGATTTCAATTCTTTTCAATTGTGGAATTCCGATACTTTTGAATTTTCTGTAATTTTTGAAGTCCGATATTTCAGATGTGGATTTTGAGAATTTTCGAACCTTTCAATTTCAAAATTTGTCTGCATCGGAATTTTTAAACGCTTGGGATTACCAATGTTTAAGTAACTGAGTTATTAAATGAGTGAATTTTGGAATTATTAAGTTTCCATGTTTTGGGTTTTTTAAGTTTTTGAATTTTCGAATTTGTCGAATTTCAATTTTTCAGGTATCTAAATTTTCAGACTTTAAAACTTTCGAATTTCTAAGTTTCGAAATTTCAAAACCTTCAAGTTCTCTAATTTTTGATACTTCGCATTTGCAAACTCCCATATCCGAAAATTCTTAGATTTCTATACTTCCGATTTTCTCACCCTTGCCCTCCAAATTCCTAGATTCCCAACTCTAAAATGTTTGGATCCTCCAACAACCCCACAAACAATTACGCTATAAGTCATTGAATTAACTACGTCTTCGCATGCATGTGAAATATACGTGTAAACGTACATATAACATATATATGAATATTTATCCAATATAAATGTAAATCTGTATACATAAAATATAAATATATATACGTATTAGTGTGCATAAAAATGTACATATAAACACAAATAAAAACGTATATGTAAATGTACATATAAACATATATAGGAATATAAATATTCATACAAAAATCGAAATGGCGTCCCCATCGTGTTTTATCTCGAAAATATTCATATCAGTATCAAATTATGGTTCGGCATAATTTACGAGTAATTAAAAAAAAAGATGCAAAATAATTAGTCTCCGAAAGATTTTAGCCTGTAAAAGGCAACAGCTTCGTTAGAGACTTCATTCCAACGCAGCTTGGCGTCAAAGTCAACGTCGACGTTAATTAAAGACCCTTCCCCAACGAACACCTTTGCGCCGTTATACCGCAAGGATCATAAAGCCGAGGAACTGGTCGAAGTATTTATTGGCCATGGTTGACGACATTTTTTTTTTCCTCGGGAAAGTTTTCTCAAAATGCGAGGCCACACTTTGCTCCTCCTCGATTTGTCCGTACAGAAAAATTCGTTTGTGTCTATCACCTTATTTTCGCACAATCATAATGGTTAATTATTGGTTATTCTTTCAATGTCTCGCATTATTAATTTTTTTCAATGCTTCACAATATGTATTTTCTTTTCATATCTCACAATATTAATTTTTTTCAATGTTTCACAATATGAATTTTCTTTTTATATCTCGCAATATTAATTTCTTTCAATGTCTCAAAATATTAATTCCTTTCAATGTCTCGCACTATTAATTTTTTTCAACGTTTCACAATATGTATTTTCTTTTCATATCTCACAATATTAATTTTTGTCAATGTCTCACAATATTAATTTTTTTCAATGTCTCGCAATATTAATTTCTTTCAATGTCTCGCCATATTAATTTATTTCAATGTCTCAAAATATTAATTCCTTTCAATGTCTCGCACTCTTAATTTTTTCAATGTCCTACAATATTAATTTCTTTCAATGTCTCGAAATATTACTTCCTTTCATTGTCTCGCGCTGTTAATCTATTTTTAGTAGCCCGGCCTATTAACTTTTTTCGATTTACAATATGAAGTAAGCCAATTGTATTTGCAGCAATGACGAAGCGTAATACGATACAATAACACGATAACAGAGAAGTAACAAGAATAACGAAGTAGCCTACATTCGACGAAGAAGAGAGAGAAAATTCTCTAAGTCGGCAACATTCCGATCCCCTAATCGCTGTCGGTCTTATTTATATTCCATCGAGTGCCGATTCCGTTGGTTTTGTAATTCTCGCGATATCAGCGTCCGTGACACATTCGAGCATCGTGGATAACCTCGGACTTATCGTCGCGTCACGCCGGCTCGCCTCGATCGCTTCGCTGCATCCTCTCGCTAACTCGCCGAACCGAGGAAGCACGTGCTTTCGTTCCGCCACCTTCTCACCATGTTCCGCTCACGAAATGCGACCCACGCTTCCCGCCTCTACCCGCGTTCACCGTCATGGATACGCGGATCTAGGGATATACGGTTGTACGAGTCGAGGAACACAGATTTTACAGATGCAGGGATGTACGAATCGAGTCATACAAGGATATATGCCTCTGTGGCTATAGGGATATAAGGATCTTGGAATATAGAGATACGACGGTCTAGGGATATGGAGATATAAGAATCTTGGAATGTAAATAAACAAGAAGAAGGTCTAGGGATATGGAGATACAAGGATCTTGGAATATAGAGATACGACGGTCTAGGGATATGGAGATATAAGAATCTTGGAATGTAAATAAACAAGAAGAAGGTCTAGGGATATGGAGATACAAGGATCTTGGAATATAGAGATACGACGGTCTAGGGATATGGAGATATAAGAATCTTGGAATGTAAATAAACAAGAAGAAGGTCTAGGGATATGGAGATACGAGGATCTTGGAATATAGAGATATGACGGTCTAGGGATATGGAGATATAAGAATCTTGGAATGTAAATATACGAGAATCTAGGGATACTAGACATAAGGATCTTGGTATATAGGGATACGAGGGTGTAGGGATATGGAGATATAAGGATCTTGAAGTATACATAGAGACACGAGAATTCGGGGGCATAAAGGTACAAGGATTTTGATACATAGAGACTTAAGAATCTAGGGATATAAAGATATGAGGATTTAGGGACATTGAGGTATAAAAGGATCTTGCAGTGTAAAGATGTAAGAATCCAGGGATATGAATATATGAAGGTTTTGGGATATTGAGATATGAGGATATAGGAATCTAAATATAAGAACTTCGTTTAGCAGAAAAACATAGAGAACTGGGACATAGTATGTAGGAATTCAAATATCTAGGAATACCACGAATTACCCATACATACCTATATGGTACACAAAGTCCCTAGGAAAATTGAAATCTGAGGATATAAAGATATGAAGATGCACCTAGATACATACATAGACAATATATAAAATAGCGAAACTGCGGACGTGAGAAGCTAAAATCTTGATGAGCTAGTATACCTACTTCTAAATATATAAAATCCTTAGAAAAATAGAAATCCAAGGATGTTAACATATGGCAGCATATGCAGCTAGACACGTACACATGCCATGTATAAAATTGCTGATCTAAGAACATGAAAAGCCAAAAACTTCACGACGTACTACACCTTTTTACGAGTACATAAAGTTCTCAGAAAAATAGAAATCCGAGGATGTGAAGACGCGAAGTCAGACGCACCGACCATAAATAAAATTGCGCACCCGGGTACACGAGAAGCTAAAAACGCGATGACGTACTATGTACAACCCAGAAATTGACTGATTCGTATTTTCAGTGGTAAGATCTTATTGGTTCGCGTGGTCATGTACACCAGTTAACTCAGCGAATATAAACAATTGGAGGTTGGCGATCCTCGATCGGCATCAAGTTCAAAGGATTCACGAAGAGGATAGGCGTACTTCTTATGTTTAATTTCAACCTCCTTACACGCCAATTCCTGGGTGACGCACTGTACTATACCGACGTGTGCTATCGCGAAGCATTCGTGCACGACGTATGGTAGCAATCACCCCGAAGAATTTAAAGGACTGGCAAGGAGTCCGAGAGTCGCGTGTACGGCTAACGAGTCAGCTGTCTGCGTAAGCCGTTTCCTCGAGAGGATCTCTGAAAAGACGCGTCCTGAGAGACCTGTGGGACCCGGCTCGAGCGATCCCTCGAGGTTACGGCCCCTGACCGTAGGAAGAAGCCTCAGCTGTTTGCCGATGGAAGCCGTAGGATGGTTTTTACGCCGTCTAGCTAGGCCTGCAGGCCGTCCCGTCGTGCAACAACGAACAGAACCGCCGCCGGCTGTTACTGGATACAGTCGTGCATGGTAATACGCGGTTGATATGCTCGAACGGTAATATGGTAATACCTGGCGGTCGGCGACGATGTTCAATCTGGAGCCGTGCACGGCGACGAATAAGGGGCACACACATGGGCTGGTCCACGAACACGCTCCGAGCGTCTCTCGGTGCGCCGCAAGCGAAATATGTGGATATGTGGAGGTGTACCTTACAGCGTCCCCGGGTACCTACTACCGTGATCAAAAAGTAAGGTGAATTTGCGTATAAAATGAAAAATCTTCATTTATTTTCCTCGATCGATTTCGTCGCCTTCAAAGTTCTCACCATCGACGATGTTCAATAAGGAATACACACATGGGCTGGGCCACAAACATTCTCAGAGCGTCTCTTGCTCTGCCGCGAGCGAAATATGTGGATATGTGGAGGTGTACCTTACAGCGTCCCCGGGTACCTACTACCGTGATCAAAAAGTAAGGTGAATTTGCGTATAAAATGAAAAATCTTCATTTATTTTCCTCGATCGATTTCGTCGCTTTCAAAGTTCTCACCATCGACGATGTTCAATAAGGAATACACACATGGGCTGGGCCACAAACATTCTCAGAGCGTCTCTTGCTCTGCCGCGAGCGAAATATGTGGATATGTGGAGGTGTACCTTACAGCGTCCCCGGGTACCTACTACCGTGATCAAAAAGTAAGGTGAATTTGCGTATAAAATGAAAAATCTTCATTTATTTTCCTCGATCGATTTCGTCGCCTTCAAAGTTCTCACCATCGACGATGTTCAATAAGGAATACACACATGGGCTGGGCCACAAACATTCTCAGAGCGTCTCTTGGTGTGTCGCGAGCGAAATATGTGGATATGTGGAGGTGTACCTTACAGCGTCCCCGGGTACCTACTACCATGATCAAAAAGTGAGGCGAATTTGTGTATAAAATGAAAAATCTTCATTTATTTTTCTAAATCATCAACAGTCGATTTCCGAGCAATTCGCAGTTTTGGGATAATTGATGTGCACGATTGCCCCAGGAAATAGTTTCTACCACCGGAAATACGTGTGAGTCCAGGTGTCCATTTTTCTGTTCTGATCGATTAGGGTTGTAGATCTGCCAAACACCTGCACCAGCTTCCTTACGCATCAATTCTGGGGTTGTCTCCGGTATGTATATTAACGAGTCGTCTATCACTGGATCTAGGATTCCGCATACCTGGATCCCCGAATCTTAATGTACCTAAATACCGATGACTCCAAATTTCTACAAATCGAAATTTCTAAATCGCTAGGTCCCTAGATTTGATCGACAATTCACAAAGTCAACAAATCTCACGAAGTACTCCAAATCTCAAATTCTCCAAGTCTCAAGTTGTCCAAATCCTAATTTCTCTACATTTAGTTTCCCAAATTACGAATTCCCCAAGTTCCAAGTTCTCCAAATTCCAAATTTCCTAATTTCGAAATTTTTCAAATCCCAAATTTCTCAAGTTCGCCAAATTACAAATTTCTCAAGTTCCAAGTATCCCAAATCTCAAATTCTCCTTCCCGCCAGATCACTTGCAAATTTCGCATAATTCACTTCTCCTAATTGTGAGTTGCGTTTCGAGGATTCGCGCGATGAGCAAGCTGCGAGAAGATTATTCGATCGTGGCCGATATCGAAACCTGACCGAGGTTTCGTTTCTCTCCTTCGCATGATTCGCAAGAAACCCTAACCGCCGGCCCGAAAAGCACCGATTTCTGTCGAGACCGTGAAAAGGTTCTCGACCTGGTGCGAACCATCAAAGATAGACCCGACCCGACCATAATTATCCTTCCTCGGCTTTGCAACACCGCTCGGACGCCCTCGTTGCCGCATTTCAGGGACAGCGAAACTAATTCACCGACGTGCCTAGGGAAATTACTATTCCTTATTCCTGATTAAATTTCAGCAAGTGCCAAAAGTTCTGAATTCATTAATTTCATTATGAAGTTCGAAAATCTATCGAAAGACGAAGGTTGTTCTTTCGCGTGTTCTTCGATGATGTCGAGTTTTATGGCGTACCAAGTTAATTATGGTTTATTGTAAACGACAGTCAGCCATATTATGTCAAGAATAGTATCGAAAGAATTGTACAGTTGATTGAGGTTTCAGTTCGAAGTTGATACGCATTGTCAAGCATTTTGTGGTATGTTTGACTGGTGGATTTTATAGGTTAGGAAAGTGAGCCATGTTTAGTATATTTAGAAAGATGGAAGTTTATATTAAAAATCCTTTGAAGTATGTAGGCTGAGTTTTGTTCGACTTAGTTTTTATCTATTTTATTCGTTTAAAGTGCATATTAATATGTAACCAGTGCCATTTTATTACGTAATTTTGTGAATTAGTATGTCTACGTTTATTTACTGTAATTAGCGATCAGCCATTTTAAACATTAATCATTCACTATATCGTTTATTGAAGGTTTCTGTAACAATTTTCAAGATGAGTATAAAGAATTTGTACAATAATTTTCATTGAAGCTTAATCTATAAATTGGCATGTCATAAGCGTCATTTTATCTTATTGTTATGTCATCATAAGCTATCACAATATTCACGTGAAAAAACGTGCGATAATACGATACAGTTAAAAATCAGCTACTTTGTTCAGAAAATATGGACGAGTAGATCGTGCAATAATTTTCGTTGAAGCTTACCCTGTGACTTGATATACCATAAGTGCCATTTTAAGATACTTTTTTGTCATCATAAACTATCAGAGATTTTAGGTTACAAAACGAGTGATATTGCGATAAAGTTACAAGTCAACCATTTTTTTTCTGAAAATATAGACGAGCAGTTCGTACAATAATTTCCATTGAATCTTGCCTTCTAAATTGATATATCATAAGTGCCATTTTATACTCCTTTTGCGTCATCATAAGCTATCAGGGGTTTTATGTTAGAAAACGTACGATATTTCGGTAAAGTTATAATTCAGCCATTTTGTTCTAGAAATGTGGAAAAGCAGTCCATACAATAATTTCCATTGAAGCTTATCCTATTAATTGATATATCATAAGTGCCATTTTACGTTACTTTTATGTCATCCTAAGCTATCGGACGTGTCATATTAGAAAACGTATGATATTACGATAAAATTACAAGTCAGCCATTTTGTTCTAAAAATATGGACGAGCAGTTCCTGCAGTACTATTCATCGTAGCATACGCTATAAATTAATATCCCGTAAGTGCCATTTTTCAACATTTTTGTGTCACGAAATCGTGTTAGACTTTCTACATTTCGAAATCCGTTATTTGATATGCAACAGCCTAATACAAACAAGCAAGTACGTACACAGGCGAGATATCCTTATGTAACGCGGACAGCATTCCCTATGCTTATCTCGTGGGGATGATCGAACGGTTAGCTGCAGTTAAAGACGCGTTTGCATGTAAGGTGTGCGTTGTTGAACACTGAATGAAGCAAGTACCACGTTCCCAATGGCCAGATTCACGATCAAACGTGCCAGTTTCTCAGGAAACTTTCTATTTCCGCTTCATCCGAGCGTGGCGTTTAATTTCTTCTTATATCAGCCTAACCTAACCTAGCTTTTCCAGACTCGCGCGAGACTGTGGGCGCGTTCGCGTGCAATCCCTCGATCGTAAACCGAACGAAAGGAAATGCGAGCACATAACACCTACCTGACCGCACCGTGTGCATTAAAGTGCAACCATAAGTCAAAATCTTTAGATAACACCAAAGAGTTACGACGGTCATTTCGTAGTCAAATGCCGTTTCTGTCAGTGGATGACATCTGTTCGATTTATGTGCCGACGCCTTCTCTTGACTCGCGAACGCGTGACCCTGAAACTTACGTTTTAGGCTATCTTATTAAACACTGTCGAGTAGGATGGAGTCTCTCGTCCGTTTTAACTGATCGAATATGGAAGATACGAGGATTGACTTTTGAGATATTATATTACACAGCTTTCTTTTATTCGAACTCGAAAGTGACACGTATGCAGCGAGGCTGCGCTAAATGCGAGTGTCAGTTTGCGTCGAAAATATTCTTACGAAGAACAAGCATCACTATAAATGATCGGTGATGGGTAAACGAGGATCTCGATAATAATTCTGAGTAATGGTTCTCCTCGTACGTCGGAATAACAAGGAACATGCTATACAAATAAGATTTTAGTCACGTACGTTACTTCTGTGATACCAAAACGAGGACAAAACCTTTTGGCCAAAACAATACCTCGTTCTTGGAATAGGATAGTTTAAAATAAATATTGCTAGTTTAAAAAATAGGATGTGGCTATTTGTACATACAGCGTGTACATATACACAATTGGCCATTTATACGCACAGTATGTATACAAGTTAGCCAGAACCACCCATTCAGTTAAAACATCCTAAGTACGGTCTACCGTGCAATAACATTCGTTCTGTAGGTGTGGTAAGAGTTAAGTTATGGCAAGTGAATCGTTTATTATGACATGGTTGTTTGTGTCAATTTAAAATATTGCAACTATAAGTGTTTACACCTTTCATACAACATTACAAATAAATTTTAATAAATATTTCATTTAATATTTTATACTAATTTAATGATGCTTCATAGTTTGTTAATTACTTTATTGAACAGCATTGTAAATGTGCTTTAATATTTAAAAGTATAATTATTTATAATTGTGTAGTTATTAATAAAATATTCATTCGAATAATAGTGTACACACGTGTATGTATAAATAGACAATTGTGTACACATACTGCATGTATAAATAGCCACTTGTGTATATATACTGTATGTATAAATCACACGTGTGTCATATCCTAAAAAATAATTATTACAGTAACAAAATACTTCAGCTACTCGAGTTATTATAATAATTACTGGAACTACTAGGACTGAATTATGTGGATGATAGGAACGACATGTTTAATTAGAATGAATTACGCTTCTCGGAAGTATAAATCGCAGTGAAATGTGAACGTGCCTGTAGACCATAAACAGTTGACTCTTCGTAACATCAACGGATAATCGTTCAGATAACAGCGCCGCCATGCGTTAGGGTAAATAGTAACTGTACACGTCGGTACGTAAATAAGATTACTGAATGTAAGCAACTGTTTACTTCAAACGACTGCGTTAGTTGAACCTACGGCAGAGACTGATAAGAAATTTTCTTCAGGCGTTTCAGTGGATTCGCTATTGGTCTTTAACGAATGGGTATCATAACGCACGAAGAACACTAGCTATTCAGGAATCTACGAGATTAATTTCCTGCATACAGTAATTTTATAGGAAAAATTTCAAGAACTTGTCATCGTTTACGACCTTCGCAATAGGAAAACTGCTTAACAAAAGAGAAATAGAAATTTCATTTTCGTATATCGCCATTTTGTCCGTAAGAAAGTCGATTTCTGATTTTTTACGAGTCTTCGGATTTATAGGAATTTAGGGACCTTAGTGTTGGGAATGCAGGGATATGGGGATAAAGAGACTTGGCAGTCTAGGATTTTGGGATGACAGGTGTTTTGAAAATTTTGAATTTAGGGATCGAGGGATATGGACATCTAGGGATTTGGTGGATTGGAAATTTAGGGATGTAGGAATTTGAGGAGTTAGAAAATTGAAGATGTTGGAATTTGAGAATTTAGAAATTTGAGGACGTAGGAATTTGAGGATTTACAAAATTAGGGACGTAGACATTTTATGTCGTAGGAATTTGGGGATTTAGAAAGCTGAGGATTCAGAAATTTGGGGACGTAGGAATTTGGATATTCAGAAAATTCGAGACATAGAAATTTGAGAAGTTGGGAAATTGGGTATCGATAGACACTGAAATCTAGGGATTCGGCGAGGTAGAAATTTGGAGACATAGGGACTTTTGGTCCCAGGGGTTTAGAAATTTTGGTATTCGAAATTTACGTACTTAGAAATGCGTTAATTTAAAGATTTGGGCATTGAGGATTAAGGATTTGAATCGTTGAACATTTGGTGGCTTACAAAATTTTTGTTAGTGTGGAAATTGAAAGATTTTTGTATTTAAAAATTTAGCAGTCTAGAAAATTGAAAATTTATATGTTGCGTATTTGAAGCTTGGAAACTTGAAGAAAATTTGGAAGTTCAGAAATTTCTGAATTTAAGTACTTGAGAAATTGCAAATTTACAAATGTGAACCACCTGAAGAGCTACCTTTAGCGAAAAGCCAACCACGAAGTTAGCGTCAAGATGCTAAGCGAGTTATCGCTATTAGTATCTTAACTGGAGGTGGAACGGCTCTTGTATCAGAAACGGGTGCTTATTTTGCGAGCAACCTGATAAAATTTTGCGGCATAGGCGGCTCAAGATCCACGTATAGTCGGTCGCCATACAACCTGTCCACAAAAATATAATATTCGACTGCAACGTACTTTTCTTTTAAGTAAATAACTTTATGCACACTTGACAATTATTAAATCTCCAAATTTTCATATTCTCAAATTATGTACCGTACTTTAGAATTTTTTAATTTTCAAATTGTAATTTTGAAATTCTAAATTGTTTCTATATACTTAATTTCTTAACTTTTCAAGAATCAGAATTATTTTATTAAATACAAATGGAAAATACAATAATTTCTGTATATATTATAATGAACAAAGAAAACTATTATGCAAGACAACGGGATATGGTATTTCGTATCAAATCAAAAATATTTCGTTACTTTATTGCAACAATACATTTTCGCATAAATTGATTTGAATTTTCCGGCTATCCGAGTTCAAATGACGGATTTCCCGATTAGTTTCTCGATGATCGCAACCATAAGGGCCTTCGAAACGAATAAATCATTGAACTTATACCGCTGGAAACGTCAGTTTCACCGCGTCTCCGTCGATTGTTCCAAGTATCGTATTGTTTGCATGGTTGAAGGGCTTCGAATCATCGACCAGCTGACTTTCCAACTGCCGAATCGAGCAACCAACCACTTGGGGCACAGAACAAAACGTTTCGTTATGTTATGCCGACTTGACGGTTCGAAAGTAACGTTCTTGATTATTGGACTGTAAATACAACGTCTCCTTTTGTTCGTTCTTCCATGCTGTGAGCCGCCTCTCAAAGTGGCGGACGCAACCATATGACCGCCATTTAAAGTACCGTGACTTTCTTCAAACTCGTGCTTTCCCTAGGGAAACATTGGGAATGATTATCAGTGTAGGGTGACAAATTACCAAACTTAAGAATCTTTCAAATTTTTCAATCTAAAATTTCTAAGCTCTATAATCCATACTTTTGTAAATAAAATTATTTTAAGATCACTAAATTATCTAGCTTCTCAAATTTCTCAAAATTCTCAAATTTCTAAACTCGAAGATCCCAATACCCATAGTTCTCAAATTCTCAAATTCCTAAATCGAAAGATTGAAAATGTCTAGTTACCAAATTTCAAAATACCTAAATTTAAAGATCTACAAAATCACTATTTCTCAAATTCCTAAATTCTCCAACTCCAAAATTGAAAAGTTCCCAAAATTGTTAGTTCCTGAATTCTCAAATTCTTATAAATCCCAAATTGCCAAACTGCCAAATTTCTAAATTTAAAAATCCAAAAATCCCTAGTTCCCACATACTTTAATCCTAACTTCAAAGAAGTTATGAAGACTTCATACTTTCCACATTCCCCAATTCTCTACTTTCCAAGTCCCAAAAATTTCGAAATCCCCAAATCCACAATTATCCATATTTCCAAATTTCTAAATTTGACGTATCCAAATTCCCCAACACAACTAACGCAACATCACACGGTATCTTACCTAGCCTACCTGGCATAAAACATAACCTAAAAATCGTCGTCCCGATATAAATCCCTTTAATAAATCTCCTAAAGTATACCTACAATACCTAACCCATTCTCGAGCAATAACACCAAATACATCCGTCTGCGTAACACACACTCATGCAACCCTAAACGCTTCCAACTCACCATCGAAGTCACTTAACGAGACGAGCGAAGAGGAAAAGACAATAGCGTGATCGAACCTCAAATATCGATACACGTAACTTACGGCCATATACGTAGAGCGCGATAACTATCTGATCCGCGTGTCTAAATCATCGTAATCCGTGGTTTCGAGCATCTCGTGATCTCGCGGACCAAGTTCGAGCCTACAGCGGAGAATTCGCTTCATTGTACGCGATTGACATTGTTTTACGATCGAGCTGCACAATAACTTACGTGAACGCGAGTTCGTAGTCTGACGGGAACATCTGAGGGTCCGGGGCTTCGTTACCCAACAACTTTCGGTGGGGGGTGTTCGGTGGGCAAAGGACGTGGGGGCAGAGGGGGCCGCGGAGAAACGATCGTGCCGGTCGACCTTATCGAGGCATCCTCGATGATTACCATTACCTATAAGGCGAAACACAATATCTCGTTTATCGGCCAACCTCGTGCCCTCACGAACCTTCCTTCGTCTTTTTTTTTTGCGAAACTCCCGGAGATCCAATTAGATCCTCCTTGATCCTCCTTAGATCCTACTTACGATAATGGTTGTCGTGTACGGTGTGATGGATTGATCGCGACGCGGATGTAGGGAGAACGGCGATATAGAGAGAGGCATCATCGATCAAGGATTGCCGAAATAACGAAATCCCGCCAATTTAAAATACTGAAATCTCCGATGCCTAAATCGTGAAGTCCTGAGATATCGAAATTTGAAAATCAATAAATTTCTATCTCCCCAAGTCTCTAAATCTTCAAATCCTAACAATTTCAAATCCCTACGTTCACAAATCTATAATGTGTTAAATACCTATATTCTCAAGTTCCCTAAATCTCCAACCCCGTACCACCCCGATCCCTATATCTCCAAATCTTTACACCCCCAAATCCCTAAATCCCCAAATCCCAACAGTTAAAAAACCCTAAATACCCAAATTCGTAAATCCCCAAATTCTTACATCTCCAAATCCATACATTCCCAAATTTCCAAATGCCAAAATTCCTAAATCCCCAAATCTTGGCATCCTGAAATTTCTAAATATCCAAACCCCTACATTCCCAAACCCCTACATTCCCAAACCCCTGCATACCCAAACCCCTACATCCCCAAACCCCTACATCCCCAAACCCCTACATCCCCAAACCCCAACATCCCCAAACCCTACATCTCCAAATCCCTACATCCCCAAATCCCTAAATACACAAATTTACAAATCCCCAAATCTCTACATTCCCAAATTCCTAAATCCTGCAATCCCTAATCAAATTCCAAAATCCCCCAATCTCTATGTCTCCAAATCCCAAAACCCCCACATCCTAAAATCCTGGAGTCCAAAGATTCCAAATATCCAGGAGTGTGAAAGTGGTCGAATTGTGAAATGTCCAGAAAATCCCTAGGAATCGGCGATTGTATCTGTTTGTCAACGAGCATATTTTTTCTAGGGAAGGCAAATCTGCACTTGGCAGTGGCGTTATCTCGTTCAATCGTCGCGTGTTCAACTTTCGCTTAGGCATCTCCACTTGAGGCGCGATAAGAGGCACTCGTTGAACTCGCCGACGCTGTAAGCACTTCGATACTTGGAACTCTCAATAATTGAACAAAACGATCGTCGACGACTGAAACGTTGAAAAAACCTCTTATATCTAATTGACGATCTGTGTAACGCGCTTGAAGGGGTTCATGCCATTTCTGCTTCCCGAACGCCAGCACCCTCTGGCGACCCTTAGCAGCTCGAGAAGTTTAAAGGCTTCGCTGTTCATGCGGAATAGCAAACAATCAGTTTGTTCGCCGTAGAAAAACTAACTAAATAGCCGATCCTCGAATCGTGGTGTTGAAAAATCCTACATATTTTCGCGCTTCGATGGTCGTACATCGTTGACTCTCGTTATATTGCCGCTTGTCCACTCTTTCTGCAAACATTACTACATTGCGTATGAACTTTCCGCGTAACCGTTATTAACGCTCTTCGTGAATTTAGGTGAATATCCGTGGAGAGGCAATATAGCGAGAGTCCGCTGTACTGTAGAAGCAATTGCTCGTGTCTTATCAGACTCCTGCCTATCACTCAATGAATTTTAGATTATACGCGAATCTTATTTACCGTACGGAGACAAAATTGTTTCCCCAACTGAAATGCCGTACATTATCGTTAGTTTTATAGTCGACACAAAGAAGCGGCAATGTGAAGCATTAGAAAGATCAATAGAGTTTACAGGGTTTCGTTCGATTTCCCCGCTGTATCCGCGCAATAAAATATTTCCCTCGTCGGTTTAGGATTAGGTGTAAAGTCGATGGTGCAGCGTGTGATCGAGCAGTAATATGTCTCGATCAAACCTAATCCGTATTAGATACCGTTATTGTATCAGGGTGTACCGTACGTTTCTTCCTTTTTAGTTACGAAACGAATACAGAATATTTATTGTTTAACGTTGATATGTGCATGTTTATATTAGTAAATACTACTCAATAGCGGTGCAAATACGTTTTTGAACACAATTATATTGACTTACTGTGTGCAAGGAAAAACCAGACGTTGCTCCAACTACCCTTTTGGACATGTACATACAGATATAAAGACACTTTTACTTTCCTTATGGTAACTGGGACTTATTTACTGGTTAGCAAAATTAGGAAAGATTACAAATGTGTAATAGATTCGGAAAAAAATATAGCTTTATGTAGGTTATAAATTAACTATCCACATATGTGGTTGAGAGTGTGAAGAAGTTACATATGAGCTGTTCAGTTTTACCATCCTCTACCATCTACAGAAAATCTCATTATTTCCTCTTTCAAAAATTTATCCGGCTTGCAAAATATTCCTTAAACCGCGTTTTTATTTCATATCGAAAAAGGAGGGAACTTATGGGATATACTAATATGTTAGAAACAAAAGAATAAATTATTATCGGAACGAGCAGTGTTTCTACGAAAATTATGTAAACAGGTTAAGTTTAGAAGTAACAACGATGGAAAGCATAATGCGACGAAACGATCTTCGATGTCGATCGTGTAGGCACCCAAACGGACTATGCCGGGGCTCGAACCGACTATGCCGGACGTGAACCGACTATGTCGGACGCGAACCGACGCGAATCGGGGCCGTCGAGCTTCTCGTCGCGCTTCCATCGTGCTCGCACGCATTAGGGCGTGACGTTTCGCCACGATTTATCTTCACCGAGCGCGTTGATGCGTCGTAAACAAAAATGTTTGAATAACGGGGTCGTTACTCCTGCAGGATAATCGACCTGTAACGCAACGTCTACCGAGTAACGAGCCTATTGCGCTCTCTCGACCAGTTTCATACATCGACTACAGCACACTCCCGTTATATCGCCACTTACGGCACCGCGAGCCCGCCCACTCGGGAGAATCCGTATTGAACACTATCTAGACTTTCGCTACGTGCTAGGTTCCCTTCCTGTGAGACCCGGATTTCCTTTAGATCTTCCCCGAATTCTAGGATCTCTTTAGTTTCTCTCTAAATTTCCTCTGAACCCTCTCTGGTTACCACTAGAATCCCTTACTCTGATTCTCCTAAATTTCCCCACCTTGTCGCTGCGTTTATTCCGAATTGGCGGTTGACGACCCGAATCGCCTACCTCGGCTAAATATACCATTTTCTTGCGCACATAATTAACGAACCGCGACTGGGGTTATATGTCACGTGGCGTGTATGACATGTGTCGCATAGAAAGATCCAAAGAATGCACGGACGAAGTTTGTTGAACCGGCGATCGAACACCGGGTATATAAACGAGCGTACACGTCGTTCTCGGTTCTGGCATAAATCAATGACGACACGCATAGCACGTTATTTCCAGGGCAACTGGGTAACTATGTAGAAATTCCAGTTTCCCGTGGCAAAGCTTACGTGTCGAAAGAACGATAAGCATCCGAGGAGGACATTTTTCCTTGCGCGCGGCTTATATCCTGCCGCCACCACGTGCGCGCAACAGAAAAGCAGATGCCCGTCGATGAATGACGGGTATTTTCGGTTATAACCACTTTTACGGTCGATAAGGAGATCCGAGTAGTCTGGACGGACAGTTATTATTAACATACTTTTCTTACCAGCTGCCGTCGTTATCTTGTATCTTGACCTTCGCGGTTTCTTGACGGAATGTTTTCCATAGGAAAACGCTCGAGGAAAATTCGGGAATAGTCTGAGGCAGTCTTATTTAAAATTCTACGGAACAGGCGACTAGGAACTAGGAACTAGAAAGCTAGGAAACTAAAGCAGACTGCTAGAAGAGAATCCGGCGACTTCGGGTCTGGTTGGGACTTGAGGGAATCTAGGGGAATCTTGAATGAGATTCCTAGTCCTTTGCTAGATATCCTTAAGTTTTATTGGAATTCTCTTAGATTCTAAGAAAATTTAGAAAAATTTAGGAGAGGACTAGGGAGGTTTAGGGAGTCTAGATGGAACTTAAGAGGATCTGGTGTTCTAGGAAAAGTTTAACAATATTTAGGAAATTGGAGAGGGATCCAAGTGGGTTTATGGTGATCTAAGTGAATCCTAGGAAAATCTGAAGAATCTTCGACGGATCTGAGAGAAATCCAGAGGAGGAGTAGGGAGAATTATGGAAACTATAACAGACTTTAGAGTGTCTAGGGAAATCTGGAAGATGTTGAAGAAGAGTTAGGGAATTTAGCAAGAACGTAAAAAGAATTGGGGAAATCCAAGAGGAATTTACGAAGGTCTAGTGGGGTTTATTAAAAGCCGAACAAAATTCCCTAGAGAAGACCCTACAAAAAATCAGGATAATCAGAAAGAACTTAGGATAATCTAGAACGAGAAGAGGATATGGGGGAATTTAGTGAAAACCGAAGAGGATCTGAAGTACCTAGAGAGTACCTATGACGATCCAGGGAATCTAGGAATAACCTCAAACAATTTAGGGGAATTTAGAAAAAAATGAAAGTTGCAGGATAATTTATTCGAAACTCGAGAGAATCTTCGGATAAAATTTCGGTACTCTTTGACATTTCTTTTCCAGAAAAATCTTCGAAGGATCTAGGGAAATTTTTGTAAACTCTTAGTTCGATTTCGAATTTCGCCGAGAAATGGCGGTAAAGACCAAACCTCGCTAAAAGTTTCGATACCGTCGACTTTCGATCGCTCGAGCGCAGAATTTCGTATTTGGATCTAAATTTCGTGGCACGCGGTTCGGTGAAAAATGCCGACGTCACCCTAACCTAATTGGGTATCGCTGTTTCCACTCGTTGAGGTACACAATTTTCTTCCGTCGTTCACGAGAAACCACCGTAGACCCTCGTGGAAAGAATACGAGCCTCGGACAGGGCGCACGTGCCCACCGATGTCAGATGGGCTAAAATTAAAGCGAGAGGATCACCGTCCCTTCGACGGAACCTCCGAGACCCTTTTCTCGAAGCAGCTGGCGACCGGAAGTGGGCGAGAGGAGCCTACGATAGAGAAGGAACGCGATCGAAAGAATAAAGGAGACACCTCGAAGGGTGGCAAAGTTGGAGACGCGTGAAACGAGAACCGTTGCAAGCATCGTGACCTATTTTTATTTTCGTTCGCATCGTTATTATTCCCGGCCACCGCGCCCTACGGTTTTCCATCACGGGATTCATGGGGGGCTACGGGGCAATCCGATAAAAGATCGAATTCCGGACGGAGACCGGATGCTCCTTGCACGGTTCGGGGATCGTAGTTCGATCGACACGCATGTGAAACTGTTTCGCAATCTGGAACGAGCCGACTGGCATTTCATTCAGACTTCCGAAGGTCTTTGACCCCCCGAAATTACGTTTTGTCGCTTCGCCATCGAGCATAATGGTGTTTCGATCGAGAGAATTTGAAAGGGAAGAGGATTATTGAGGACTCTTCTTATATTGCCAAATTTATGGGCGATTTACGCGATGTCGAATGTGTCATCTTAGAATTTCGGGGTATTGGAATTTACATAGGTTTCGTGGGAAAAAATCCTTAATTTATAAGTTTTCAATGACCAACTTTGGAAATATTTGATTATCAAACTTTTTTTAGTTTTAGGATTGTGGGGTATTGGAAATCAGAGAGATAGTTTCTGTGGGAAAAAATCCAGATTTTTAAGATTTTAATGATCTACTTCAAAAATTTGTAATTATCAAGTTTTTTAAGTTTTCAACAGTTCAATTCTTAAATTCCTAGATTTTGAATCTTTTGCGATTCTCACATATTCAATTCTAAGATTTTGTTATATTCATTTTTTGAAGCATACATTTGATCATCTATATTTTTTAAATTATAATATTACACTTTCTAAGTTTTGAGGCATCAAATTTATCGATCCCAACATTTTTAAAAATTCTCAAAGTTCTCTGTTTTCATATTTTCGACTCTCTAACTCTCCGTTTCCTAACGTACAATTCTTCGATTCTCTAATTTCCAACTACTCAATTATTTAAATTTGTCGATCACTTTCAGTGATGAAATTATGAAATTTTGTTAATTTCTAAATTTTTAATTCTCAAATCTCTCAATCTTCGCATTTGAATTCCCAAATTTTCCAATTATCAACTTACGATTCCTAAATTTTCTAGTTTTCACATATTCAATTATTCATACTGACAGATTGTACGATTTTCAATTTTGGTATCATAAAATTGTCAAACTCCTAAATAGTCGGTTCTCAAATTTTTCAATTCCCACACTTTCACTTCATAAATTTTTAACTATTAGAATCTCCCAATATCCATATCCTCAATCCCTAAATTTTTCAATTTCCATTTTTCCAATTTAAAAATTTTCTATGTTTCAAGTTCCAAAATTTTCAAATTTCTAAGAAGTTTAGATTAATTAAGAAATTGACTTAACGAATATCAGATATATTTAAATTAAGAAATTGATTTAACGAATTTCAGATAAATTTGAATTAAAGAATTTTCAACTCTTTACTGATCACAATATATAGGCACTCTAATCTCTCCAAAAAAACACGTGAAAGTATCGTACATAACGTCTAGTCCAGCGTGACTTTAAAGGAAGTATTCTTTTATCAAAAACCGCTAAAATGTCAAGATATTTGTATAGAAGTGAAAGGTTGGATTTCGTAATATTAGCACGCACAAGGTCTTGGTGGCTATAAAGAAAAAAAAAAGAAACGGGAATTGTATCCCCTTTATTATTTGGACGGATATTGAGAGAAAGCAGGCTCGCGCAGAAGAGTATATACGACATCTCGTGGGGAGTCCCATAAAAATGACTTTAACCTTCGAATACCATTGAACCTGTTCAGACAGATCGAATTGCGCTGTTCGTGGCTGGATTCTAGTTCTTTTCAACGACTACGTTCACTCTCCGACAGAAACATACTGATTAACTACATTCGCAAACGAGGACGTTCTTACAAACGTTTACAGACATCGAACGCTCGATTTCAAGTATTATACAAAATAAAATAGAGTTCGACGTCAACTTTAAGAACGAAACTGTTACTATTAAGTGCTTAAAACCTAATGTTTTATTTGTGCAAAATTAATACCGCTTATGTGTAGTATAAATATTATTTATTTATTATGTATTTATTATCTAGTATAGTATTTATTATTAATTACTGTCTTTATTATCAGGTAGTGTTTTTATTACGTACTACTGTATTTATTTATCTAGTTACTTTGTTTAATTTTTTTACGGAGCTATGTACCTAAGTTGTTTATGGATAATTGTTTTAGATAACGATTCAATTTGTTATAAAAAATATAGGAAATATGAGGATGCAGGAGAAAAGTTCCTAGGGAAATAGTAGCGTGAACGAAGGTTGCCCAGGAAAAATATCTATCTGGGAGAAAAATCCTAGAGAAAATAGCAATGTAGGAAAAGATTTTATAGGGAAGATTACAATGCGTGGAAAGTGTTACTAGAAAAATGACAATGTGAGGTAAAGAACTCTAGGTAGGACGGGGACAGAAGTTTTCGAAGAAGAATAGTAGAAAATGAATGAGAAGGGTTCCTAGGGGAAATAATTATGTGGAAGGAAAAATCCTAAGGAAGATATTCATACAGATGGGTTCCTAGATACATACTAGCGTAGAAGAAATATCCCTAAGGAAAATAGTAACATAGGACAGGACTCTCTATAGAAAATATGAATATAAGATACTTCCCTAGGAAAAATAGTCTTCGTATACAAGTATTATACGTATACGAGACTGCACCACTCTTACAATCGTACCTAAAATTAATGCCACTATACATCGCCATTTTCCCCACATACCAACGAATCAACTTCCTATTTAATAACAAATCGTACGCTTCTTAATTTCCTTCAGTACACCATTTCACTTCAACCGTTCAACCTCAATTTATGTCAACTCCAAAATATATCCACATACGTGCTGAAATGACCCGCCTAACCTACCCTGACAAAAGAATTATAAAAAAGAACGATCCCACACAAACTAACTTACGACTAATCGTGCAAACAAAGGAAACGAAAGGATCGTGAAGGGCGAAAGTGGTTAGTGGGTCGTAGAGACCCGATCGGTCGTTAAGAAGGTGAGCGCGAAGAAATCTCGGCTGGGAAAAGGTGAAATATTACGGAACAGGTTCCTCCTAGATGAGGAACGGGAAGGAAGAGGCTGCAGGTGACCACGTCGGTTCAAGCAGATGCAAATGTATGTATATACCTACATAGCATGCATGCTTCCACATAGGCCGAGTTATCAGGTGTTTCCCTCGGCCAACGGACCAACAGCACCTGCTGCCAGCTACACGATGGAATAGAGTCAACGTACGATGCTCAACCACGCGAAACTACTTTCAACGTTGCATTCCTAACAGCTTGTACACGTGTTCGTTTTCGTGCCTCCCCCTGTTCGATGCATTTTTCACGTGTTGCTTTTGAAATATTGTTCATGCGCCTCGTGAGATATACCTAGCTGATTGCTATGGGAATATTCGATTCGGACCGCGGCTTGCGGATCGTGACCGTACGTGAGAATGTTACGCTCCTCTTTCTGTTTGCAATTATTATTATATACCCTCGGTGTATACCCCCACCCCTAGCACTCCCTTCTGGTGCGCGCACACACATATTCATATCTTGATATTTGTCCATACCGATGGTACCCCCAGGTTGTTCGTTTGGCAATAAAGCAAGAGGATGATACGAGAAACATGGGTTCGACTATGATATAGGACGAGTTACAAATCTGAAAGTTTGGAAATTTTTGAAAACTGGAAATTTGGGAATTCAGGAATTGAAGATCTTTGAGTGATTATGAGAACATGAATTTAGAAATTTGGAACTTTGGAAATGTGGAGATGTATCATCGTTGAACGGTCGATTCTCCAGAATTTGGACCCTTGGACATTTGGGAATTTGACATCTCCCTGATTTAGGAATTTGTGAATTTGTATGTTTGCGAATTTGGGAAATTGTGAATTTTGGGAATTGTGTCTTTTTTTGGGGGGAATTTGGAAATTCGAGTAGTTGAGGATTTGAGATGTTATTTATATGGGAATTTGGGATTTTGGGAATTCTGGTATTCGAGTTCTCCCTAACTTGGGAATTTGGGGATTTGTGAATTTGGGAACTTGTGAATTTAGGATTTTGGGAATTATGGAAATTCTTTTTTTTTGAATTTGGGAATTTGAGGATTCGAGGATTTGAGGATTTGAGGTTTTCCTAATTTGGGAATTTGGGAGTTTGTGAATTTATAAATTTGAGAATTTGGGGATTTCAGCTCTCCGTAATTTGGAAATTTAAGAGTTTGTGAATTTGGGGATTTGTGGTATCCCTAATTTGGAAATTTAGGCGTACGTGAATTTGGGAATTTGGGGATTTGAGGATTTGAGGTCTCCTTAATTTGGAAATTTAGGAGTTTGTGAATTTGAGTTTGGGGGAGTTTGAGGATTTGAGGAGTTTGGGGATGTGAGGTCTCCCTAATTTGGAAATTTAGGAGTTTGTGAATTTTGGAATTTGGGGATTTGAGATCTCCCTAATTTGAAAATTTCAGAATTTCTAACATTGTAAATGTATAATTATCTACGATTGAAAATTACAACTCCGAATATAAAGCAAGCCCATCATTTCCTGTTAAGTTAAAGAAAATCCAAACTGAGCGTTTTCACTATGTTGTTATCAAAATGGCATAACCTTTCACAGCCCTAAAATCCTCCAAGTATATCGCACAACTCCGATGATACATCGTTCGGAATCGCAGAAAACATGGGTGCATGGTTCGGTCGAACGCGTACGTTTACAATTAGGCAGAAAATTTCCCTCGGCAAGTCCGACGTTCGTTGTTCGTTCGATCGCGAGGTCAGCCAAGTTTCTGCTACATGTATACGAGCAAACGAGCGGGTGCAGTAAACCGAGGGTGGGCGAAGGGTAGTTTGGAGGGTCGCGAGGAGGAGCGAGAGGAATCAAGAGGGGCAGGTTTGATCACGCGACGACGACGAAGACCCAAGGTTATTGACATCTCCTCTGTGTGTCCGTAGTATGCGCTTGTCTCGAACCACGAACCGCGAACGGCCAAAAAGAAAAAGAAAGGAACGCCGTACCTTTCGTACCTTCGCTCTTAAAAACGTTATATTACCACCGGTTCTGCATCCACTCGCTATATCGCCTCTCGTCACACGGAATATCCAGCTCGAACATCCTCTAAACTAACAATCTTCTCTCACCAATATTTTACCATAAAAAGTGACGTCGAACGGTGCAAGAATATGCAGTTTTGTTAAAAAAAAGAACTTCACTTTCGCGTCACCTGTACGAGGAAGAAAGCTGCGTAATTTTTCTACTGAACTCAGGTAAACCTTGTCTGCAATATTTTTTTCAGCATTGATTTTACTCCTTAATTTATGATTTCGTCGGTACGTGCGGAAGACAGAGCGAGGTAATTATTGTTGTAATGTTAAAACAAAAATAGCAGGAATGTTAGGGATATTTTGGATACGATCATTGGTAGGTTGCAATTAACACTTTGCACTCGAGGGGCAACCCACATTCGCCATTTGACTTAATGCAACCAGGGGCGGTTTACAACAATTGGCGCCCTAGGCCCGATGAAATTAGCGCCCTCCATCTAATGGTCAACAAATATAAGACAAATTTAAAATTTTTTTTTCTTTTCCTTTTTTTTTTTTAGTTATCACTTTCACGACCGGCGCCCCCTAGGCCTGGGCCTAGTATGTAAACCGTCCCTGAATGCAACATAAATAACTTTTAATTAAATTTGTAGTGTTATACACGTGACGTTTGAACATATTGAAACTGACAATATTAACAATTAATAATAAAAAATTTCAGAGAAGTTCATTACACTTTTCAACTAGAAAGTTTTACAGCTGTTATTTTCCAACAGTGAAAATGCTTTCGAGTGCAAAGGGTTAAAATTAACATATTCGAGACGGATTGCACACCGTGTGTGCAATGCATTTCTGAGCCGAAAAGACCGGTTACATACCGTGTGTGCAATGGTGCTAATGAGCAATTATCAGTCATTCTGGGTAAAGTAGTTGTCGAGATAAGACCTGTTTTTAATTACAAAATATCTCAAAGCTGTAGAGAAACAAAATTTGGTATTGAGTTTAACTTAGCTCGTTTGTACATTTTTCTAAACATTTTTTTTCCGTTTATATGATTTTCTTCATTACTCAATTGAATTATTTTATTGCCTCCCTACTATTTCCTAAAAATTTTGTTTGTATTATATTCTTCAATATAATATAAGCTTCGAATTATATTCTCTATGATTACTGAAACTAAAGTAACGATTTAATGTCATCTAACCTAACTAACTATATTCGAAATAAATGTTAATCAATTTTAATGATATTTTTCTGTTTTACTTTACGTTTTTCTATTTTACTTTGCACACGTGCTATTCACTCTGCTGCTCCCAATAGTAATTATCTGAGTAGGGAGTACACTGTGTGAAATCATCTTATTTTTACAAATCGAGTGGCATATTAGCTGATTTCTAAATAAACCAATTTTTTTTTAAAACGAACAATAAAAAAAAGAATTGTTCCTGAGGATCGTCTTCAAATACTCCATCTCGAATGGGTGAAACTCGAAATTCATTTCTAGTGAAAACATAATCGAAATTCGTCGCATTTCAATGGCTACATTTCGTCACGTGTGGGAGACATTATAAAGCAAGGGGTTAATGACGGATCGAATGGATCGATTTGAAAGAAACGCCCATGTGCGATTATACGACTTTGTCACGGATTAATCTTATAAACACGGTATATTCACGCGATTACAGTCTATTCAAATTTGATCGACGCGTTATCGAAGAACGACACGGGGTACATTTGACCCGGAAGCCGCGTTCGAAGTGTCCCGGGGGAGTACATTGTCCGGGAACGATGAAAGCGATCGAGTATCGGTTTGCTCGATTCACGAGGGAACGAGACTTTAATTCACCGTAAATGAAGTGTCTTTCACCTCGACAATACGGTTATGCGGTCCGCTGCAGACACGCCTGTTACCATTCCCACCCCTACGTGCTCTTCAATGAGGGTGCATAATGCGAATCCATAGGTGATCACACGAAGACCCATATTCGCTCCGTTCCACATCTCCGAAGTCTGTGTCGGTTCGTTTATAATTTCGAGCGATTTCATTCAGTATGAAACTGTGGACGGTGCCTTTGACAAAATGGAGGCATGGAAGTTTAGTGCTGATAGACAGGTCTTCGAACGCTTTCGTGTGAGGTAATCGAAACCTGTGTCGTTTGTCGTAGATGCGACATTTATTCATTAAAAGAAAGATGGTGCAGGTAAATGTTCAAAAATGGTAAAAGTGGAAGTTCAAACTTTGTATTTCACGACTACCGTGTTCTTATTATATACTTTTTGGTGGACGAAGATCTGTGAAAGAGACTGTTTCGAAACACACTTCCACATTGTCCTTGATGTTCAAGGTC
Source organism: Coelioxys conoideus (assembly GCA_947623535.1). NCBI lineage: Eukaryota > Metazoa > Arthropoda > Insecta > Hymenoptera > Megachilidae > Coelioxys > Coelioxys conoideus. The sequence continues at coordinate 7,283,556 of OX392451.1, read as the reverse complement.
AAATTACTTTCTCATCGTATCATGTAATATTCATTGAGACGATCAATATTTAAGGGAACAAAAAGGGAAAAATAATACATAATTTTAAAAATTACAATAAATAACTTACATATTGCACTTACGAATAATTTAATTTACAAATAATTTAATGCACAAATACTGTAATTTACAAATAATTCAATGTACAAATAATTTAGTTTACGAATGATTCTATGTACAAACACTTTAATTTACAAATAGTGCAATGTACAAATATCTTAATTTACAACTAATTTAATGTACAAATTAATTAATTTTAAAATAATCTAATGCATAAATAATTTAATTTACAAATATTACAATGTATAAATCCTTTAATTTACAAGTGATGCAATGCACAAGTTTTTTGATTTACAAATAATCTAATACATATATAATTTAATTTACAAATAATTTAATGTACAAGTTACTTAATTTACAAATAATCTAATGCATATATAATTTAATTTACAAATATTTGAATGTATAAATGCATTAATTAACAAATAATATAATATTCAAATAACTTAATTTGACAAATAATTTAATATATAAAGCCATTAACTTACAAGTAATGCAATGTACAATTAGTTTAATTTTGAAAGAATCGACCATACAAATAGTTCAATTTATAATCGATTAAAAAATACACCAAAAACAAAATGAATCCAACAATTTCGCGGCGGTGGATAAAAGTAGCTATTTTTCGCGAACGGTTGAGCAAAAATTTGTCGTGCAGGTCAAACCAGAGGCAAACGTTCGTCGGTGAAATCTGTACACTTGTTCGGGAATTCTGTAGAAGAGCTTTCGTGTTTCGCAAATTGATGATAGGTTGCGGAAGGCGGCCGAGGTTATTTGGAAATGCAAAAGCGCGGCGCAAGTGGGATGCACCGTTCGCCGAAGGCATTCCTACGTGACTGAAATTTCGTTCGCAGGGGGTTAACCCTCTTTCGTGGGGTGGCGCGTATCCTCGGGGAGTCCGGCAACCCTCGTCGAAGAACTCATCGGACCATAACTCTTTACTTTTTCGAGCACACATGCCGACTGCCAGCCAGCTGGCACCGCAGGCAGATCTTCGAAGTGTGATTACCGCTGATTGTCACCGGAGCCCGCACTGCAACGTGTACAGTCACGTGTTCGTTTTCACAGACGATCGCACCTCGCATTGTCGCGGCTCACGCGCATGAAAATCAGTCTACGATGTTATAAATTGCTACTCCTGCAACCCCGTACCGCTAAACGCTACCGAAATGGAGATTTCCGAAATCAAGATACGCGTTCGTAACTGTTAGAACGCCTCAGGGACGTCACTACCTATAAAGGAACCCGGGTGCAAGTAGAACTTGGGGCATTAAAAATTTCTCATAGACAAGAACTATCATTTAACACTTTGATCGCCACGTCGTCCACATATGGGTGACGCTTAAATTTCCATATGAATCAATCATCTATTTAGTGAGAATTTGTTCATTTATCTAATTGGAAGCACTAGTAGTAATTACTTGGACCTATGAATAATAAGTAAAGCAAGATATTTTGATCATATTTGGTAGGATTTATTAATCCTAAAAATACTATCCAATAACATTTTCAACCGCGTTAGCGTGGCACTTAACGTGTTAATCTCTCTTCTTTAAATTTCGGGTACCTTTGACGCTTGAATCGAAGCAAATCGACTTGAAAAGTAAAATATGACCAGTTTGGTTAAGTTAGTTTGAAACGGATTTGAATTGTAACAAATTAATTTAAATAATGAAATGTGACCAGTTTGGTTTTGTTAGGTTAGAATGGTTTTGAATCGAAGTAAATTGATTTGAACAATGAAATGCCACCAGTTTGGTTAAGTTAAGTTAAAACAGGTTTTTATACAAATAAATTGATCTGAATAGTACAATATGTTCACTTTAGTCAAGCCAGGTTATTTCGAAGTTTAAGTAAAAAAGAAGTCATTTAAACAACAAGACTGTCGTTTAAATCGAGTTGAACGAGGTTAGGGTAAATCACATTTGAACTTCAAATAAAAATGCAGTGATATAAACTACGATACCATATGTCAGGTTAAGTTGAATTATATTAGATTAAGTTAGGTTAGGTTTAAAACTTAAATAAAAATAATGAGTTCTGAATTATGACACTACTTGGGTTTAGATTTAAAATTCAAGCAGTGGATTTTAAAGGTTCGTTATAATATCCAAATAACAATAAATAAATTTCAATAACAAAATATACATTATGTTGCCTGAAGTTAGGTTAGATTATGACTCGTTGGTCATAATGATGTAACAGTATATCATTACCAACATACACATACGTGTGCGTAATCGTAAATGCACGTGTATAAATGAAAATGATCGATACAAAGAATAAAAATTAGATATTTGCATAAGAAACAACCTGTTCCCCATTGATATCACGAATTCGTTTATACCCCATATGCTCATCCCGTATTCCGTTCACGATGCACCGTACGCCATAAGCACCACGTTATGGTGTATCACGTGTTAAGGTTCTTTTCAATAGCAGGCTATTGATCATACGATACCTAAACCAACGGTGATCACACGCCAATATCAATGTTTTCGTGCACTGGTTTCGATTCGCAATTTTTATTCACGGACTGTCTGGTTCGACCCCTCTTATTCAACGAATACTGCGTATACATTATAACCCTGCAGCCCCTAGGGACGTTTACACGGCACATGTGGGTCAAACGTAATGAAAACACTTAACACTGGCTTGTGTGCGAACGGACAAGTGAATTCCGCCGACTTATCAAAACGCCGAAAAAAAATTTTATTTCGGTTAGTATTTTGGTTATGATTTTGTAAAGAAAAATAATATGGATCTATGTGTGACTATGTACTTCGGTTACTTTAAAAAGTTTGCAAAAGAAATTTTTAGTTTGTACATCTTTATGTATATTCTTGTTTTTATGGTTCCGAGTTTTCGATCTTCCGAGTTTCTGAGAATTGGAATTTTCGAGTTTTCGAGTTTCAGATACTTCCAAATTTCTGATACTTCGAGTTTCAGGTATTTCCGAGTTTCAGGATTTTCAAGTTTTCCAGTTTCGTGAGATTCGAAATTTCTGAGATTTGGAATTTTTGAGTTTTTGAATTTTTCAATTTCTGAGTTTTAAAGTTGTTAAGTTTTCAAGATTACAAGATTTCAAATGTGCAAATTTTAAAGCTTCGAGTTCTCGACTTTTCGAGTCTTCAATTCTTCGATTATTCAATCATTCCATTATTCAATTATTCAATTAGTTAGTCATTCAAGTGTTCAACTCTTTAATTATTCAAATGTTCAAGTGTTCAAGTGTACAATTATTCAAATGTTCAAGTGTTCAAGTGTGCAATTATTCAAGTGTTCAGGTGTACAATTATTCGAATGTTGAAGTGTTCAATTATTAAAATGTTCAAGTGTGCAACTATTCAAATGTTCAAGTGTGCAATTATTCAAATTTTCAAGTGTTCAATTATTCAAACGTACCGGTGTTCAATTATTCACATGTTCGACTGTTCAATTATTCAATTTTTCGATTTTCCAACTCTTTAAATTCCCAAATGTCCATACGGTCAATTTAAAAATTTCCAAATCCCGAAAGTCCATTTCCGAATTTTCGTCGCCGAAATGCAGGGCCGTTTCCATAATGTTGGGGTTTAATGGACATCCCGCGACCGCGCGACAAACGCGACAAACTGCAATGGACTCGGCCCGCTTATCTCGTATGGAAAAACACACGCGGAGGACGTGCACCCTTAATTATTGTGTAACTATCGAGCACATCCCGCGTACAATGGGGCCTCGAAACAGCATAAAGGCGTGCTCGATATACAACGGACCCTGACGGATGCTCGATCGTGCTTCCTGCGAATAGGAAAATAAAAAAAATATCGTGAAAGAGAAGCGGCCGCATTATCCGGACACAGACCGGAACGGATACCCGTTTGTGCGGGCTCGCATAAATGTATCGCGCTTGTACATAATGCGAAATCGTGCAGGTAACGAAACGCGAACAGATGTTGGATAGTTCTTTGATGCGCTGTCTTTGAAACGTCGATCGGCCATTGTTGGAAATGATGTTGCGGTTTGGCGGGAGAGCACCGAGGGATGAAAGGGACTTAAATTACCGGTGAATGGACACGGAATTATGACGAATGTTTTTGTTTCCGCGTCAACCTTGCTCTCTATTCTATTCAATAGTCGCGATTCTCCATATTACTCGTTGTCGCTTTCATTCTTATTCGGACATTTTGTTTTTTCCCGTTCATTATAGCGATCTTTCACTGATTGAAGCAGTGACAGAAGTCTTTATAGGTTAGGGAATCTTCAGGGATGATGACATTATTATAGGTTAGGATATCTTCATAGATCAGGACATTTTTATAGGTTACGACGTCTGTATAGATTAGTATATCTTTATAGGTTAGGACGTCTTTATAGATTAAGACATCTTTACAGATAATCACATCCTTGTAGATTAGGATATCTTTATAGATTAGGGCATTTTTGCGGGTTAGGATGTCTATATGGATTAGGAAGTTAATAGGGCAAGTTATACGGGTTTGGGAATTTGTTATAGTTTATTGTTATTCGCAATTACTTATTTTATATTATAATATGGTGATGAAGGAATTTCATAGTCATTTCGTTTGAAATTTCGGCTTCAAATTCATATAGTACAAGGGGTCATTTTATGCTGCTTTTATGAATGATATCAATCTTGCATATATTTTATTGAATGTACAAACAACCTAATGTGTATATATCATTTGACCTGTAATAATCTAACATGTGTATGTATCATTTGACATGTAATCATATAGAACGTATATGTATAGTCTTTGATATTCAACAACCAAATGCGTTTAAATCGTTTGATATGCAACAACTGAATATATGTACATCATGTGACATATAACATCCTGATGTGTATACATCGTTTGACATGCAACATCCTAACTTGTATACATCATGTAATATGCAACAACCTTATATGTATACATTGATTGATATTCAACAACCAAATGTGTGTACATCAATTGACATGCAAGAACCTAATAAGTGCACATAATTTGATATGCGATAACCTAATACGTGTACGCCATTTGATATTCAAAAACCTAACATGTGTACATCGTGTGACATGCAACGTCCTAATATGTATATATCATTTGCTATGCAATAATCTGATACGTGTACGTCGTTCGATATTCAATAATCTGATACAGTGTTTGAAATCACACAGCGGCAGAAATAAAATATGGTACAACAGTTTTCATAAAATTAAAGGCTACGCTTGCCGGTCGCAGATGGCGCATATCTAAAACGATTATGCGCCATACTGGATGGAGTATACCTGGCAAAGGGAGAATGTAAACCGAGCTTAAACATGTCAATCGAATAACAGGAACTCTTGGCCCATTGAAATTGCTCGCTTCGAATCCCTCGCTGGTGTGTACTTTACATTTTCACGGTAAACGTACACCGCAGACTACGCATAAATCTCAATTGTTGAAAATAGAGGTTAGGCGACTTTAAGAGGATTAGGGGTGATTAATTTAATCGGGCGACGCGAGGGTGCTCCCCGTTTTAATTTGAATCTGCATGGGGCTGTTTGAACATCCTTGCCAATTAACTTTTGTTATCAGAATCGAGTTTCTGTGTTTTTACAATTTTATCTCTTGAGAGCCTTTTCACGGACCTTTTAATAGTATTAACTCACTGAAAGATAGTCAATATATTTTTCTTAATTGTTTATATATTTATAACTCTGTTAATTTGACTTTAACGTCTAAATACGTATCGGATTTTTAATCGATTAAATTTCGAAAATAAGGCAATTGGTAATGTCACAAATTCGTAATTTATTATTTCATTTATTACATTAGTAATTGATGAAACAAAATGCAGCCCATTCGGTGTCCACATTTTGTGAAACGTCCTGTACATAAACTAATGGACACGTCGAGTATTTTGGACCACAAAGATTCAAATATTAGACCGTAGTTAAACTATGAATAGAGTGATAGTGTTCTGTAACCCAGTCAGTTTCGAGACTACACCAAAATACTGTCTGGACAGTGTCCAGAGAAATTTATCCCAGAATAAATAGAGAGCTATCTGGGTCACAATACGGGACTTAAAGGATTAGTGCATATATGTCAAAGTGTCTGAACCGCTGCAGGTATAATCCTAGTAACTTTCAGTTTTTCCTTCAAGCGTACACTCGACTAGTTTCAATAAATATCGTTTTACACGCTTACGTATTAAAATGACCAACTAAATAGTGAACTTAATACAATCTTTTGTTACATTGCCAACCACATATAATTTACAAATTTTAATCATAATAATTTTAATTCAACTATAACTCAAACGATATAATTCGATAATAAATTGACAAACATTTTTAATTAATTTAATTATATATGTTATTAACTCATTAATTTCGATAAATTTTTTAAACAATCGAAGATGCATTGTTGCGCAGCGCGTAAGTGCGTGACTAGTGTTTCGTTAGCATAACTGTTTCACTCGAGCAGGAAACCGTATTAAATGTGGCGCTTCGCAAGGGAAATCTTTAATGGCGCGTTCGCATTTATGCAGCGGCCAAGAACTGGTTTATCGTGCAAACGTCGTATGAATGTCTGTAAACAGGAAAATTATACTAGCACGTGTTCTAGATTAATTTCGAAGATACCAGGCTAATGGCGGGTCACGTGAACGCGCGTTTATACCCACGGCGTTCTGTCGTCCGTTGCGTTACACCCATTGCCATAAGGGTGGTAATGGATCATTAATGTCTACCCAGAAGAAAGATGCGAGTTTAATTTCACTTTTACCGATCCTACTAATTTCGACGCTTCACGACATTTCCTTTCGCACGGGGATTAAATAAAATTTGGCATTGGAAATGAGGGTGGCGTACGATTTAACGAGTGGACAACAGTTTTAAGTGTCGGAATACAATTAAACTTTTCGAGGATCAATTCTCGTTTCGTGAAGGGGTCAGGCCCCCCCGCGAGACCCCGCCTAGTCACGTCGCTGGAAATGACCTAATAACGCATCGTGTGAGATACGGAAGTGTTCTCCAAACGAATATTATCCGATCTTGATAAGAAAAAACAGATAGCTGCATCTTGGAGACGGGCTAACGTTCCGTGTGAACGAGGGAGTCGTAATATTTCACCGTCTGGCTGGTATGCATGTAATTAAGCCGGTTCACAACGCACATGGCCAATAAATGGGTGGGTGGCTAAGTAACGGTTGATCGAGCAACAATTTCGGCATCTACTAATTAGTCGCCGGCCATCACGGAGGCAAACGAGGCTGCTTTCTTTCGTCCCCTCTCTTTTTATCGATGCCACCGATCAGGCTCATATTTCTGCGCGTAGGAAGCTCTACAATGGCTTCCCTTTCCGGGATCGAAGTGCATCTGCTCGTTTTCTGTTCTTCGTTCCACTCCCGTAGCACAATAACCTAACCTAAACCGTTGATCGCGTGTCTCGTTTAATGACAGGGCGTGCGGCCGGTAGCTTTTAAACGATCAACCAATTCTAACTCGACCGTTAACGTTCGATGTGTCATCAACGTCAAATATCCTTCGTATTACGATCAATCGTTTATCGACTGCTCGAAAACCGTGAGTTTCTAATTTTCTACATTTCCAATTCGCTAAATCCCTAATTCCTCGCGTACTAAAATCTCTAAATTCCAAAGTCCCTAAATTCCAAATTCGTTAAGTTCCCAATTCCCTAAATTCCCAATTCCCAATTCCCAAAATTCCCAATTCCCAATTCCCTAAATCCCCAATTCCTTAAATCTCCAATTCCCTAAATCTCCAATTCCCAAAATTACCAATTCCCTAAATCCCCAATTCCCAAAATCCCCAATTCCCTAAATCCCCAATTCCCAAAATCCCCAATTCCCTAAATTCCTAATCCCCTAAATCCCCAATCCCCAAAATCCCCAATCCCCAATCCCCAAAATCCCCAATCCCCAAAATCCCCAATCCCCAAAATCCCCAATCCCCAAAATACCCAATCCCCAAAATACCCAATCCCCAAAATACCCAATCCCCAAATCCCTACATTCCCAATTCCCTAGAATCCGAACCCTAATTCCCTAAGTCTCCTGCTCTCTAAATTCTCAAACTCAAAATTAATATGTTTTCTTGGACCAGCAGCCGGTACCACATGGCGACGTATCTGACCCTTGTGGCGCACGCATGATACGCGTACCGTGAGTTGGCAGGCGGATACAATACGCATCCCTTCGGTTCGCGTGTCATCTTTCTAAACGTTCCTTTTCTTCCCGAACCGTGATGAGCGTTTTAACTCTTTCGGATGGAACTTAAAATGTCCCACTTTTTTGATGCACGCTAATGCATGGGCGGACATTTTTACGCCCACTTCGAGATAGGTATCATTCAAGAGTCCAAACAAGTATCACTCAAGACTAGACATAAATATCGATCAAGAACCCATATGGCACGGTGGAACTATTTGAGTCGCGCCATGTAACGACAAATGGAATTCTTAAGTTGTACAATATAAAATTAATCTGAAGAACGTATAACACACAACTAAACTGATAATTGTATAGTATACAACTACTTTTGCAGTTAAGCAATTTCTGAAGTAATGCAGTAAGTTCGATCAATGAACGTGATAGAAAAGCATGAGAACCGAACGAACGAGTACAGTTTTGGGAAAAGCGTAGAAATAAGTGGGAGAGGGTCGTGTCGAAGTAGGGTCCCGAGGGTCCTTAATTGTCCGAAGTGATCTAGTTCGGTTTGGAGTGGTCTGAGTGGACGTTGCAATGCGCAATGGCGGCGGGCTCGTCCGGCTTAAGAAACTCGGAGTTCGTTTGCAGAAGAATTCTCCGGACTCGGAGTGGAATACGTAAAGGAGAGGATGCACGGAGATGCAGGATGCAAGAACTGTGGGAGCCCATGAGCGGCCGTACGTGCCTTGTAACCGAGATACCTGCCACATTTAACCTCTTGTGTGTCTGCATATATGGCGTGTTGCTCATCGATATCACGCCGTTCAAGAAATTGATCAGTTTCTACGTGCTGCAAAAATCCTCGGTTTCTAAATTCCCAATTCCACAAATACCCAATTCTCCAAATGCCCAATTCCCTAAATGCCCAATTCCCTAAATTCCCAATTCCCTAAATTTCCAATTCCATAAATTCCCAATTCTATAAATTCCTAATTTCTTAAACCCTCAAATCCCTAAGTCCCCAATTCCCTAAATCCCCAAATCCCCAAATTCCCAATTCCGTACGTACACAATTTTCACTTTCCTCGTTCTTCGTTTTGCAAAATCCGCGCATTTCTGTGTTACGAATTCGTCGAAATGCAGGAAATTCGATCGCGCCGGAAAATTGGGACGGACAAGGGAACCGCAATAAGTCCCGGGGACTCGGGTCGCACGATGCGATAAAGAACATTTCGCGAGTCATGAAACTTGACGCCGGCAAGTACTGGTTCCAGTGATCCGATACCACAGGGTCGTGGAACTCGAGACCAAAGAGATCGTGGGAGCGAGTATCCATCGACCCGGGACTTGTCGATATTGGTTCATGGAGTTGGTGGGTCGTCAATAGTGGGTCTCGACGATCGCCAGGTACGTAAGAAAAACATCACTGGACCACGCGACAAAATCTTAATTTTAATCGAAACTTGAGACCTTAAATTTCCACCGCTAAACAATTTTTATATTCTCTTTCGAATTTCCTAAACCACGTGGGTTTCTTAATTTGCAAAATTGAGAATGTTGTGGAAAATTTTAAAATTGCCAATTCCAATTCCCAATTACATAAATGCCCAATTCCCTAAATTCCCAATCCCCTAAACCCCCCATTCCCTAAATTTCCAAATCCCTAAATGCCCAATTCCATAAATTCCCAATTCCATAAATTCCGTATTCCCTAAATTCCCAATTCCCTAAACCCCCAATTCTCTAAATTCCCAATTCCGTACACCCCTGATTCCCTAGCATCCGAACTCTAACCCCAGTTTGTTATGTCCCCAATTCCCTAGATCCCCGATTCCCTAAATCCCCGATTCCCTAGATCCCCGATTCCCTAAACCCCAATTCCATAAATCCTCAATGGCCTAAACTCCGCAATCATCCCAACGATCCTGAAATTTGTAATTCCCTAAATTTCCAAACACCCGAATGATAAAATTCTTGTATTTCCCTAACTTTCCCAATTTCCCTGGATCCCCGAGTTTTATTCCAGATCGATGGAACGTATTGAAGAACAGGGGTTAAACGAACGCTAGGAAACATTCCAATATCCAATACCGGAGACGTCTCGGTTGTTAGACAAAGAACTCATAGAACCAGTCGAAGACTTTTTCGCATATTATGTGAGGAACCGGCCCCACGTGACATCGCGTCAGAACGCGTAGCAAGATGTTCTTCAGGTTCAGTTGCCCCGGCGAGATCGAGCCAAGGACCGTAACAAAACACGAGAGCTTAATTGTAACGAGGGTACTTGTTTCCAACTGAGTTCTCCGCGGAATAAGAAGTGTTCCGTGAAACGGTTTCCTAGAAATTCGTGATTGCGAACCATTCGTAATGGCGGCTGCTTAATCTAACCGCTGAATCAGTTTCGAACGATTTACAAACTGTAACCGAGTGAAATTTTTCACCCGGATTCGACCGGACAGACGAGTGTTAGCGAATCGGGGCGGATTTTCCGTTGGTTGCTGTTGATTCTGGACTAGGTTTGACTATTTCTAGGTTAGGTACCGTGGATCTTGTAGTTTCAGTTTAGGGAATTTGGACGTTTAAGAATTGAAGTTTGGTGACTGCTCGTTTTCGAGATTTCTGAGTATGGAATGTTTTGAAGGTAGAGAGGTTCCAATTTACGAGCTTCTGTGGTTATTTTGCAAATTGCACCTCAGTATTCAATTCTCAAAATTGCCAAATTCCAACATTTCTACATCTTTAAACATTAAAATCTCAAAATGGTCAATTTCCACATTCGTACATATTCAAATTCCAAATTCCTAAATTCTTAAATATTGAAATTTCAAATTTCCTAAATCCTACAGCTTCCACGCCTCGGAACATGCATATTAAAGTCCTGAAATTCCCAAACGCCCAAATCCCAAAATATAAAAATTCCAAACTCCCTAAATCCCAAAATCCGCAAATATCCAAATCTTCAAATTTCTAAACCCCCAAGATTCCAAAATTCAAATCCCTAAATTTCCAAATTCAAAATCCTCTAATTTCAAAATATCCAAATCCACAAATATTGAAATCTTCAAATTTCTAAATCCCCAAATTTCCAAAATACAAATCCCCAAACTCTCAAATCCGAAAATCCTCTAATTTCAAAATAACCAGATCTCGAAAACTCCAAATCCCCAAATCCCTAAATTTCCAAACACCAAAATTAAAAAATTCTCAAATCTCAAAACTCCCGCATCTCGGAACTTCTAAATCCTGGAATCCTTTTATCCCCAAATCTTTACGTCCCTGAACTTATAACTCTCTCCCTATATCGCCGTTTCCATAAATCTTAAACCCGGCAATGTAACGGGAATCCACTGTACAAATAAATTCACGATGATTCTTTGAACGCAAAGGGTTAAAGACACGAGTTGCCAACCGAATGTTTCACGGCACGAGCATCGCAGTTTGCAGCCGGGAATCTGGCGATAAAACATGATCGCGCCATCTACGTCCCGCGGTCTTAATTTTAATCCGATTACTCGAGCGAAAATCCAACAGTACAGTCTCCCTAACGTTTCGAGCGCAATACGAAGCCCACGGATTAAATATCGATAACGGCTGTTTTATCTGCGGTATGCGCTTGGCATAATACGAAAATGTTATAAGTGACCGGCACGCCGGCGAGAGATATACCGTCCGTATAATAACTCGTTCGTGCAACCAGCTTCTTCAAAATCACTGGCTAAACCCGATTTTCGAAATTTATTACTCCGGAGATAATTAACTGCGTATAATCGCCGTATTAACGGCCAATGATCGTATTTTAATCAGTGATTACGCCCCATTTCCGTTTCTGTTGACTAGAGATCAATTAGCGGTATGAAATACGTAACCCGGTTTATAAGAACGTTATAATATATTACACAACTCGTGGTCCCCTTATGATTTATAATCGTGCCGGTAAATCGGTCATGCTGAGAGGTTACTTAACCCGAGAAATTCGAAATTTATGCATTTTTTATCGAATGAAATTCTGAAATTTGAAATTTCTATATTTTAAGATCCAAAATTTGTTATTTCGTTTTTTGGATTTTACGTCTGTCTATATCAATGTATCTATAACCCATATTTTCCAATATTGTAACGAAATCTCTATGTACTGAAGTCCTTGTATTAAATTTAGAAATTCCTATGCTCCGAAATTTTATATCCTAGGATCCAGTACTCTGGAATTTCTATAAGTCGAAGTTCTTATGTCTCAAAATCCCACACATCGAAATTTCTACATATCGATATCCTATGTTCGAAAACTCCAATATCCGGATATTCCTATATAATGGAGTGGCCATGTCCCGAAATTGTTATATCCAGGAACCCCTATATCCCAAATTCCCTATGTCACGAAATTTGTAACTGTCAAAATCTCTATGTTCCAAAATCCTTACATTAGGAAATCCGTAAGTCCCGAAACTCCTACAGCCCCCAAAATCCGTATGTGTCTATTGTCCTATCTCTCGAACTCCCTATAAACCGAAATCTCTATGTATACTCCCAAGTCCCTACGTTCTTGAAACTCTATATCTTCAGTCCTCTATAGTTCAAAATCCCTATATCGCAAATTCTCATATCCCGAAATCCTTAGAGATAAAAATTCCTATATCATAAATTCCCTATATCTCAAAATTCCTATATCCTAAAATCCCTGTATCCCAAAATTCCTATAGCCTAAAATCCCTGTATCCCAAAGTTCCTATATCTCAAAATTCCTATACCCTAAAATCTCCATATCGCTGAAAAATCTCTACAGCTCAAAATGCATACATCCCCAAATCCCGTAGGATAACAATCATTAGACACGAACCATGTCAGAGCTCGTTCCGCTTATTTTTCTATGTTACCGAAACGCTATCGCCCGTCCCAAAATGAACGCCTCTCACCGAACGTAAGCGACACCTCCCAACAATAACCCGTGTAATTATTACGGTTTCCCCGATCGGTTGTTTATTTAAGCGAAGGGCAGCCATTCGCGACGAGTACTCGAAACAGGGACAAACCACGTAGAAAAGCAGTGGATACATAATTTACACCGGCCCGTAACACGGGTACACTCGGTTTATTTTAGGTTAGAACGGGCGTTTGTTGTCTCAGCACGAGCAAACGCGCGAGTCTCTCGTTCTCTCTCCTGCTCTCTCCGTTCTCCGTGCGTTCTCGTTTCCCTGCGTACCTTGTCCTTTTTCCGCGTTTTTTTCGACCGCAGACCGTGGTTTTACGCTCAAAGTTTACTGGCTTGCCGAGAGAGGTTCCATCAAAAGCTTTCGCCACGATGCGTTTTATGGCCGTTGAAACGCACGCGACGAGATGACATCCGGAGATCGTGTCTATTTTCGATGTTGCCGGCTCTAAAATCAACCGCGCCACGGGACTTTAATGATTGCCCGTCCGAAGGTTATTCCGAGCTTTTGTTTGCCGTATAACGCGCTATAAATGTTTTCTGGCGTTATTGTTCGGTGAACGGTGTTGTAACTAACACTTTCGACGACTTTGACGGGCTCCTGTACATGGAAGGATAAAACAGCGATTGTTGCGACAGCGAGCGACCACCGTAAAGATATTCCTTGTAAAGACACTGGTACGCCGTTCGACGCGAATCGGCGATATAACTAGAGTCGTTAAGAGACATCTGATAATTCTCAACTTTCTACATTTAATATGTAGATTTGTCTAAATAACTTACCGACTACCGTAAAGTTCAAGACGGAGAAATGTTTCTTGTAAAGAGACTGGTACCCCGTTCGACGCAAATCGGCGATATAACGAGAGTCGTTAAGCGACATTTGAGAATTCTCAACTTTCTAAATCTTTAAATTTAGATTTATCAAAGTGAATATTCCCTAATCTTTCTGTGCACCATGATGGAGACGGAAATTCCCACGGGACTGCATAAAGAAAAGTAGTACACACGGAGGGTCATAGCTGAAGACTACGCTGTAAGTAACCACGTACGTATTACGGTCGTAAATACGCGGCAGCAGGTGTTAAGGATGATTTTCCGCGGAGGAACGAAAATGAGAATCCAGCAACCGGAGGTTCGGTTTTAAAAATGGCCGCTCTTACGTAGCCGGGCACGAAATACGAGGGACGATGGAGTACGCAATCATCGGGCTCCCGTTAAACTCCGATTACCAGCGAATCGTTGTATTTACACGGTAAAATCCAACACCGAAAGGCGGCGCACCTGCGAGCGCGTCTATGGCCGTGATAGCTTTCGTTCCCGTGAGGCTGTTTCGAGCAGCAATCATCGTTCTTGTCTCGTGTTCGCCGGGAAACCAATTTGCACCGGGCGCACACGCGAGAATTAAACGCGCGAACACTTCGTGGGGTCATCCTGGCGAACTTTACTTTCACGCGAGTCGCGTCACGGGTGCCTCCAAAGATGGCAGATACTCGTTCCAGTGGTTTACCTTTCGCAGCGGGCTATCTGCAAAATTACAGATTTTTTTATGCCGCGATTTGACAATGTGGGGTCGCGTATTTCGTTTTGAGAATATGGTGATTGGGTATATCGGAATTTGCGATATGTGATGATTCCAGATATGTGGAATTTAGGATATACATGTAAAGTTTTAAAGAATACAGGGATGTATATCAGTGTATAATGATGTGGGGCATAGACGAGTGACACATAGAGATATAGAGATTCGGGATATAGGGATTCGGGATATGGGTATTCGGGATATAGGTATTCGGGATATAGGGATTCGGGATATAGGGATTCGGGATATAAGAATTCGGGATATAGGTATTCGGGATATAGGGATTCGGGATATAGGGGTTCGGGATATAGGGATTCGGGATATAGGTATTCGGGATATAGGTATTCGGGATATAGGTATTCGGGATATAGGTATTCGGGATATAGGTATTCGGGATATAGGTATTCGGGATATAGGGATTCGGGATATAGGGATTCGGGATATAGGGATTCGGGATATAGGGATTCGGGATATAGGGATTCGGGATATAGGGATTCGGGATATAGGGATTCGGGATATAGGGATTCGGGATATAGGGATTCGGGATATAGGGATTCGGGATATAGGGATTGGGGATATAGGGATTCGGGATATAGGGATTCGGGATTTTAGAATTTCGGAAACAAGGATTTGGGATATAGACATTCGAGATGTAGGGATTGTGGACGTGAGGATTGGGGGCATACGGATTTGATGATGAAGGGATTTAGGACGTAGCTATTTAAGCATTGGTATTTGAGAGAGATGTAGAGAGTTGAGATATGGAGGAATTTGAAGTATACATATTTGGTTACGTAGGGACTTGGGATGTAGGAATTAGGGGCATAGAGATTTCGGATGTAGTAATTTAGAGAATATAGATTGGGATCATTGGGATTTGCAGACATATGATTTTGAGATATCGGAATTTGTGCCAAGGATATTTAGGATCGAATGATTTGAGCCATACAAATTTGAGATATAGAGATTTGGTATATCGAAAATAGATACAGTCAAAAATTTAAGATTCATGTATATTTAGTATATGGGGATTTGGTGTATAAGACATACTGAGATTTGGGATGTAGTAATTTGTAACATAGTAATTTCGAATACAAATATTTGTTCACGGAGCCCCCTAGTTTTTTTTTTAGAAATCGCATTCAGCCTACCGTACATGACCTTATACTCGGATGACTATGAGCGACCATCGCGTGTTTCTTAAGCGCGTTTTTTAATTGATGTCCCGTGAAGCGGCACGGCAGAATTCAGTAACTGCTGAGAACCGACGAAGAAACGGTGATTACGTAAAGTTTACACACGACGACCGGAAGGCATGCGTACCTATGTTGGAAACGGCTTTTAGAATGTCACTTGGATCGCTTATGTTCGAACTAAGAATGACGCGGACAAGGATCCATATACGGTTGGTATTTACGACGGCCGTGCTCAATTTCAACTCGAAACTGTTCTTTTATAGCTTTCCGTGTCTGTGCCCGCGCTATTGAATCCTTGTTGAGCCGCGGACGCACCGATGGAAACTGTCCATACGTTAGACACCGTGGATTTTTTTGTCCGATTTGCAAGACTTTATGCTCGCATGATATTTCGCAAGATTTTATACCTCTATTCTAACTCGATTCTGGCATACGACCAAAACAGTTCGCGAATTTCTTTACGCGTTTCACAATGCCGCTCTGGCTTTAACCTTTTTTCATTGTTTAACCGCCATTGTCACTAAATTATTCTCTCGAAATGTCGTAATATCGCTTTTTGTTCACATAGGATCGCTCCAGATGTTCGAAGGTTATCCTTAGAACGCTCTATGTAATTTTAGACTGTCATGGATTTCTCTAGATTGGTACTAGAATGCCTCTAGATAATGTAGATTATAATCTAGATTACCTACGTTATAGCATATCTAAATTACTTCCCTGAATTATACTTCGAATAGCAACATACCTCCTGATTTATTCCAAATCCCCCTAGAATTCTCTATATTCCCAAGATCTCATGATCCGCTTAGATTCCCGCACGTTGCCTACAGAGATTTTCTAAATTTTCTCAGACTATCTCCTTCGATTCTTCTGGGGAGTTTTCGCCGCGCGATCCGTAACATTCGAACGCGGCTACGTCGCGATAAAACCGAAACGAACGCCAGAAGAAAAAGAAAAAGAGTAGAAACGACGAAACGAAGTCCCGGTGCAGCACGATGATGCAAACATAGCCGGAAGATAAGCAAAAGCTGCAACGCGATCAATAACAGAGAGGGCCGCGGCAGTAACTGGACAAGAAGGTCTCGTACATCGGCCAAGAGTTCGGGGCGTTTGATCGAGAGAGGAGCAAGGTGAAAGCCCCTAGATCCGTTTTGCCGGACGACAACAATGCGAGCCGAACGAAGTGGCCGGCCATAAACATCGCATCTGCCATCCGGTTTTATCTTTCTACGCTCTTTTTAATCCGATCCCTGGACAGGGGCGGTGCGGCGGGCAGACCGGGCAGACAAGGCCAACCAACCCCCCACCCCCCAAACCCCCCCTGATTGCAGCCCAACGAACGGTCAGCTGCCTCCGGTTCATCCTATGCAAAATCGTTGTTATGGCCCTTTCGAGGAAGGGACAGAGTGGTTCCGAGGGTGAATCAACCCCTTTCTTCCGTTTACCCCTATGCCCTATGCCCCCAAAGATTGTGTTAATTACATTTGCGACCATGTTTCTCGCTTAACCGACTGCGCACTTTCGACCGAACCGTTCGCGATCGACCGTCGTGATTGAACCGAATTTATAGGTTAATTAATTCGTTCGTTCTGTTTTGTATCGGTGGGCAGGGATTTGGGGTGAATGTTTTTGTATGAAGGGGATGCATTAGGATTAAGAGTTAGGTGAAATAACGAACGGTAAATTTCACTGAAATTAAATAATCATACGTTACATCAGGTTAAAGTTCGAGTTCTTTCATGCGAAACGTTCGACCGAGGTTAGGTTCATAACATCCACAAATCGCGTAAAACGACCAAGTAACACCAACTTGGCTCGCAATTCCATTTCGTTCTCCGCGAAACATCGATCAACCATACAATATAACGTTAGATCGGGTCAAGATTATTTCGCGTTAATGTCGGTTTACGTTAAAAAAACAATTTGCAAGGATCCGATCAGCGCGGGGAATCAACGGCAACGCGATCGATCAAGCGTTGTCTGTAAATCTGTAACGAATTACTGTTACACAGCCGAACGGAACGCACGATTCGTGTCTATTCGTTGCTAGGTAAATTATCGGATCCCCCGATCGATCTTCGACAAAGGCCGACAAAGCAAACGTCGATCGCAATCTCAATTTATCGGTCTGTCGGTCGGGACGGGCCTCGATCGCGATCGGATCTACGCCGCGTGCTTTTCCACGCTCAAACGTCGCCTCGATAATTTCGCTTAAATTATGATGCATCGGCGGAATTCGCGATACAAGAGGCCTAACGTGGTTTTACTGCGCCACGGGCTCGCGACTCGCAATAAATTTCTCGGCAAACGCGTCGCAATCGTGCGTGCGCGAGTCGGCTTTGCGATTACGCTCCACGTGCACACCCCCCCCCCCCCCGCCACGCTATAACCGACCTAACCTTCCCTCTATCTGTGTCTTTCGTTCCCCCGTGGATTCTCTTCCCGTGGTATTTCGATTTGAGCACTTTAATTTCCATATACAGAGCTTTAAGTGGCCAACCGTTTACGCCGAAGCGTTCCCTTTTCGCTTCGTCCCTTTTTATCGCCTACCGTTGCTTACATCTCTCCTCGCGATGGATATCCGAAAAATGTACACCAAGATTTCTGATTTATTTCGACGATCATGATTTATGACTAGTCGATCAGGGTCTTGGGAAATGTCACCGTTATGTGCCGGTTCAAGTACTTGTCGCCTTTGCTAAGAATGTTGTATAGTAATGAACGAAAAGTTTTCTTAAATCGACCAAATAATTCAGATCATTTTTTGACTGAATTCGATGTTGAATGGAAGAATTCGATTATAGAATAAAATGAACTTTTGTGGAATTTTAGTTTAATACATTTTTTTTGTAATGCATTGAATATTACACGTTTCTTCGTAGAATATTTTGTATAAACCGTTGATGATCCTAAATATGTTTTTACCAAATATGCTCAATTGATGTAATCAGAAATATCGATTAATTGTTTACGTCGTTAATTTAATGTAGACATTAAAAATTCTTTTATAGCACATTTTGTTCACGTTATCGGTGAAAATAGAAATATTTCATTTATCTCGTTAGAAATATTGATTAATTAAATGTGTCATTAATATGCCTATTAAAAATTTTAATTACATTAAATACATCTTTGTAGTACAATTTGTACAAAATGTTGATGAAAGGAGTTACCAGAAACTTTTAATTGAATCAGTTAGTTCCATTAGAACCAGTTAATGGAATTGAAAATTGAAATTGCCAATAGAATTTACAATAACATTTTTAATTGAAATTGTCAATGGAGTTGACAATTAAAAATTGAAATTGCCAATTGACCCGACAATGAAATTGAAAAATGAAATTTTGTCAATGAAATTGAAAATTGAAATTTTGTCAATGAAATTGAAATTGAAATTTTGTCAATGAAATTGAATATTGAAATTTTGTCAATGAAATTGAAATTGACAATTAAAATTGACAATTGAAATTGCTAATGGAATCGAAATGATCAATTTCTCAACAAAATCAGACATTCGATTGAAATTCTAGAATTAATAAAAAAACTTGCTTGACCGAACGTGTAATTAAAAAATGAGCTAATATCGATTAAAATTGAAGTTTGAACGATTCGAGTGATTTAACAGAGAATACTTTTCTTTTTTTTTGTGAACCATTTCTCCCCTTTCTCTGTCGCATTCACTACCTTGGATTCTTTTCCCTCTTACTTTCCTCGGTTCTCACACGCGCCGTTTTCTATCGTGCACTTGGTTAGGTTTCTCTCGAGAACGAGCATGGTGGCAACCACTTTGTTTCTTCGCGGGAAGAGCCGGTGGCAGGCAGCAGCAAAAGGCATAAAGATGCTCCGAATAAGGGAATCACCACGCGAGACAAGTGCGCGACTAGAGAACCTCGAGGATGACCGGTGAACCGGGGTTCAACAACCTTCCATGAGGAAAGAAAATCTTGAAGTCATTGATAATTATTTCGTTCAGCGAGTATCGTTGCTTTTTGCTTGACACATACTTCAGAAATATGTAACGAGTCTCTATAAATGGTAAGACCAGGTTTTATTCGCTCTGATCCGCTTGGAAAATTGTTTTCTCGGGGGGCCTGAATGCTCGGGTTTCAAAATGTACAAAATTTTAAGGCTGTGAATTTTCAAAATTTTATAGTTACGTGGATTTCGAAGCTTGGAAATTTTAAGACATCGTTACAATTTTATAATTTAATGAGGATCTAGAATTTTTAAAGATCTAAAAACTTATGGTTCTAAAATCTAATGGTCCCAAAGTTCAAAAGTTCTAAAGTTTCAAAGTCCCAAAATGATCCGAAACTCCAAAGGCCCAAAATCATAAGGTACCAATATTTCTAAGTCTCAAAATTCTGAGGTCCCAAAATATATCTATTCCAAATTTTAGAATCCCGAAATTCTTTCATACCAAAATTCTGAGATCTGAAAATATGTCTGTCCTAAATTCCAAAATTCCCGAATTTTTACGTCCCAAAATTCTATGGTCCAAATTTTAGAGCCCCAAAATATATCTGTCCCAAATTCCAGCATCCCGAAATTCTTACATCTCACAATTCAAAGGTCCCAAAGTGTATCTGTCCCAAATTCCAAAATCTTGAAAATCGTACGCCCCAAAATTCTAAGGTCCCAAAATATATCTGTCCCAAATTCCAGAATCCCGAAATTCTTACGTCCCAAAATATATCTGTTCCCAATTTCAGATGCTCGAAATTCGTACGTCCCCAAATTCCAAGGGCCCAAAATCTTAAAGTCCTGAAATCCTATGGGACCCAAGATAACTCAAACCTAAATTCCTCGAGTTCCAAAATGCAAATATTCCAAAACAATGAAAACCTGTATTTCTCGATTCCCGAAGTGCCTAAATCCCTAAGTCCCAAAATTGGCTGACCCCGATACCCCAAACCTCCATGGTAGCGAGCATAAAGAGTTCATCAAATGCCCACTAAACTTCTAAATTCTATCGACGACCAGCGTTACCGGATAATTTATAAGTCGTAAAGAATTTTCGAATGAAAGGGCGGCTACCGGTAGCTTATCGATTTCAAGAAGCGATTTGCTCGAAAACGGGGCCTCGAGCTGTGAGAATTCTTGCGACTGGAACTCCTTCAGGGTTCGAAGAAGTGGGCGAACCAGTCCGCCGCGAAACGATGGCTGAGGACCTCCATACCGTCGGCAAACCGCGTATGTACTTGCTCCTATGTATTGTATATGTACGTACGTTCATGAACGGGCACATCCATTCGGCAAAATTGCTCGCGTACGCTTTAGAAGTCCGATTCTAATTTAGGTATCGGGACTCCAGAACCAGTTGACGCGTTCCTCGAAGAGGACGCGCCATTTTGAACTCGTGATTCCTTTAACTCGATCGCGCTACTGTACTACGGTCCGATAATTTAACCATAGGTTATATCGCCGTTTCGGACAACGAGCACTCAAATGCGAAACAGCTATTTTCTGTGACATGTACGAAATTAATTTTATCCATGGAAACTTGTACTTAGGTATTCGAGTAACGAAGTATATACGATATGATATTTAGATAAATTGAATTGTTTGTATAGTTTGCTTACTTTTCAAGCTTTCTTTATTGCAGAGCGATTGTGCTGCAGCGAATAACGCGTATTTTAGTATGAAGACAAATCTAAATGCGATGACGCGTTGGAAAATTCGTAAATTACACGAATTATAGTACATTAATTTAATAGTTATTAAATTAAGTATGCGCGTGGAAAATCAAAGTAAACTGAAAACGATACAATGAGAAATATCGTAGACTTCCCGAAAGAAGCTCTTACAAGGCTGTTAACTCCTCTAATTTGCTTCGGCGAAATCTCATTTACATTATTGCATAAAGTAGACAAGAAATATGTGGAAATAACATTACGGTAAGTCTGGGTTTTGTTTCCGTGTATTATATGTAATTCCTCGAATTGTACAATGTTACATTTTATCGCTATGTTATATGGCCTCGGAACGTATTAGCACGCATTATATAACACCACGTTATATCACCATGCATCTTGTATGCTTTGCGTTATATCTTCGCGCATCGATCTTGAGTTATATGTATTAATAGCATATTGCACGATCGGTCCGCTATATTGCCACTCATTGTATTGCAATGCGTTATACTATCAGCATCTTATATTACCGGTGAATTATATTTACACGAGTTATATTACCAGAGTATTATATTGCTTCGAGTTATATTAACAGCGCGTTATATTGCCACCCATAATATTGACAGCGCGTTATATTGCCACGCCTTAGAATACCAGTGCGTTATATTGCTAAGCATTATATTACCAGCGCTTTATATTGCCACGCATAATATTATCACCGCGTTATATTGCCACGCGTTATATTACCAACGCGCTATATTGCCACGCATAATATTACCAGCGTGTTATATTACCAGTTGGTTATATTATCAATTTGTTATATTCCCAATGCGTTGTATTAGCAGCGCATCGTGCTACCAGTACGTCACATTATCAACCCGTTATATCACAAATACGTCACCTAAACACGCGTTACACAGCATCTCGTTATATCGCATCCCGTAATCAGCATACCACGATCGCTCTCAACACCAAAAGCATCGTCACCAGAATCCCGGATCGAAAGTTATTTTCGTGGCAATGCGTGAATCCCGATACTCGATTACCACGAATTAATTTAATATATCGCCGCGTAAAAGTTAATAACGCCACCTGCGCGCGAAGCACCCGTGAAATTAATCGCGAGCAGTGAATTTCTGTATTCGGCGTCCGCGACGACGATTTTCGAACACGTTTCGGACCGTTTCAGTCCACTCGTAAAAGTTTTATCGGCGAAACCGCGATAAATTCGTATCGACGTTGATTCGAACGTTTGCGTGCAGGTACGCGAGTTAGCCGGCGAATCGATGGCCAATTTTAGGAATGCATCTCGAAGCACTATCGAAATCGATGCGCGTTTCATCGAACTGACGGCGAGGGGTTTAGTCGGAATGCATCGTTTCATGCAAATTGCGTGCGTGTCCGTCTACGTGGTACGAAAAATTATTTGGTTCGTCTCATTCTTTTCCAAGTTCGTCCCTTGACACCGAAAATACGCTTCTGGCTCGCTGCCAGACGTAACGGTGTGCACGCGTCGACGTTCTTGTTCTCCCTGTTTCGTCTGATTCTCTCTTCCTTTATTTCCCATTCCGTTCCCGGGCAACTTTCTAATTCTCTCCCGAACCTTCCCAGGAAAATTCCTCGAACGTAGATTGAAAACTGGCGCGGTCCTACGGAACAATTCTCCGACTATTGAACAAAATGGACTGCTGTTATTGTCGAACGAACGTGTTAACTGCTGCAATTGACCGCGGATACAGAATTCTAAAGATATAGGGATCTTTCGTTTTCTGACACTTTGATATAGGATTTTTTTTTTTATTGACGGACTTGTAGGATACATGGAACTATAGGGACTCTATGGAACTTGAATTTGATCTACGAAGTTTTGTATACTATGTGCTCGAGAATCTAGGGATTTTTGCAATCTATGGGTTTTAGAATCCAGGGACTTTTACAGTCCATGGGTTTCAGAAGCTTGGAATTTTAAACTTGCATTTCGAAGCCACGATATTTTTGGCGTTTGGGGATATTTGGGATCTGGAAATAGCAGATTATCTATGCATTCTTTTAATCTAGGGATTTTTGTAGCACTATTCTTGTAGATTCTTGGGGAACTTTTGGAATTTAAGGATCACGGGAGGAAAGAATGTTGAGTTCTATAAATTGCTCGGTTCAGGGAGTTTGGGATCTAGGGACTAATGGACTTTGGGAATATGTCGAATCTAGGGGATTCGCGTGCAAAGTTGCCGAGGGCATGGAACTTTGTCCTAATGACTTGAAGTTCCAGGGAATTTTGGTTCAAGAATTTTATTCATCTACTATCCTTGGGGTTTAGTCAATATTTTTATTTTTAAAGAATTTTTTGATCTTGCAAGCTTCGTGTAAGATGTTTAACACTAAAAATATCAGCACATAATGGACATTTATTTTGAAATTTCAAATGGCGAGAAATAAATAGATCAGCAACGAAACATTAATTAATGTAAATAAATTAACATAAATTCATTGTCTCGATGAATATTATTACAGATTGCAAGAAAACCACCATAAAAATTGTAACTTGAAGCAAGAAACATGTGACGGACATTTAACCGTATGTAGTTTTGGTGTTTTAGTGTTATCATTTATATTTTCTGGACCGTTGTAGCTTTAGTGTTAACCTTGATAGTACTTTTAGTATTAACCTTGATAGTAGTTTTAGTGTTAACTTCGATATTTTTTGAACCGAGGACATCGGTGGAACCGGCTGTTAAGATTTATAGATATCCTGTATCTAGGTACTTACCCAAAGTCTTTATCATTATATAAGATCCTAGGGACTTTCAAGAGCTAAAGGAATAAACTTCTCCTCGGCATTTAAGAGCGATATCATGATTTTTTGACGAATGCCATTTCCATGTACTGTTGCGAAACCGTTATAGCGAGTTTATAAATTGTTTCTTCGTAAAGTAACCAGAGTTTCTTTCGAACGCGGTCGAGAGACATAAAGACAGAAGTTCCCGGGATCGCAACATCGCGAGAGATCATTAAGGTGTCTGGTTTTCCTCGAACTTGGAGCGAATCGAACATCCCGTACCTTTACGAGCCTTAAATTGGCTCCGGTATTTCCAGCGCTCGCTGTTATTTCAATGCACGCGCATTCCCGCGTTTGCTTTTTTCCACCAAACGAAACTCGCATTCTTTGTTAGACGAACGAGCCGTTGCCCGATACTCTGTCGATCGAGCCGCGATAATGTTACTAGTACTTGTTACCTGGTACAAAGTACAAATTCTCAACTAAACTCTCGCTTACAGTTTAGATATCCTTCACGAAACACGAAGTACCGAATAGCACCATCCGTTCCCCGTGGATGCCCCTAGTCCCTCCCTAGGATGGCTCCAGCTTCACCCTGCATCACTGTCCCTAAGCTATTTTTCATTTTATTATTAGGCCGTTGTATATGAAATGTCGGATTTTCTTTACATATGAACTATTGTCTCCCTGCTTTTGTTATGCTTCTGTTTTTCGCATAACATCTTGTATACTCAGTCACCCAGGAGTTGGCGCATCGACTCATACGTATTTTCATTGGTAGAGTCTTATTGGTTCAACAATCAGTTGATTCAAAAAACATAAACAATTGGCAGTCGGCGATCGTCGATCGACATTAAGCTCGGAAGATTTACAGTGAGAATAGGCGTACTTCTTATGTTTCGTTTCAACTTCCTCACGCGCCAATTCCTGGGTAATGCACTGTACATACTGTCCATTAACAGAGTCATATTTTAACCTGTTAACTCCTTTCGACGTGTATACACGTCAATCCAAAACTTCATTGAACCTAATAGAATGCTTCACAAATGTCTTCCATTTTCTCGATTGCATCTGAACTTTCAAGAAATACGCTGTTAAATGATGTGAAAAAATTGTTGTGCATCAGAGTAACGATGTGCTTTAACCTCCGACGATTTTCAAGAAACTTTTTGTATTAGGCTGTCACGTTTTTTCTCTTCTTTAATAGAAACGAATACCCGATAATTGTTATTCAAGGTTGATTTGTTGCATCAGATATGAACTATTCTGCTCTGTCATCCTCTTCCATTGGTCAAAAATATCATTATTTACCCTAGCTAAAATTATAGGAATTACTTGCAAAATATTTGTCGGGTCGCGTTTTTATGCGGTATCAAAAAAGGAAGAAACTTATGGGACACCCTAATGCAAAGTACGGAAAAGATTATAAACTAAATTGTTCGTCTTTTTATTACGGTCATGGAAATCGTTAATGTTCGTAGCATAAGTGAACTCTGGGGATACCAATGTCGTCGGATCGGATTTGAAAAAGTGCTCGTTGTTAAGATCCCCCGTTTAAACTAGACAAAAAGAATCGCTCTATGAAAGGCGGTATTTACGACTCACGCGCGGTCTCCCTAGTTATCCCAGATAATTCCCTTTATTATGCCTTTAATAAGCAACCCGGTACGCTCGCGAACGTATGTGGGCGGCGTACACAACGTTGAGCGATGTGTCGCCCGTTGCGGAGACGACTTCTCTTCCTTTATGGTGATACAGAGCCACGCATGCCAGATTTCCCCAAAGAAACACACGACGTAGAGAAAGGAGGCTCCAGGCCGTGAGTGCCCACTCCGTACAATATATGGCAACTCTCAGGATTTATAGCGAACGGGATAACCTTTTCCTATATCGCCATTTTTCCAGCGGATGCTCGGTTAGCAAATAATACGGTAGATTCCTTTGATTTTCTGTTCTCCCTGGATTTTCTGCATCCACTGCATTTCACCGGTTCTTCGAACCTTTTGCAACCTCTGAGTCCTTAATGTCCCTAGATCTCCTAATTCACACGATACGCGCAGAGTTTTTGTATTCGTTACAATTTCCAGGTTATATCGATTCTATATGGCTTTTAGATCTCCCAGATTCTCTATTGTATATTGTTCACGTATTTCCCGAGTCCCTAGATTCCCTAGATCAGACGAATTACGAAGAGTCCCTGTATGCGTTAGGATTTCCATGTTCCATACGTTCCTTGTATTCTTCAGGATTTCTAAACTACCCAGATTCTCTGCATGTCCTAAGCTTTCTCGATTTCCTAAATTCCCTAGATTGTCTATGGTCCTTAGACATCTCGCAGCCTCCGAGATCGTCATCATTCATGTAAATACCTTTCATTCACTATAGCGAGCATATAATACAACCAACAATGATTCCTCTTCGTATATTGCCACGTTTCTTCAAATATTCAAGCATATACGCCTTGGTACCAGAGCCATATTATGTCGCATCGGAGAATGAATGATTAAATAACGTCGCGTAAAAATGACCCTGAGACTTTCCGCCGATAAGAAGTGCAACGTTGGCGCGCGTCCAATCGCCATAAAACGGCACTGCCAATTTTTTAGAAGAAACGTCGAAAAAAAAGAAGGTGCGACCGTTACAAAAGCGTGAGGTGACGCGACGAGTTCAATGCGACTGGAGACGATCCAAATAGTTTCGAGTTGCATGGAGGAGAGAATTTTTATCGCGAGACCGCGGTTGAGTCTCGAAAGAGACAAATCGAAAGTTCCTAGAGACCGCCTAACTTACTCGACGAAACGTTGCGGCCTACGTAATTACATTTCGTTTTTCTCCTCTCTGTTTCAGGTACGTATCCTCATTTTCTTTTGGCGGTTTCTTGGCGACGATTCAAGGTAACGAACGGCCCTCGGTTTTGTTTTCACGCGGCGAGACCGTTTGATGCACTCGTCGGTGGGCGGCTTCCCGGGAAACGTAATTTAGCCGCTCATTTCGGCGGCTTTTAAAATAAAGTTTCAATTTGCCTTTGTACAGTTGAACAGCGGACGTGGCTAAGGAAGTTTCTAGCCTAACTTCGCAACTACTAGGGAACTACGGTTCAAGAAACTCAGTGGCACCGTACGAATTGCGGGAATCAAACTTTTGTTTCGTTTATTTTAGCGACGTTTCTCTCGTGGAATTTTCGAAACGACGGTCTTAGACCTTTTGGCGTCGTTCCTGGGGGATGTCAAATTTATGAAATTAAGGATTCACGTGTTTGCAAAATTAACGAATTTACAAATTTATGAATCTAAGAATTGATTAATTAATAAATCGATGAATTGATGAAACGATGAATCGATGAATTGATGAATTGATGAATCGATGAATTGATGAATTGATGAATTGATGAATTGATGAATTGATGAATTGATAAATTGATAAATTGATAAATTGATAAATTGATAAATTGATGCATTGATGCATTGATGAATAAACGAATTAACAAATTGAAATTTACAAACAGGCTAATCGATGAATGTAATAATTCACAAATTGGCAAGCTTCTGAAAAAATTAACAAATTAAATGAAGAAGTGAAGAAAAGTATGATACGTAATCCGACTCACAAGATGGTCCTTCATCTGTACAAAAGTTAACATACACTCTGATAAAAGCTTGTCGATAATGTTTTTAATTCTGAATAGGAAATCTGTCTCGAGACATTCAGAAATATGTCTAGTATTAACACTAGATGTATGGTCGTTCAATGACCACTAATGTCTAACTTGAAAATGAACTATAAAAACAAATAAATAATGATTAATACATAAGTCAGTTTATAGAAAGATCTTTTATCTCGATGAAGGTTGGCATACATTTTGCAATAAGTTTTTTAATTATTTTCGTAATTGAAGATAAGAAATCTAAGATCCTTCATCTTGACGGGTTCCGTAAACCCAGTGTTAAGGGTAAACGAATCAACAAATCCGGAGATTCGAGAACGTCAAGTTTTCGAGCCACGAAGTTGACCATCCATCGGTGGTCATCGAATGGCCACTCGTGGCCAGTGTCGTATACTCGATTAAACGTTTGGAGCCCCCGAAACGAGGCTCGTTCAGAAAATGAAAATTAATGGCGCATGTGGGCAGGAAATCCTTCGTCCACGGTAGGTCGGTTCAACTATACTAAATACTTCCAATTCCGAGCGGCCGATTCGCGCCGGCATTGCCTAATAACGGCGGGGCGATCGTAAATTCGTTTCATGGTCCCGGTGTCGGTGTGCACCGGCTCTCCACGCGATGGGCACACTGCGTTCACTCGTGGACGAGATGCTCCAGGCCCACCAACGTAGCAACAAGAAAACGCCGCGGACGTCGGCCAACAAACGACGAGGAAGGAATTGCAAATTACGCGAATCGCCGACGAATCGTCTCTGCCGGCTCTCCGGCAGACTGGAACACGTTTTTCCCCGATCCCGGTGAAATTTCTGCCTCTGTTTCTTCCATTTGTTGCGCGTTCGTCATACGTCACGTGAAAAGTGCCTTCATGCGTTGTCGGATGTCTGAGAAATTTATAGGGACGAAAAATGTATTCAATTTGACGTGACTTCGTGTGACCTAACCTAATCTGATATAACTACGATCATATCCTCAGGATGATATAGGCTAACATCGCACAAGTGAATTTGAAGTAAGCTAGCCTTCAGCTTCACCAGATTTAACATAAGTTTTTATGAACAAACCTGATTCAAACTGACCTAGCCTGATCTAGTTAGGCAACCTCAGACGGGTAGGCTAATTTGAACTAATCTCACTCGACTTAGCTGAAGTTAACTATAACATAATTAAACTTAATTATAACATAACTGAACTTAACTGTAATATAATGTCAAGCTGTCATTAAGTTACCAGAACGTAACTGTAAGATTCAGTTAATTTAATCTAACTTCATCTAGTATAAATTAGTGTAACCTACTTTTACTTTTTACCTTAGGCTAATTTAACCTAACCCTACATAATCTTGCCTAATATAACATAACCTCAGCTTATCCTATTATAATCTATTTAATCATGTTGCAATTCTAAATCTAATCTAACCCGATTTCGACAACAACAATTAATCTTCAATGACAAAATCATGCACCTAGTTAGATCGCAGCATGTTAGGTTATTTAAACCAATTCGATCTTAAACTATAATTTGAACAGTCTGTCTAATATAAGTTTAAGCACTCTACAGTGATGTACAGTAGAGTTCGATATATAGCCCCCAAAAGTACCGACGTATACAACAGACTCCCGTTGTATCACCACCTGCTTTCATCGGAAGCACAATTACGACACTCTAATTATATCGCCGCCGTGCGATTTCAAAGACATAATCGATCATTACACGATCGAGACCACCGGGATCATTCATCCGGAGCACGAATCGAGAAACGTGTCAACGAAGAAAGCGGTAAAAGTGACAAAGCGACCGATATATTTTCGTGTCCGTTATTACGAAGTGTCAGGGCACTATTTCGAGTTTCCTACCGACTGCGTCTGCCCGTATCGCCCCTCTAGTTATATTTAACGCCGGGGCCACTAAACACTCAAGTCCAAGGGTCTTTGCGGTGAAACTGGACGAGCGTCGCTGGTAAATGTCTGGAGCTTTGTCTTCGAATGCATCGGCTGTCTAAATGCGGTCGAATGCTTACGCTCGCTTATGTGGACTGACGATGTCAAGGGCCGCTTAATATAGGTGGAACCTGATGTTCGTTCCGTCCTGGCGAATAAACTCTGACTGAACTCTAAGGTATTCGAGAGATTATGCAGACTGTGAATCAACGCCGGGTACATTTTGCCATTCCATTTCTGAAGTTATTATTAAACGCGCACAGTGGTTGTCCGTCGACGCGATTACAGAGGTGTTCAAGTTATGGCGCGAGTCCGTGCGAGTGCACCCCGTACAGTAATATGGCGTTGTCATAAAGCTACGCGTTATCGGCAGTGATAAAAGTGACACACGATTCTGCACCTTTTAGTTTGCGGAATTGTAAATTTATGCGGTCTTTTAGGATCGTTCGATAAATATTATCTATGAGGATGCATCTACCGGTTAGGTCGAACTCGCTATCGGATCGTTTGGATCGCTATGAATTCTCTTCTGGGTCACTTAGCGTGTGTGGATGAGGCTCTAGTTGTTTAGCTGTCGTTTGTATCGCTCTGCATCTCTGTTTTCGACTTTAAAATGAATTTTGAAATTCGGTGATTTGGGGATTCGGAGATTTCGAAATTTAGAAGTCTAGGAACTTTGAATTCGAGGATTAAGGGATTTGGGGATTTGAGTATCTTGAAGTTGGAAAATTTGGGAATTTATGAATTTCGAGATTTGAGAGTTGGGGGTTTGAGAATTTGGGAATTTAGAGAATTTGGACATTTGAAAAGTTGGGGGTTTTGGAATTTGGGAGTTTGATGATTTCGGGGTTTGAGATTTTGGCAATTTAGGATATTGAAAAATTGAGAGTTTGGGCATTTAGATATTCGGGGATTTAAAAATTTGTGAATTTAGGAATTCGGAAATTTGAGAATCTGGGGGTTTCAGAATTTGAGGATTTAGGAATTCCGATATTTGAGAATATAGAAATTTTTGAATCTGGGTTTTAAGAATTTGGGAATTTAGGAATTTGGAGATTTGAGAATTTGCGGGTTTGTTAATCTAGGTATTTAAGAATTTGGCAATTTTGGAATTCGGAAAATTGAGAATTTCGTGATTTAGGAATTTGGAAATTTGAGAATCTGGGGGTTTGAGAATTTTGGAATTTAGAAATTCGGTTATTTGAGAACCTGATGATTTGAAAATTTTGGGGTTTAGAAATGTAGGTAGTTTAGGATCAGGTAATTCGAGAATTCAGATATTTGAAGATTTGGCAATTTTAAAACTTACGAAGGACTGGTTTCATTTAACCTAAAAGTTTCATTGAGAACTGTCACGCATACTTTCCTGTGAGCCGCCATATTGCCTGCTCAATGCCAAACGAAACTTAAAACATGTAATGGGTGAAAGGTAAATAGGACGAGGAGGTTCGGTCGACTGGTGTCCTCAGCCTCCAACTTTCAACTCGTTTAATTCGTTCGACACTGTTACATGTACATATACTTCATCAGACTTGATACGGTTATCTTTGTTCTTCGCGTTGGAAATTATATTATCAGCGGCAATATATGAAGTCCTCTATCTGCAGTTTAGATTCTCACACACTTGTGAATCTATGAATTTTCGATCCAATCATTTCTGAGTCCTCTAAATTTAGGAACACAGGCATTTAGGAATCTAGGGACTTTGGGGTTTCGTAATTTTGAGATCTAGGAATTTGGAAATATTGACAGAGGAGAATTTAGGGATTTAGGAATCTACCAATACGCAAATGTAGGGATTTCGCGTGTAGACATTTTTAAAATGGGTATTCGATAATTTAGGGATCTGGGAATTTAGAAATTTGGGAATCTAGGGATTATACTGTTTTGGGATCTTTAAAACTAAAGATTTGCGTATCTGTCGATGTACGAATCTAGAAATTTGGCGATGCAGAAATTCTAAATTGGCGATCTAGAAATTTCCAAATTTTCAAATTTGCAAATCTGGAGAGTTGAACATTTAGAAGTTTGAAAATTTGATAGTGGTGTAAGTAAAAAGTGAGGTTAGAATACAGAAATGTTGGTATTGCAACATATCCGCATTATTCAATCGACTCAGGAAATGTATAAAATCAGTGAAAAGTCCCGGTACCGTGGATCATAAAACTAGAGGTAACCAGACATGTTTATGAAGTTGAGCATGTAACAGGGAACGACTAAATACAAGAATTTCCTGGTGCATTCCAGTCAATTGAATCGTATAGAGGTATCCCTTTAATGGGACAACGTTCTCGTTTAACAAACAAGACACGTAGAATTACGTGTTTTGCGGTAGGCCAACATTATCCCTGGGAAGGGTAGATTTACGTATTCCATTGCGCTTACATCGTCGGCCAACAGCAATAAATTCAGTGTCGCGAAACGGATTTATACTTCCGCCTGATGTACGAAAAATTGCGAGCCCGTTTGCAAAATTGCATGAAATATCGCGTTATCGGTTGCCGGCGCTATTAAATATTGCCATGGAGGGGCAATAAAAAATAGCTACATTACTGTCGCGATAAAACGAAATTATTTCCTGTCCTTTCTGTCACGCGATTTTAACGATTTCAACATTTAGATTCGGTTAAAATATTTTCGTGGCAATTAACAGGAGCATGGGGAGAGCATTTTAAAATGCGGAGCAGAAATTTGTAACATCGAAAACGGCTGAAATAAACACTCGTTATATATTGCCACGCTATAGCTTCTGATATTGACACTGTCTATATGCTGTATTTAACCACGCGTTATATTACCATTATACTGCTTGGTAAGTTGCCACATGTCGTAACTTACACTCGTTATATTACCGTGTGTTACAGATTGCACTCCTTACATTTTACACTTGTTATATTTCGCACTCGTTATATTTTGAATTGCCATATTTCGCACTTCTTATAGTTTACATATTTTATATTGCCACTTGTTATATTGCTACTTGTTATATCTTGCACTTCTTATATTCTTGCGTGTTATAATTTACACTCGTTATATTGTCATTTGTTGTATCATGCATTCCTTACTCTGCGGCTTGTTACATATTCCACTCGTTATATTGCCACTTGTTATGTCTCGCACTCGACACAGTTTACACTCGTTATATTGCCTTTCGTCACATTTCTACTCATGGTACACATGTTCTAACATCGTCTCGAACCGCCTCGCGTTATATCGCCATGCGCGTTATTGCTAAATGCCAGCAAACTTGATACTTCCTAAGTTTCTAGGTTTCTCTATCTTTAAATTTCTCTATTTCGGAGTATCTAAATTTCTACGTTATCAAAAACTAACGTATCATACTAAAACTAAATAGAATTTGATTGCATAAGGGATTTTCTAGGGTAGCATTGACCCGAGTTTCCGAGTATGACTTATCAATGTCATCAATGAAACAACTTTAACAAACTTTCTTATCAACGTTTACTTCTGTAACAGCTGATTAGACCGGTGCAATCGATCGATAACGAATAAGGTGTGGTATCGCAATCGGAACGCTGATAACCGAGACGTTTCTTTTTCTTTGCCCCACTTTACGTCCATACATTTTACGAATATTACTGTGAATGCATGCCATATATCAAACTTAATTATCGTTGAGTAACATGCATGCTACAATACCTGTATATTACCCTCTCTTCCGGTTATGGAAATTTTGAACCATCCATTTTCGTTTATGTATCGATATTGCAACTTGCCAACTAAAGGGCCTGAAATCGGATTAATAGCAAATATGCAAATTTCGAACTTCAATAATCTATACAGCAAAAAATCCGCCTCAAAGAACTAGAAACTCTAACAACCAGAAAAAAGATGATAGATTGCAAAACAAAGATTCTTGAACTTCAAAATCTTCTGACACGTTGCGTCCACTTAAGGCGACCATAATTATAAGTTTTCTGGTAGAATGTCGATACATCGCATCAGCGATAAAGTGAAATGGGGATTCTATAGAACAGTTAGAAGCATATCTGAATAATCCGATTAAAAACTGAAGAAGGTCAATCGTATTCAAGATTTTCGTGAACTATATCAGCGTGTCGGTATATCGGAGGAGTACGGTACTTCGGGAATATACCCGAGGAATTCTAAGTAATTGTTTAAGGTGGTCGGAGAAAACGGCTTCGTATTACCCAATCTTGAGTCTCTGCACGGTGACCGCTACTTCAGGCCGGTTTCCAAGAGGTGACGATAATACGATAAGATCTATCCAGGCGTGAAGCAACCACAAGGCATAATATCATTCATAGGTTAGCTCGGGTTTACGTGCAGGTACACGTGGACCAGATTCGTGTACAGTCAACGGCAAATATAGTCTCCCTAGGGATAATATGGCTGCTGATGGGGCAGGGACCTCTCACTCATTCACTTTTAGCGACTTTTGAACAGTCGAAAGTTCCTGGATCAACTAAAAATTTCGGCTCTTTGGCATTCGGCAGAATAATGATACGAGAATCTGGGGATTTTATGCTCTGGGGATTTAGAGACTCGGAAATTTGACACACACGAACTTAGAGACTTCAGGTTTTGGTGATACGCAAGTTTAGGGACTTTACAATTTAAGATCTAGTGATATGAGAATCTAGAGAAAATTCGAAAATCGAAAATTAGAAAGTTTGAGTGTATGTAAATTCGTGAATTGCGCAATTGTCGAGTTTGTATACATGTTTTTATTCAGAAGGAGCCACCATTGTGCCCGAGTGTACACACGTATGGAGAGATCAAGTACGTGGGCAGATGGAGCCCGGGGCCAGTTTGCCCACACATGGCAATTCTTCCTTCGGCTGTGTGCACACTCGATGGAAACGATACAATAGTGACCTCTTAATCCCTTGCGTCAGCAATTAACCCTTTGTACTCGAAAATCGTCGCCTGCTCGATGCACCATCGACTGCAATGTGACCACATTCGAGTGCTACTCAAACATTATAGTCAATGCTCATTTCATCGATCCTACCATAACCACGCACCAAAATAACATATCTAATACTTCTTATTTTAATTTATAATAATTAATTATTTATTAATTATTTTATTAATTAATTGAAATTACAATATATAATTATAAAAATAATATTATTATGATAATTAATTATAATTTAATAATAATAATTAGAAAAACTAATGAGACGATACTAAAGATAAATTTTACCATAATTAAAATCGTAAAATAATTAAATTTAATTGAAATCGAGCGACGGCGATGCTCGACTTATTTGGAATTCGGTCAAATTGTTCGGATAGCTGTAAAGAATAACTAGAGCAAATCACAACATCTGTAATTAACACATGCCTCATAGTCTACTAATTGTACCGTCAATTGCACTTATTAACTAAATACTGTTAAGATGACTAATTGTTTCGAATGATACGATCATAGAGTTTCCGCACAGTCGTTTCGGTGATTATTTTTTAAAATATCCCAAGAATTGCAAATATTCAGGTTAATTTTAGACATTTACACTTTAAAAATTTGTACAGCCTGTTTAGTGGCGTTTATGGAACTCTGCTTGTTTCGTGCGATTGTACTTGACTTTAATTTAGGTTAAACCCATCGCTTAACATCTTTTTGCACATTTTCGATTAGCAACGATAACGGAATTAATCCATCATCTTTTTAAACTCGCGTAATTCTCGTTTTCTGCGTAGCCAGTCATTTCCGTTCGAATCGATGATCGATGGAGACGCAACGTCGCGATTGGACAGTTCCGACAAATTTCGCGATAAATTCGATTTGCATGTGCCGTTAGTTTCGTACAACCAAAGTCAGTTATGTGAATGGGCACGGTCAAAACGTTCATTTACATTACAACGGACTAAATCCGCGTAATTTACATTTCCTTGCCGTTCCTCTGTCACCTCGTCTCTGTCGTCGGCGAACTTGTGCGTCGGTGAAAATCAATACGTTGAAATTGGAAAATAATTAAATCGGATCCGCACCGTGGGAATACCTACGCATTGTTTGCATTGCGATACAAATTTGTAATGTTTGATTCGATGTTATTAATCCGTTGCGTTTAATCGAATTTCTCGATGTATGTAACGCTCTCCGATATCTTCTTTTTTTTTTTACGAAATCGATGGATATTTACTTTCCTGTTTGTTTGTTTTTTTTACGAATATCGTTTTTTTGTGTCTCAAGATCGAACGATATCGATCCATTTTTTCAAATGTTATAGGAAATGTGAGGAACTTATAAAAGTAATTAATAATTTGCATTTGGAAAGTATATGTATGTCCAAAATTTTAAATTGTATGATTTGCAAATTTACAAGTGCTGGAATTGGAAAATCAAGAGATTTGAAAGCCTACAAATTTTTCAGTAAAATGTACATTTAACCAATAATAAAATTTCCTCATTTGCAAATTTACAAATACTCAAACTTTCAAATTGAAAAACTTTTAAGGCTTACAAATTTTTCAGTAAAATTCAAACTGAACCAATAACCAAATTTCCTAATATTCAAGTTTCTGAATAAAAAATGCGTTAATACGAACAGTATATAAGAACGAATATGGTAAGTGTCATACAATAATGAACTATACAAAATGTTGTAAAAGTTTTCAAAGAGGTTATGTTAGGTTAACATTCTTTAAAGGCCTTAAATGATTCCTCTCGTGTCAGACGTGAAAGTAAACAATCGCATGTAACAGTCGGCAAGAGAAAGTCGATTATTTCAATGATTGTTTCACTGTTACGAGAGTTCTCAAGTTACGCGTAGGAAACTATATAACCTAGCTTAAAGAAAATATCTGGTGTCGAAGGGGGTTAGTTTCTCTGCAAGAAAGGGCTTCTTTATACCAGCTGAGGACAACGCTAACCTGTTCACCACCTGTAAAAGCAATGTATCCTATAACAAATCAAATTTACTAATTTTTCAATAATTTACAATTTCAGCAGTGTAACAATTTTGCATCTTATAAATGTACAATTCCAACAGTTTAACAATTTTGCAGTTCAAAAATGTACATTCCCAACAATTCAAAAATTTTTCTTTTCAAAAATATACAATTTTAAGAATTTAAACACTTTTATTTAAAAAATGTACAATTTCAACAATTTAAGAATTTTGCATTTCAAAAATGTACGTTTTCAACAATCAAACATTTTTCTTCTCAGAAATGTACAATTTCATGAATTAAAAAATGTGTATTTCAAAAATGTACAATTTTAACAATTTAACAATTTTGCATTTCAAGAATGTACGTTTTCAACAATCATACATTTTTCTTTTCAAAAATGTACAATTTTAAGAATTACAAAATTCTTCTTTAAAAAAATGTGCAACTTCAACCGTTCAAACATTTTGTTTTTCAAGAATTTTGCAAATTTTTCTTTCAAAAAATGTATAATTTAAACATTTCCCTGTTCAAAAATGTACAATTTCCACAATGTAAAACTTTTTCTTCTAAAAAATATACAATACAACAATTCAAAAATATTTCCTTTCGAAAATGTACAATTTCAACAATCAATATATTTTCTTTTTCAAAAGTATATAATTTTAACAATGTACACAAAATCGAAATAAGACTCATAGAGTCGGATTCCTCGCACTTGTCCCTATTTAAACGAGGTCCACATTAATACAACTACACTCGAGCGTGCATAACAGGTTTACTTCGTTCAAGCACGAATTATTTCCGCGAACAATATAGCGTACTAAATCACGAAGTGTCCTTGCGCTAATTTCTCTGATAAATCGATCGAGCGTACGTGCATAACATCAAGTAGCTCTTTATATATGGAATTACCGCGTCCGAGTGTTTAACGTTAAGTTTCACGTCGGTTTCGTGCTACGAACTCTGACCTCGGCACGGTTGTCCCCAATTTCAGGACTTAACCTCTCAATGAGGCCTCGCGAGCTGCCTAACTTAATCGCTTAATTAATTCAG
Source organism: Coelioxys conoideus (assembly GCA_947623535.1). NCBI lineage: Eukaryota > Metazoa > Arthropoda > Insecta > Hymenoptera > Megachilidae > Coelioxys > Coelioxys conoideus. The sequence goes on along the minus strand of OX392451.1, from coordinate 7,245,668 downwards.
CCGTCCGGTCGTTCGCATCGCTTTCACCCAATTAACTGTCGGTCTGCCTGTATCGCGAATTTAAGATAAAACTGCTTCAAGTCAAATTGTTGTCTCCGATGGTTCGTCTCCGTTGCGTGAGTAAGTAAAAACGGGGACGCGATGCGGCAGACTCTCGTTATATTGCATAATCACGTTATCTTAAAAGCTGTACTTAATAGTATTTCATCAAACACAGTAATTTTAACTTGATAGTCACCAAATATTAGTTGTCTCTTATTCAGTGCGCTTTAATGATACACTTCACTCTAATTATATTGCATAACAACATTATGTTGGTAGTAATGCTTGATAGTGCTCCTTCAGTTATTGTCTCCAGTGGATCGCCTTTGTTGAGTAAATAAGACAGCGAGTGCGATACAGCAGACACTCGTTATATTACATAATCACGTTATCTTAGAAGCTGTACTTAATAATATTCCATCAGGCACAATGATTTTACGATCAAACTTGATAGCCACCAAATATTAGTTTTCTGTCATTTAGGTTATTACAATGATACAGTTGACGCCAATTATATTGCACAAAAATATATTGCATAATCTTAGAAGCAATGTTTAATGGAGTTTAATCGATCACAGTAATTTTACATTTATACGTAATATTTATAAAGTATTAGTGTTCTGTTATACAGGATATGTAAATGGTACAGTTGATTTTCGTTATATTGCATTATAGCGTTTAATAAAAACGCTAAATACCCTTCCATAATTGAATGATTAAGGTCATATCAAATTATTTCTCAGATATCAGATAGGGCTGATATCGTAAACTCTCGTTATATTGCATTATAGCACCACTTTGTACTCAGTGAAAAGTACTCTTTGATTTTCACAGTAATTTAATGATCGCATCTAACATTTATTAAACACTTGTCTGTTAAACCGGCTGTAACAATGATCCCATTATTATGCACTTCCATTATATTGCAATTTCAAACGCGATGCTAAAGTATTCCAATAATCACATCAATCCAACGATTAAACTCAACATTTACCAAATATTTGTCTTCTGTCGGTAATTGTTGGAGTAACCTCTCGTTATATCGCCTTACAGCATTATCTAGAAAATTCGTCATCAATCACAATAATTCGGTGATCAAATATTTACCATATATTGGTCTCGGCCATTGAGAATTAGTCCTGACCGCAATTCATGCGTTCGAACGAAGGGTACATTCATCCCTCACAATATTTCCGCGAGTGTCAAGTGCAGTAATCAGATTGAAAGGAAAAAAATTCTTCAGATCGTACCGAGCAGCTTCTTGCCATCCTTCATCCGATCAAAGCAACCATTCACGGAGTGATTCTGTATGACACCCAACAGTAACCGTTTCATTGGTTGATCCGTCGATCGATCATGCCGAATAAAGTTCTGACGCCGTGAATGCCACTTGTCTGCTCGACAGACAAAGGGATAAAAGCCGAGGACACTTATTCGTTAAACTCAAATGAGATTAGGACCAATTGCTCTAACAGGATATTCAAACCGTTTGACAGTGATCCCTTCATGTTTCCTCGCTACACCATTTGCCTGGTCATTATGAACCGATTAGACCAGCGTTCACCAAACAGGGAAATTTCATTCGTAATAATCAACGCAAACGATTTGACATTCATTCATGAAAATTATGATTTTGTATAGAATTCAACTTTAGACCCAAGCGTGTACGATGACACTTTAACTATATTGCAGCAGATTCGTTTCTGGTTATTGTTTCGTTGAATCCTAACTACGTTCGAAGAGAGTTACGAGTAATATATATGAATATTGAATCACTACGCCATATTGACGCAAAATGGCAGCGAAAATTGTGAATTAAATTCACAAACAATTTCGTGTAGCTACAATCGAATATTGTTTACAAATGGCGGAAAATTTGAGTACGAACTGAAACTACATACGATTTTATAGACTTCTATTGTCACTTGTTTTATAAATGGCGGCAAAAATAAATTGAATCCACGATCAATTTATACAGGGTGTCCCAAAAGTGTTGAAAGAGTCGGAAATGGGAGGTAGGTGGGGTCATTCTGAACAACTTTTTCATTTGCAAAAATGTCGTATGGGGCTTCATTTTTTAATTATTAACGAAAAACACTGACCAATCAGAGCACGAGAATCGCGAGCGCTCGGAGGCAGAAGTGTAGGCCCGAGTTATAATTGGCCGTGGTCGCGATCGAATCGCGTGACGCGCGACTCTCGCGTTCTGATTGGTCGATGTTTTTCGTTAATAATTTAAAATTGAAGCCCCATACGACATTTTTGCAAATGAAAAAGTTGTTCAGGATGACCTCACCTACATCCCATTTCCGGCACGTTCAACACTTTTGGGACACCCTGTATAGTAACATCGCAATATTTTAAAAAAATGGCAGTAAATTCGAGCACGAGCTGAACTTGCATACGATTTTGTGGACCTCCGTCATTATATTCATTACAAATGGCGGCAGCCTTAAAATTGAATTGAATCCACGAACCGTTTCTATAGCCACATCATAATATTATCTACAAACGGCGGTAAATTCGAACACGAATTGAAACTGCATTTTGTCGACATTTATCGATATATTATTTACAAATAGCGTGAAACAGGAACATAACTTGACTGCACAAAGAATACCCTCGCCATTATTCGGACAAATGGCGGCAAATTTAAATGCAAATCGATGTTGTGCAACAGAGTGCACGAACAATGCGAATGTACATTTGCTAATCCACCTTGCACGATATTCTAGATTTTCAGCAAGAGGAGGCTGTCGCTAGTATTCAGTTACGGCAAATAGAAATATAAAGGCTTAATGCAAATTGTCAACGCAATCAGTGTGCGCCGAGGAAACCTGTTATTTCTGTTGAAGATACGAGGAGACAGCAAGGCTTCACAGGGACCGTAAGCGATACGAGAGAAGGAAACCGAGACTTTGCTTGAATAAGCCTGAGTAAACCTTGAGACAACTGGCCAAAACCCTTCTCTCGTTTTCTCTTTCCTCTTCTATCCCGGGATCCACACGTTTCGTTCATCTACCTCGATGTGTCCGTGCCTCCTCAACTACTATACGACTCGTATCGAGCCACGCTGTTCTGGATTTCGTTTCCTGCTTGCAGGGAGATTCGCTGATATCGCACGAATTACTGTGTACGCAAATTGTGCGGAATTTGCTAATCGTACTATTCCTTGACAATAAAATCGACATGAACGGTCGATTATATAAGTTTATGCGCACGGACATTGTACATGCTGCATTCGTAAATGGGTTTGTAGGTTATGGGAATGTTAGGGATTTTTAGGCACTACGTGTGGTACTCTTGGTACAACGCATGTTTTTCATTGATATAATTTGTTTCTTGGCCTACGAATTTTGGAGTCGCTCGATCTTTGAATCTTCAAAATTTACTGATTCCTGGATTCTGAGATCTCAAACTTCACAATTGACAAAATTATTTTCCAGATTTTTTAATATCTGGTTATTTTAATTTCTAGACTCTTAGATGCCCAAGTCCCTTAATCTCTAGATCAGATGCCCAAGTTCTCAAAACTCTAGACTATAAGAAAACGCAGCTTCCAGATTCACAAATCATAGTTACCAAATCCCTAATTTCCCTAGTCCTCGAATCTACGAAATTTCCAAATTTACTAAATTCTAAATATCCAAATTCAAAAATTTTTTAAATTCTCATCGTCTCGATTCACCTATACTTTCAGTTTCCCAAATCCCCCTAATTACCAAATAACCAAATTCCTATACCTTAAAATACCTAAATTTCCTAACTTTCAAATAACCAAGTACCAACACTAAATTTGAAATTCATAATATTCCCAGTAGCCAAATCACTAAATTTCTCAACTTCCTAATTGCCAAATCCCCACATCTAAAAATTCCCTAAGTCCCAAATCAGAACAACAGTCAAGTTCCCAGATTATCAAATATTCAACTTCTAAAATTTCAAACTTCCAAAATTTTTTACTCACCGAATCCCCACATTTCAAAATACCCTAGTTCCGAAGTCCGAGGAACATCCAACCTCCCAAATACCCAAATCCTTAAATTCACAATCCCAAAACTGTCACGTTCCCTTATATATCGTATCCCCAAATACCGAACACACCTAGTTACAAATTCCCAACATCCCTAATTTCCATATTCCCCAGTTTCCATACTAAAACTGTGAAAACCAGGTAATAACAAAGTCGGCCAAAACCCCATTTAGAAATTCCCAAAACACGAATTCCGACCATACCAAATTCCCGAATCAAATAATTTCGCCACCCCGTGCTGTAATCGCACAAAATGGTTGCCATCGGGATTTCCATCAACCGCACAAAATCCGTGCCGAATCGTTCTACCCGATGGCTATTTATTCTTCTTAGAAGTCACCAACGCGACCAAAGTCCTGTATTAAAACGCAGCAGATACAAAGATCTGTCTACGAGCGACGTCTCTTTTAAATACGTAGGGAACATGCAAATGTCTCTGTCCTTGTCAGTATCAAAGCGTGACAAGCAAATTGCTGCGGTCTCGCGTGCCACAAAGTGTTGCCTCGCATCGTTGATTCATGGTTCACGCGAAAACGTGTAAATCGCACATATACGAGGTTGAATTCGCACGGTCCGCACGTGCCGTATCTTTTGTTTGATCCAACCAGGCCATCAGTCTATCGAACGATTGGTAACCGATAAAATCGTGACCAGAAACTGTTTGCCGGTTTTATGGCGCCGGCGTATCTTCCGCGATACAGCTACACTCGCCTTTCAACGTTTCCGTCGTTGCTTTTGAAAATTACCCACGTTGCTCGGCTAATTTCTATTCGTTGTTAAGATTACATTGATTATTATAAAACGAAGAGTACTAAAATATTTTTCGTTCCACACAGACATTTAATAATCGCGTTCTAAAGACAATAGTATGAACGCAAACCGACTTTTACCGTTTCAAATTTCGCGCCAAATCGGCTGCTCATTGTTTACGTGCAACAATGGCGGTGTTTCGTATCCGAGTAATCCATTTTGAAACACGGACCGAGTCTATCTTTTTAATTATTCAAAATAAACTTGCAGTAGATGAAATGAGGTGAAATAAAATTTGTAAACGTAACAATGGCTCTGAGCGTATTCTTTTAATTTTACCAAGTATGCCAATATACATTTATATGAAATAGTTATGTATGTATATGTGTATGAAGTGTATATATGTAGTTACTGATGCCATGATTACCTTTGTTGCGAGCAAAATATGATAAGACACTTTGGTTGCGAAAAAGATATGACAAGATACTTTTGGTACGAACAAAATACGACAAGGTACTTTAGATAAAGTACGACAAGATACTTCGATGAACAGGGTATGGTACAAGGGTTACTTCATTCGATCGCAAGATTAACAAAATGGTAACTCGATGTAACTGCAAACCTGTTCCGCGGCTTGAAAATCATCATATCGGGGGTTAACATCGCATTACTCAACCTATACGGTTTTTTTACCCGAACGAGGAAATGATACCTAGGGAAAAAGGTACATACTTGGTGGCTTAACGAGTCGCTTGTAAATTATGAATTATTCAATGATTCATGACCCAAGATGGAGCAGACGAGGAGCCACGCCGGTCGCTGACAGGTTCACCTGAACGTGTTCTTTATGTCGGTGCCGATCGTGAGAACGAAGCTAGAGTTTACCGATTGCGTACACGCCATTTTAATTAGCATTATTTACGACCGACGCACGAACTATAAGGATCAACCTCTGGTACTCCATTTATCTCGGCGATCCTTTTAGTGCAAGGTTAAAGATCGGGACAATTATTTAATGCAGCGGAATATCAACCTGTATCGTAGATCGTGAAACGTGGTGGGCTACCTACGAAGATGGCCATGTTAAGAGTAATGAGAATTGCAGGTTATGCAATGTAGACTGTTGTTATATTGCCGTAGATGGCGCTGAACGGGGAGCATTATTGAAATTAGCGGAGTAGATCGCTGTACAGTGTACCGATAGAAAATTTTATATGTTTGAAAATGAAAATCGAGTCGCTAGAAAATCGGAAAATTGGGCAATTGAAAAATTGATATTTTGGAATTTTTAGGAAGTAGGAAACTGATAATTTGGGTAAATATACAATTGAAAAATTGAGAAATCAGGAAAATGTATAATTGAAGAATTGAATGATTAGGGAAGTGGATAATTGAAAAATTGGAAATTGAGGAACTAAATTTAGAGAAATTTGCAAATTAGCAAATGGGGAAATCGAAATTTTGACGAACTGACAAATTGGAAAATGGGAAAATGAAAATTTTGAAAAATTGAACAATTGGTAAATGGGGAAATTGAAGTTTTGACAAATTGGAAAGTCAAAAATTTTTAAAACCGATAAAAGTGGAGAATTTGTAAATTAGAAAGTTAAAAGCCGAAAATACTAGAAAACTAGAAATACAAAAAGCTACAAAATAAAATAACTAGAAGTCTAAGAAAACGTTTGAAAAATCCACAATATAAAAAATTTCCAAACTACTTTTGATCAACAACAACTGGAATTGCTACACTTGCACGGAACCGAATATCTAATATTAAAAACGAAAATCAACCATGGCTCATTTTACCATTTATGACACCAGCCAAGTATAACAATCCCGAAGAGAAATTCGAGATCGTCTAATTCTGTCAATAGAAATTTTTGTGACTAATGTGGTACTTGCGGTCTTACCACAGGACAGACGATCATAATGAAGTTTCCTTTAATTAATTTCTTTTTTCTTGCTCGTATCCCGTTTCAATGGTACCGTAAAAGGTATCGCTCTTGCGTGAAGTACACTTTTTTTTTTTCATTAAATATTCATTATAAGTTGGCAACAACGTTCGCTGTATCCTACTTCTTGCTGGCACTCATTAAAAGTAGCGCTGACTCATTAAGCTTCACGCAAGAGGCGTATTAAATAATCATCTTCCTGTTGTGTTTTCTTCGTAATAAAATCGTTCTCTCGCTTTATTACATGAAAAACTATCGTACATCCAGCTATTACAAGCCACCTGTAATTATGTGTTTTATCATTCTCGATAAAAGCAAATAAACTCGTGCGCGGAACTCGATACGTTTCATAAATAAGTGTATCGTATGACTGACAATATTTTACCTGAATTTTGTTTCATTTCGATAATTACTTGTCTCACAGTGTCGAGGGGAAATAAAATTATTCCGCTGTACTTGCGAACAATGTAGCCATATTGAAATCCTATGGCGCCAAATTCGAATCGTGTATCGTCATATTCAAATAAAACGTTTTTTATATATAAGAATTATTATCTCATTATTATAATCATAGAGATGCGGCTGTAGAATTAATTTAACCATTTTTTTTTTCCAATTATACATATTTATTTGTTATACTTATGACATTATAGTAATGGCATTTAAGTTGTGACATTATATTATATGTTATAGTTATGACATTAAACAGAGTTAATTTTTGTGTCGAAATGTGCACAATTATTTTTTATATAGAAACTTGTGTAGCCTCGGTTCGGCGTAGGTGAAGGAAACAACTTTCGAATCGGATGCAAACGAAGGTATAAACAGTAGCCTAACCCGATCCGACTCGCCGGAAGATTTATTTCATAACCTCCAACCCGAAGAGGAGCGTATCCGTGCGCGAGTGACCCGGTTTCTACTTTCGAGATTAATCGCGTCGAAGCACGAGGATTTTCTCGGCGCATGGAAAACTTCGTATAAACCCCGGGCAATTATCTGTGATTCCAAGATGGCCGTTTAAACGAGGCATTATATCGCCGCGTAGCAACGCGATTCTAGCCTATTCGAACGAAAGCTGCTTAAGCCGTCAAAGAGACATTTTCCTCGAACTGCTCGTTAATCGTGATGGTCTTAAGGTTCCAAGATGAAAAGAGAGGATCCCTTCTCGAGTGCAATCTCTCGTACCGAATACACGATGCTATATGCACTATACTCGGTTGCATCGAGGGTCAGTGTACTGTGTGGGCTGGAACTAAAAGTCACGACACACGTATACACTGGCATAATACGTCGAAGATTGTATTTCATCGGAAAAAGGAGAGTTAAGAAGAACGACGGTATATGCAACTAACGTTCTCCCTAGTGGAATGTCGTCTGCGGTGTTGCTTTCTCGCTCTAACCGCACAAAGGGGTATATGAATACCGTAATTTCTTCCATCTGCTCGAGCCAACACTCGAATTCGAATTCTACTAACTTTGCCCCCCTTTGCTCTTATTGCGATTCGTGTAATTTTGATGCTGTGCGAGGTTGGACGCTTGACGCCATTTTGTGCTCTCCTCCGACGCCATTTGCTTTTGCGAACCTTTCTTTTCCCGCCAATTTTTAAATCGCTCTACAAATATCACCGTCTTTCTTGGTGGTTGGACAAAGATCCTTTCGTTTAGAGAAATTTGTTTTCATCTTCTTTACACGATCGTGACTATTTAGAATTTTCTACAGAATATTTATTTATTTGACTGTATGAAATTTGCGATATCGGTAACAGGTAATCTTGGAAAGATTCGCAGTGCTAAGTTAGCTCCAGAATACTAAGTGTCCAAAATCTTAAGTTCTTAAATTTAAAACTTGTCTGTTGCCTAAATGCAAGAATCCACCAAATTTTCGGATTCCTAAATTCTAAAGTTCCCCAAGCCGGAAATCCACAAATTTTCAAGATATCAAATTACCAAACTACGTAATCCCCAGATTCCCAGATCCACAATACAAATTCTCATGTGTCCAAATTAACAAATACCTAAATCCCTATATCCCAAAATTTTCAAAGTTCCATTTCTCAAATTTCCTAGTCTTCAAGATCAATATTTCAATTTAACCAAATCACTACGTTTCCATATTTTCAGCTACCAGATTCTACCGTCTTCGAAATCATCAACTTCCAAAATTTTCAAATCACAAAATTCCTAACTTCCCAAATTTTCAAATCACAAAATTCGCAGCTTCCCAAATTTTCAAATCGTCAAATTCCCCAGTCGCCAAATTGTAAAATCACTGAATCCCCAAATCTTATATTTATTTCACTAGACAAAATTTGCGACTCAAAGGGTTCGAAACGCGAAGTTAGGTCAATCTCCTTATTTTCGTTCGTTCATTGCATGAAATTTGCGATGCCGCTCGTCGATAACCTCCGCAGAATACGAAGTGCGAGGTTAGGTTAATCCGCGCGGGGATCGTTAATGAGTTTCTCGCGAGATGTATCATTCTGTTATCAATGGAACGTCGCAGGGCAAAAGGGAGCCTTTCAATCGTTTTGTGGAGCTACGCAAGGTCATCCGGTGCTTGTGGGTGGTCGACGAGTATTTAATATGCTAAGGAAATTAATCTTCCACGAAACGCGACGAAATGATGTGTTATACGCACACAGTCGAGAGATTGGATTCAGATTTGATTTATGATTAATTTTTGCACGCCGTGTACGTACGCGAAATTGATCGACGCTCGTGTTGAAACACTATGATGCAGATGGATAACGAGTTTGGTGAAATGAACTGATGGTTTGGATATATGGGGTGTTCGTATTATTATGTAGCCAGTTATACGGACATACAGATGAATTATTGTATGTGCAATTACGTAGACAGAAATGTTGACGATCGTCGTACGAATTATATTGATAATCATATGGACAATTGTGTGGACAGGTATATTGACAGTTATATGGGTAATTATACAAATAATCACATGGACGATCATTTGGACAGGTATATGGGCACTTATACATCTACATAGCTATATAGATGACCACATGGACGATCGTGAATTCAGCTATATAGACAATTATGTGGGGAATTATATAAGTAATCATATGGACGACCATACGAACAGTTACCTGGACCAATACGTGGACAAACATATGGACCATCATGTGAACAGTTATGTATAATCCAACACATGGACAAGCACATGAACCATCATGTGAACAGTTATGTACAATCCAACACATGGACAATCACATGGACCATCGTGTGAATAGTTACATAGACCAACAGATAGACAATCATATGGAACAAAACATGTACAAGCATATAGACCATCATGTGAACAGTTATATAATCCAACACATGGACAATCATATGGAGCATCATATGAACAGTTACATAGACAACCACATGAACTGTAATATTGACAAGCATATAAATCATGGTATCGATAATCATATAAATCATATGGACAAATATACGTATATGAACAAATATATGTATAAACAATCATATACAGACTTAACTAAATTGTGCATATACATGTACATGTACATATAGATATGTCCATTGAGATTGGAAGTTTTATTTGATAGATCTTATTTTTATCGGTAAGGTACATTGATTAATTGATACGAAATAGTAGCTGCCAAGAGTCGAATCCATTTTGAAACCCCGACACTGTGATCATTCATTTTTTGCCAGAACATAAATTCCGCCTGTCCGTAACGGAGACGGTGTTACGGCGAAGCTGCAAGATCTTTTTATCATTCGGAAAAACCTGGTTATCTATCAGGATCAGCGTTCATCAAAATCGTCGGGTTAAACTTGCCAGAACGTGTCGGATGCAAAAACTTTGACATACAGTGGCTGAAAAAGTTTGGCCGGTTTACCGATATCTTTTTCTTGGAACCGAAAAGATTGATTAAACTTTTCGGACAGTAGATATAATTTTATATAATTTCAAATATTTTTATCGTAATTTAGAATTATGTTATTGATTAAAGGGTGTTTAATAATTTAGCGATTTCTTATCGTATCTGAGAGTATCGAGTGATAGATCGTGAAATGTAAAAAGGTTAACGATTGTTGATATACGGTGAACTCCCGTTATATCGCCACGGATGTGATGTAGGAATAGAGGTACTGAATTTGACGATATAGCAAGAGGTCTTACGTAATAGTCTTCAGAACGCTAATTTATGAACTTGTAAGTGGGATCTGAAAGTTTGGGAACATTACAAAATTGAATATTTAAAAATCCTTTGACTGGAAACTGGGGTTCGGTTGAATATTTAAAAATTCGTTGACTTGATACTGGGAAATTATAAAATTCATTGTATGGAAACTGGAAAGTTGCAAAATTAAGAGGAGAATGTGAAGAACTCTGGAATTTAGAAATTTCAGAACAATAAAAAACTGGAAAATTAACAACTGAAAAAACCACCGATGAAAAGACTAGAATGTTGGAAATATAGAAAATTAAAAATTGTAAAATTTCTAAATATAAAAAATGGCAAAATTGAAAAATTGAAAATATTAGAGATCCGAGGAATTAAAGAATTGAAAGAAGTTAGAGTCGAGTACTAAAAAATTGAAAAAGTAGAAAATTATAAAATTACAAAATTGAAAAGTCGAAAAATGTTTCAATTAAAAAATGTTCCAATGTGAACATTTCTCCTGACAAAATAAAACTATCCTTACAAATATTTAAGTAACTTTTCAAATAATTTTGTTCATTCGTATATTAACCAATAATATTTGAGATGGCACGTAAATGAAAGGGCCTTACAGACTTCAAACGAAACCACCGCACAATCACCAATAAAAGCACTTGCAAGCTTTTACAAGAATTGCTGGCCATCGATAGGGGGATCCCCACCTAAATCTTCGGCATCGTTATAGTTTTGGTGGCCGTGCCTATGTCATAAATCTTGATTACACTCTATCTGGTTTTATTGCCAGCTAAAAGAGCCAAACCGTGTAACTATACGAAGCGAGGACGGCGGAGACAATAAGGTTCTATCAGATCGTCTGGTTTCGCGGGTTGACATGACTGGAAATCCAAGATCAACCGATAACACAACAATGGAGGCACAGGGTTAAGAAACGCGTTGCTTCAAAGAAAAGGAAACAAAAATCTTACGTACCGAGTTCGTAAGGCTCCACCCCTATCGCGGCTTATTAAACGTGAAATTACCGGCTGTTAATTAACGTGGGTGGTTCACGAACAACAATAGCCACTCTCGGCATTTTAATAATCTTCATTGGTGGTATTTGATTTACGTTGTAAGTAAATCTTCGTTGCTCTTCGTACGTAAATAATTAACTGACGATGAATTAATTAACCATTCCTAATATCGATTTTAGCAAGGGTATTGTAAAGGAAATTTTTAGATTCACGTTTTCGATTTTTAGAAATTTTTGTAGTTGCGTGCTTCGAAATTCTTTGATTTCTTATTTGCCGGTTGTTCGATTTTCAACTTTTCAAGTTATCCGATTCCTGAATTTTTATGTTTTCGAGTTCGGATTTTCGAACTTGAAAGTTTTCGAATTTTCGAGTTTTCAAACATGGAAATTTTCGAGTTTTCGAGTTTAAAAATTTCGCATTTATCTAAAATCTTAAACGTTCAAATTTATAAGTTTTTAAATTTTCAAGAATCCCCAAAATTAAAAAATTCCGATTCAAAAATTTCAAAATTCCTGAAGTCAGAAATCCACAAATTTTCAAAGTGTCAAATCACCAAATTACAAACTCCCTAGATTACCAGATCCACAAGTTTTCAAACTCACTGGTGGACAAATAGGCGAACATTCAAATCCCTAAATTTCCAAAGTCCTATTTCTCAAATTCCCTACTCTTGAAGATATTAAATCCAAAAATCCCCAAATATCTACATTTCCACGTAACCATCTCTCTAAATTCCCAGATTCCCAGCTTCCAAAGTCTACCATCTTCTAAATTATCAACTTCTGAAATTTTCAAATTGCTAAAATATCAAATCGCCGAATATTCAAATCACCAAATCCCCAAAGTGCTAAACTATCAAATCACCAAATCCTCAAATCGCCAAACTGTCAAATCACCAAATCCCCAATTCGCCAAACTACCAAATCCCCAAATCCTCAACTAGCCAAATCACCAAATCTCTAAGTCACCAAACTATAAAACCACCAAATCCCCAATCTCGAAATCTCCACCGCAAACGGCAATACCTCATCACTTACACGCTACAATACAACCTCCAGCTATATTGCCAAATGCAAATCACCGTCACTCCCACCCGCAACGGCACTCCGAATCTCTCCTGTACAACCGACAACGAACTCCCTATCACAAAATCTCTCCTCCGATCCCGTTCCCAGTCCTGGAAACAGCAACCGGCACGTGTACGTCGCAGAGCATGTTCAGCGTCCGCGTAAACAGCCGGCACGCATGTTCAGAACCGCGTGTAATTGCGGGTGAAACTAGTCCGTGCGTTCTCGCAGGGAAGTTTCTGGTTCTTTTGTCCGGGGTGTACGCGGAGGAAAGAGGATCCCCGTAGCCGAGGGAGAAGGGCGAAGGGAAGAGGAGGAGGCAACGAAGGGCCGAATAAAAGGGACGGGACGAGCGGTTTGGGGGAAAAAGAAGGAAACGAGTGAGGGGCAAGGGGTTGGCGGGGTTTGGAGAGGGGACGGGGCGAGGAACGGAAGGGATGCAGGAAGGGCAAGGTGAGGCAAGAAGGAATGCGGTTACGGTAGATCGCGGACCAGTCCTCGTACAGGTCCTGCAAGACCCGGCAAGGACCACGAAAAACGAGCAGAAAGAAAACAGCATGGCCCCACCGCGCGTTCGAGCATCGCCATTCACCAACGGACTCGGCTGCCTCCTAGAACGCAGATCCTAGCCTGTCAGGACCCCACACACCACGTTTCACCTGACCCTCTTCTAGGCAAACGAACGAACGGACGTTCGTCCTTACCTGTTCCGTGACCTTGCCTCTTCACCCTCACGGAATGTTAATCGTTTCTACGATCGGACTTGCCAGGAAAAATTAATTGTTCGCGGCAGAGGAGAGAGACGTTCGACTTACGTTCTGATGCATTCACGTTCATCTACAGTCTACCACCCAGGAATTGGCGCATCGACTCTGTTGGATTGTACGACTAATGGTTTTCTTATTACTAAATAAGAACTAGGGAACTAGAGAATTTAAACCCTTCATTGCTTCTAAATGTGGAAAGAAGATTTGGAAACTTAAGAATCTGCTAATTAGAACGTTTCAAAACTCTCAACCAAAAATCTAGCAAATTTAGCAGTTTATTTTCATTACTTCTAAACTCAGAAATATGGGAACTTAAAAATTTAGAAACACAGCAATGTGGTAACTGTAAAATTAAGATTTAGATAATTCTTAGAATTATTTATATAATTCAGAATTTCAATCCTAATTCCAAGTTCAATCACAAATTCCTTCGATCCTCCCTAACCTCGAAAACAAGGACGGAACTTCCTAGAACCATCATCCACGGCAAACGAAGAGTTAATTTAAGTTCAACGTCTCGTTAAGCAATTGAATTACATAATCTCCGACAGATTATTGACTAATTTAAAAGACAATTAACGGATCGTTCATTCGAGAACTACGTTCACAAGAAGCGCTCGTTACGTTCGCGTAACGGTTACTTGTACAGGATAATCTCTCTCTCTATCCAAGTTGTTCGTGTATCATAAGCGATATCGCTAATTGCAGGTGTTCGATGCCGCCGACTCTGTGATTAACCAAATCGTTTAGACACCATCGGTGGAATGTATGCAAATTCTGGATCCTTTAAGCTCAGCTGCTTCCGACAACCTAACCGGCTGAAATGCAAGCTGCGTTCACACCGGTGAAGCTTAGGCTTGTTTTAAAGGTTCAGCAGAAACGAATTAGATCCAACAGTATCGAATTAGGTTTACTAATATCGAATTAGATGCATCACTGTCTGCAAAACCGAGGAACATCGATCCTTGTTTGGATGTGCCATAAGCGTATTCCCCAAAGTAACATCATTCTCTTATTAACACTTTGATGGACCACGTACATATATTTATGCTCCTCCATTTTGATTTTCTAACACAGACCATATTTATTTCTTTTCTCGAATTTTAAGCCCCCCCCCCCCCAATTTTTCATTTTTAAGCCTTGCACTTCAGAGGCAACTCACCTTTATCATTTAACTCAACACAATAATTTCATGTAAATAACTTTTAATTAAATTTATAGTATTATACACATGATGTTTGGACATCATACATGTTTGGGAGTGAAGCATACAATATTGGCAATTAATAATAAAAAATACTTCTCAAAATAGTATCATTAAATCTTAATCATAATCTTATTAAGATCATTGTAGTAGTATGTCTGCAACTAAATATTATTATATCTTGTAAAAATCCATGTGTTTTCCTATATTATAACATTCCGGACAAAACGATACAAATTC
Organism: Coelioxys conoideus; assembly: GCA_947623535.1. Classification (NCBI taxonomy): domain Eukaryota; kingdom Metazoa; phylum Arthropoda; class Insecta; order Hymenoptera; family Megachilidae; genus Coelioxys; species Coelioxys conoideus. Next base: position 7,230,446 of record OX392451.1, on the reverse strand, counting down.
GACTGGCAGTGAATGAGTTAGTATCATAAGTGCCAGAAAGTGAATTTTAAAGTAGTGCCTCGAATACAGATGAGTGACAACCTCGAGACAAATTAATGTCCGTAGAACCTTAAAATAAATATTAAAAATTATAAGAAATGATGATGATTTAATAAAACTACAAGTGCTTTAAAATACTAGACACGTAACTCCGTAAAATTTGATCGAAAACAGTGTTGATTCCATAAAACCGCAACTCTTTGAAACCACGTAAACGCGTTTATTTAATTCAGCTAAAAAGTGACGGTACACCAAGGTCTACGGAACAAAAACGACCCCTCCGTTACGCGTTAAAGGTGTAACAAAGCAAGGAACCAAGTTCGGGTGGCGAAATCGAAATGTTCCATCGGCGAAATTGTCGTTGTCCTTGTTTCTCTCGTACGAAACAACGGGGGAGAGACAAAGATCGTCAGTGTTTCAGGACTTCGCCGCCAGGGGCTAGCATAGAGGATCCAAAGATGGCTCGTCCGCGCTAGACCTCTAACCAGACACGTTGGAAATCCTTAAACTGTCGCTTCGAAGATTCTAACAACCGGTCGACGAATTTATGGCTGTAAATAACAGGTGGCAGGTGCGCCCTTTAATCCAGCATCGCGTTCCATTCATCGTCGTTCACCGTAAACATCGCTTTTACCAAACGACAAAGATGCTGGAGCGTACCTTTTAAGCCTTGTTTACGTTGCTAGAGCAAATGGTAGAGTAAGTCAGGTTAATGGGATGAATACGTTTACCGTACTCGCGTAAACGATTGGGTAAGTGGACGTTAGGGTACTCGAGCCGGGAAAAATTTGATTGTGGACTGTGCGGTCGTGTGCGAGCGTATTAAGTGGCGAATTTCGAAAGGTGTAAAAGTCTCGTGGCACGGTGTGCCAATGCGAAACGCTGTTGTGTGTCCTCGGATCATGTTAGAATTCCTGCGTTTTGAAATCCACCATTTGATATGCAAATGGAGCGAACGGTTACGTGGACACGTGGTCTTTCGCGTGTGACGGTAGCGTTTGTTGTTCGCGTGAGCAGAGAGATGGAAACTTCGTATTTTACGTTGAAGAATTTCGGGACTTTGGGATTTAGAGGTTCAACAATTGGAAGACTCGAGAATCATAGGAATTTGGCAATTTGAAAGCTTAGGGGTTTGGAAATTTGGGGATTTTAGATCTTCAGGTGTCAGAGTTCTCCAGAAATTGGAAATTTGAAAGCTTAGGGGTTTGGAAATTTGGGGATTTTAGATCTTCAGGTGTCAGAGTTCTCCAGAAATTGGAAATTTGGAAGTTTCGGATCTTTGAGCTGTCGAGTTCTCCAGAATTTAGAAATTTGAAAGTTTGAGGATTTGGGATCTTTGAATGTTAGCGTTCTCCTCCATTTGGAAATTTGGAATTAAACTTAGGAATTTGAGGATTTGTAATCTTTTGAGTGTTTGTGATTTTATGCATTTGGAAATTTGGAACCTTAGGAATTTTGGAATTTGGAGATTTGGGAATTTAGGAATTTAGGAATTTGAAAATTTGAAAATTTGAAAATTTGGAAATTTGGAAAGTTGGAAATTTGGGAATTTGGGAGTTTGGGCATTTGGAGGTTTATGATCTTTGGTTATCCGAGTTCTTCACAGTTTGGAAATTTGGAACCTTGGGAATTTGGGGATTTGTAATCTTTTGAGTTTGTCATTTTCTGCATTTGGAAATTTGGAACCTTAGTAATTTGAAAATTTAAAGATTCGGAGATTCGGAACCTTAGGAATGTGGGAGATTTGGAGATTTCAGAAGTTTCGGTGTTCTCTTGAGTTTGGAATTTTCGGAATTTGGGAATTTGGGAATTCGAGAGTTTGGAAATTTGGTCATTTGAAAGTTTGGGAATTTGGGAATTTGGAATTTTGGAAATTTGGAAATTTGGGAATTTAGGAATTTGGGAATTTGGGAATTTGGGAATTAAAGAATTAGGGAATTTGTGGATTTGAGGTCTTTGAATATTGATATCCTCCTGAATTAAAAAATTTCGAACTCTAGGAATGTGATAATTTGGAAATTGAAGGATATGAGATTTATGAGTATTTGAGTTTTACCAAATTTGGAAATTCGACAATCTCAGACCTATGGGAATTCGAGATTTTCCGAATTTTGAAATTTAAAAATTCAGGAATTTGCGAACAATCCAAAACATATGAGAAAACGTTGAAGCAGTAAGTTTCTGCATTCGGAATGCCGCGATGCAACCGTGAATTACGCGTTTTCTGATATCTTGATTCGAACGGTTCAAGCAAAGCGGTCCTTCGGGCCACTTTGCATAGCCGAGGCTTCGCCGGACCTCCCACAGGCCAACCGGCTCTTCACCGTCGGAAATCTACCTTCCACTTCTCCCCGCTCTTTTTACCTTTATTTTCTCGTTCGTTCATCGGTTCGTCGCTTTTCCTTCGACGCACTGCTCGCTCGATGCTGTGGTTCTGCCCTTGAATTCCGGGACAAAGGGCAAACTGCTCGATCCCCTTTGATTGACGCTGTAAATTGATTGATGATGGTATCCGAATGTTTTTACTGCATTATAATGTACCGTAAAGCGCATCTGATAACATGACGAATTTAAACAACCTCGAAATTAATATTGGGACAGTGTTTTCCAAACTTTGCGCAATTTCAAGGCAATATAACATGTAATATTAATAGTGATCGTACAATAATAACTATTACATAGTAAATATAAAAATAATAGTTATATAATTATACGTAATAATATGTTAGGTGCATCATACATGTAAAAACAATAGTGAAATAATAATGTATAACCATAACAGTAGTAAAATGATATGTAATAGTAACAGTGATAGTATTCAATAATAATTGTTATGTAATAGATGTAAAAAATATAGTCATATAAGTGCATGTTATAATAATTTTATAATACATATAAAAATAATAACAACATAATAATATGCAATTATAATAGTAGTAAAGTGCTATGTAATACTAGTAATGATAGAATGCAATAATAATTGTTATATAATAGATATAAAAATAACAGTAATATAATTTTATAATGTAATAACTTTAAAAATAACAATGTCAAATCAAAATGTAATCATAATACCAGAAAAATGATATGTAATAATAACCGAGGTAGTACATAATAATAATAATAGTAACATAGTATTGTATAACAATAATTATTATACAGTGTTTGTAATAATAATTGTACCATAATTTACAATCACAATAATAATATTATAGAATGTAGCAGTAATAGTATAATAATATACAACATTAATAACAACATAACAAAATAATAATAACAATATAACAATAAAGAAAAGGAGATAAAGACAGTGAATTTTCGACAACCTCAACCAAATCACGAAATAAAATATTTATCGCGTAACCGTACGCATAATTACCTGTGTTGCAATTATCGAGCAACGTTATCCAAGTGACAAGAAATAATTATACAAGTATGACAGTAGTCTGCGCAGTATGTGCCTGTCCCGTGGTGTTAATAACAACATTAGCCTGAATTTAATGGCGGTCGATGTAGCGCGTACGGGACGCCATTGCAACAAACGCTTAGCTGGAAGTCTATTATCCGGCAGTATGTTCGGAGTGTGGCTACCAGCACGTGCACCTATCACCGACAGATATATCAACCAGTATTTCCAGTCATATTTCTATTCTCATGACCGAGCAACCTGTGCAGCCGACCTTGACTCGTAACTCGCTCTCTTCTGGCGTCTGGAAAAAAATTTCGATCGTTCAGCCCTCATTCGCTAATAACCGTGACGAGCTTAATGCAGTTGCACTCGCATTTATCCAGCCGACCGTCTGTCCTATCTGCCATACTGCCGAGTGCATAATGTTCCTTCGACAGGAACAATACCGCATCATTAACGTTCCTTTATATGATAGACTGTACGAATGCAAGCAGCTCCAAGCTGCGATTTAGCCTGGACGAAGGATCAAACGCGATTATGGGCTGGTTCCGTGTTATTAGCTGAAACCACGAGCATGTAGAAACAGAAAACGTTGAACGTTAGTAGTTATATGTCAGTAGTATGGCGACTTTCGATTTTGTGAATCTGGATGCAAAAAATTGAAGACCTTGGAACTTGAGGAATTTGAGATACAAGGATGTAGGAATGTGGGAATTTGAGGATATGGGGATGAGCATCTGGGGATGCAAGAAATTGAACACCTTGGAACTTGAGGAATTCGAGATACAGGGACGTAGGAATGTGGGAATTTGGGGATATGGGGATGAGAATCTAGGGATGCGAGGGTCTAGGAATGTGGGAACTTGGGAATCTAGGAATTTGGGAGATCGAGAAATTAGGAGAGCTTAGAATGTGAGGATCTACCTAGGCGAAAATCTAGCGACTTAGCTAGGTTCGAAATTTAGGAATTTGCAGATCTTGGGATTTGAGAATTTGGGAATTTGGAATGCTAGGAATTTAAGGATCTGGAGATTCGAACATCTAGGGAATCGGAGATCTGTATATTTCAGGACCCAGAAACTCAGTTATCTGCAGTTTTGGTGAGGACGAAATTGGGAACCTAAAAATATGAGGCTATTGAGGTTTGAAGATTTGAGGATGTTGAAAGCTACAAATTTGCAAACTAGGGTCTCAAGAATCTAAATAATTGACAATCCAGAGAATTGTACACCTAGTAATTTGAGAATTATAAATTTTACAAAAATAGAAATCCGAACATTTTGGAATTTGAAAATTAAAACATAAAAAGATTCAAAAATTCCAAAGGTTTCACAAGAGTACCACATCACAGAAAGTGTCTAAATATTACATATCCGGTGAGACAAAAAGCGCTTTGATCTCGTGATTCGGAACGAATAGAAAGTAACCGTGAAAATCTGTGTTCCACATGGATAGACCAAGCTGCAGCCCACAAAAAAAAGAACCCAATGAATGTTCCGGTAGCGTGTCAAATTCAAACGTGGCGCATGAATACATTAAGATCGAAGGTTGTCCCGAAATCGAATCGAAATGAAATCGCTTCTTCGAACGTTCGAGACATATTTACTTGGACAGCCGGCCGGTTTTACACGGTTTTCGATGATCGTACAAGCGCACCTTGCCTCATGTTCGCAATCAATTCTGACATTCATTAAATTTCAATCGCGCGAGCCAATCAACAGGGCCGCTCGTCGTATCTTTATGGGATACGCGCGAAACGATCGAAATACGAGAACAAGTTTCATTAACCATTATCAGCGTGCTCGATTATGGTAACTGGCCTCTGAAACATTTCAACGAATCGACGGGGCCCCCCTCGTTCTACGCCGTACGAAATGCTCTTCGAACAGTTACGCCATTTTATCGACGTTGCATGATGCGCGCGTTCTTCTTGCGGGAATACTAATTGCCGATCGGATACGATTGTAGAATGCACGGTGGTACGCGCGGCTATATAACGCACGGCGATACCACGGTACGGGTGGTCGCGCAACTGGTGGCCATATAGCGCGTCGACGTACAGTGAGCGACAAAAGTAGTTGTACATTTGAAACATAGAAATAAAAGCAACAATATTTTCTATATTACTCATTATACAGGGTGTCCCACAATTATGGTACGAGCCGGAAAGGGGTGGTAGGTAGGGCTATTCTGAACAACTATTTCCTTGGCGAAAATATTGGGCGAGGCTTCATTTTTAAATTATTCAGGAAAAACACCGACCAATCAGAACGCGAGGATTGGGCACGCTCGGAGGCAGAAGTGTAGGCCCGAGTTACAGTTGGCCGTGGTCGCGATCGAACATACAGCGTGCGCGATCCTCGCGTTCTGATTGGTCGGAGTGTTTCCTTAATAATTTAAAAATGAAGCCTCATCCGACATTTGTGCAAAGGAAAAAGTTGTTCAGAATAGTCCCACCTATCACCCATTTTCGGCTCGTACCATAATTGTGGGACACCCTGTATTTGAACATACATGTGTATATACATACATGTATACAGGGTGTTCCAAAAATGGTGCCACTTTCGGCCCCTTCACTATTTTTGGGACACCCTGTATATGTGTATATTAACATAAGTAACAGTTACAAGGACGAATGAACGAAAAACGAAGGCACTAACATCATGTAATAACCTAAATAGAAGAAATACATACACTTCAAGTGTACAAGTTATTATTATTTGTATTAGTATTCGCTGTAGTAATTAAAGGAGTATACGGGAAACATCATACATAAGAATCGACTAGTTAACGAACTCGTATATGTTTGATGACACGATGATAAGATATTACAGGAAAGTATGCGATATGCGGGAGCAGTTTGAGGACTATAGAGGATAATTGAGATTCGGGATCGTTCAAATTCGGCCATGAGGCGAGGGCGCTAGTGAATAGCGCGTTTCTATGAAAAGAGAGCATGACCCTATCGCGTGCCGGGACAATGTCGATTAACCTTTGGTGTTATTGTGCAAAGTAAAACAAAAACAAAGACGAAGGAAGAACAAGGAGCACGCGATAATGGGCGCAATCCACGGTGACACGAAAGACCCATTCAGCATTGTTCGAACCCACGAATCCCCGCGACGTCCGAAGAGTCGGCAATTAAACGCGGAACGAAACTAATCGTGACGGCACGCTGTTTACGGCCGGCCATTGTTTTATAACAATAATCTGCCACGAGTTTGCCCGATGGATCGAAACGACAAAGGATGATTCACTGGTTTTTGCGAATCCGTACGTCCGCGGGTTCCCGCAGGACAAATTTATCGCCGGGACACCGCGATCGATCCTCGTGGCTGATCGCGGATAGTGATAATCCACCAGTTTTGTAATTCGACCATATAAAAAATTAGAGGATTTATTATTTATATTATTTAAATTTTGAGAACGAAGAAGTTGGAAATTTGGGAATTGCGGAGTTCGGAAACTAAAGATCTAGGGAATTCTTGAATGCTGGATGCTAGGAACGTGGGGAACTCAGGAAGCTGAGGACTAGGGATACATGGTACTTGAGAAGTTAGGAATTAGGGATCTAGGGAACTATGACATTGAATAGCCGGAGAATTTGAAAATTGGGGAATTGCGGAGTTCGGAAACTAAAGATCTAGGGAATTCTTGAATGCTGGATGCTAGGAACGTGGGGAACTCAGGGAGCTGAGGACTAGGGATACATGGTACTTGAGAAGTTAGGAATTAGGGATCTAGGGAACTATGACATTGAACAGCCGGAGAATTTGAAAATTGGGGAATTGCGGGGTTCGGAAACTAAAGATCTAGGGAATTCGTGAATGCTGGATGCTAGGAACATGAGGAACTCGGGAAGATGGAGACTAGGGATGCAAGGTACTGGAGAAGTTAGGAATTATGGATCTAGGGAACTATGACATTGAACAGCCGGAGAATTAGGAAACTTTCAGATATTGGGAACTAGGAATGTAGGAAACTTGGCAGGTTGGGCACTAGAGACCCAGGGTACTTGGGAAGGTAGGAACTAGGAATCTAGTGAAGTAAAACATTAAGGAACCGGAAAATTTTGCATCTAGCGAGACTGCGAAATGGAGGTCTAGGGCACTTGAGAAATCGGTGCTATACAAACAGATAACGTTGCGATTAATAATAATTAAAATAATAATTTCACAAAAGTTCGTGAAACTTTTCAATTAAAAGGTTTCACAGTCGCCACTTCCCTACAATAAAAATGCTTTCAACTGGTTAAACATCGCATACAGAGTGATATTACAAATAAATATTATCATCAGTTACCACGATAAAACATTACTCAATAAATGGCCACGCAATAAACCGGGTGCCAACCAATGATCCAACAAAAATTTTGAACCTAAATTCTAAATCCAACGAACGATCCCAGCCAAAAAAATCCGAATATACTTCGAACGCGTACAAACATCATTTCACGCCCTAAATTCCCTTTCGTGTCGACATATACGCGTTAGCCTCGACGTCGTGAAGTAATTAGTAGATATAGGATTTAACAACGCGTTATATGGCAATGTACCGTGATCGCTAAAAGTTCAATATTTACTTTGTTACAGCGGAGTCGGATATTTGCACGTTCGCGGCAAGAAAGGAGAATTTTCACATGGTTAACAAACCATCGACGTCGCTGTTCACGTTGAACACCAGACCGAAAGCCTTGAGGGAATTATACGAGGCTGCGGCGATAGTCGCTGTCAGAAGTTTGGATAGCTTGAGGAGGGATGGCAGCTCCATGGATATGTTCCTGTGCACGCCTGTCCTTGGCAAGAAAAAGAGAGACCAAAGCCTCGACATTGAATCCAGAATCGTAAGTATATCTTGCATCTACGTACACAGCCGCACGGTGCAACGTTACAGCTTGAGTGACATATTTTGAGTGTTTGTGATTATGCAACCGCGGCGATAAAATCGAAGTACGGTCACGAACGTAACAGCTTTTACAGAAATAACGTAGTCGCGGGTGAGACGATTATTTCTAGGGATTTTCGTGAATTTCAGATTATCGAGGCGGATAGGGATTTCAGAATTTAGGATTTCGAGGAGATAGAAATTTGGGGAGCTTGGCGTATGCGAACTTTGGGATCTAGGATTTTGAGGACTTAGATACATGGGAAGCTAGGGATAAGTGGCGAGTCATTTTATAATCTTTAGGGATTTTGGGGGGTCTAATGGTATGGGAATCTAGGGATAAGTGACAGACCAGTTGTTGGTTTTTAAGAATTTTTGTGGATTTGGAGATATAAGAATTTAGGAATAAGAGATAGGCCATTTTCTATGGTTTTAGGGATTTTTGAGGATTTGAACATTTTGTGATGTGTACAAATTTGGGGATCTGGGATTTAGAAATTTATGAATATGGGAATGTAGGAATTTCTGAATGTGGGAATGTATAAATCTAGAGATTTGGAAAGCAGAAATTTGGGGATGTAGAGATTTGGAAATGTAGGTTTTGAAATGTTCATGTTTTGGAATCTGAAAATTTAGGGATTATTCAATTTAAAAATTTGTAAATATCAAATTTAAAGAATTGTATAATTTGAATACTAAAAAACTTGGAGTCTTGGAATTTTGAAAACTTGAAACTGAAACTTGAAACTTGAGAACTTGAAATCTTGAAAACTTGAAAACTTGAAACTTGAAAATTTGAAAACTTGAAACTTGGAAATTTGAAAACTTGAAACTTGAAAAGTTGAAACTTGTAAACTTGAAAACTTGAAAATTGAAAATTGAAACTTGAAATCTTTAAATCTTGAAAACATAAAAATCCCAAATCAATACACGCGAGCTGCCATCGAGCCTAATACATTTGCAACCAGTAATTTTTCACCATGAAAGTTACTAAACGTACTAAATAAGTAAGTTACTAAATGTTGATCACTTCGACAATGTTGCGAGACACACAAGATGTTTTCGCGATAATCGAACTATTCCGAACACTACGAAGTTCGTGTCTATAGAGTTAGACACATAATTGCGGTGGTATGGCCGAGCTATGGTCCCCTGTAAGCAAGTTCAATAGAAGATGTCATGAGAAGCTTACGAAGATGCATTAAATCTACAGGGTGGTCCATGTCGACCGCATGAACTGCTCTATAATGATACGTATCGTTCTCGTGCATTGTTCTTTCGTTCAGACAGCAGCTTCTTAATAACACATGACCCACTGCTTCTGACTCATCTGATTCATCGTGATTTACTCTTATTAGAGATGATTATCGGGAATGTATTTCTGCTGCTGATATTGCTGCTGCTCTTGCTCGCTTTTATGCGCTTCTCTGTTGTCACATGATTGCATATGATTTTACGTCTTTTCTCAATTCTTTTGTTTTGCGAAAATTATCATTTTACATACTTGAAGTGCTTTTTATCTGATTTTATTTTCTATTGTTTCTTTATCTAATCAATCGTTATTATTTGTTACAGTCGTGTAAACAGGTTTAATGAACCTTTATTCGTTATTATATAAATGAAATAAAGTCTATATTTTTGCTTCTGTTCATATCTATTGCAAATTATATCTATTGAATATAATTTATATCTATTGTTATTTTTATATACTGCATTAATATTTTATTTTGATTTTATATATTTTTTTTTTTATATATTTCACATATACTCTTGATGTTATTCTTTAGTTTTCTACTCGAGTTTTGAGATAATCTCACACACTGGGTGATTCGAAAAGTATGACACACGTTGTAAGTGAATAATTTTTTGAACGTCCTAATCTCAATTATCTCGAGCAGACATTTTGTATCAACCTTGAAAAGTATAAGGAGATCGTATATCAATTATCCTAATCTTTTGGAAGAGTTCAAAAACGAATAATAGGACGAAATGTAACAATATGCTACCCTCGTGAATTTCCATTCCACCTATGTTCTTAAAACATTCAATTTCAGATCAAAGTTCCTACGAAACATCCAGTTTCTATTTTAATAAAGAGAATGAGCATAACAGTGTTTTGGAGAAGGTACCCCTTGCCCGACCACTTATGGCTGTTACTCGTAAATCCCGTGGGCAGGAAATGAAACCCCATTTCTTCCGTGCAACTGGACCGTGTAGTACAGTCGAGAACAAATCTCGCTTTTCTAGGAAAAATATAACGAACCAATACTCAGGAAACTTCTTACACTCTAATTTTTAGAAACTTTTGAGAATTTGAAACTTTCAGATTCGGGGATTTGTGGATATAGATATCTAGAAATTACGGAATTTAGGAATTTTGGAGTTTAGAAATTTGGAAATTTAACGGTTTGGCAATTTTGGAAATTGGGATATAGAAATTTGGTAATTTAGGGATCTGCGAGTTTAGAGATTTGGGAATTTAGAGATTTGGAAATTTAGAGATTTGGGAACTTAGAAATTTGAGAATTTGGAGATTTGGAAATTTAGGGACCTGGACATTTGGGAATTTGAAACTTTGGAGATTAGGAAATTTAGAGACTTGGGAACTTAGAAATTTGGGAATTTGGGGATTTGGAAATTTAGGGACCTGGGCATTTGGGAATTTGAAACTTTAGAGATTAGGAAATTTAGAGACTTGGAAATATAAGAATTTGGATATTTAGGTATTTGGGGACATAGAAACTTAGGGACATATGTTTTTGAGATTCTTGGGATATCATGCATTTTTCATCTTCATATTTAACATCAAAATAATTGTGCATTATACGTCGGTAGTTTTAGTGTTAATCTACTGCTCCATGATCTACATATGCTCGAATTGAAGAACTCGCAAGCATGTATCCATACTCGTTCAAAGTCCGCGTCCCACGCACCCGAGTGTACCCAAGAAACCCAGAATTCGACACAGCGGTGCGCCACACAGGCTTAATGTGATTTCACGAAATGGCAGTCGTTGGATTGTTCTGTCGGCCGCTTAAATTACTCCGCGTCATAAATCCGCTACTCGTATTACGGTTCTCCACCCCAGCGGGCTGCCATTAACGATCGGCCATTATTGAAAGTCAATCAACCCTGTCGTTTCGACGATCTCGGAGCTAGGATTTCGTAGTCCCCCATTCCCTCCCGCCCCCTCCGCGCTACCAAACAAACAGCGAAATCAGAGAAGACTTCCGCCGTCGGTGAAAAGAAAAGGAAGCTGATACCACGACTAGTTTGCTCCGGTCGGAGAAGTTGGAACACTTCCACATGAAGTCCGACTTTCTTCTTATTTTCGCGATCTTGCCTCGCCAACTTTGTGCAAGTTTTTAACCCCTAGAACGACCATACATATGTACGTTGCGCCTTAATGTACCTTTCATCTTCTACCTCGCAACAATGGCGACACTGAAGACCCTAAGGTCCCTGCAGAAACTTAGCACGATAAGGAGAGTACTTCGAAAATGTTCGGTCTACCTTGCTGTTCTACTTCGAGAACAACGTAAAATCATGTAAAATGTTGAATGTTCATACATATGTACCTTGTGGCGTAGTATACCTTTCATCTTTTCCCGACCTTGCAACAATGGTGACACTGAAGACCCTAGGGTCCCCGAAGAAGAGTAGCACGCTCGGGAGAGTATATCGAAAATGTTCGGTCTACTTTGCTGTTCTACTTCGAGAACAACGTGTAAAATATAGAATGCATGATTCTGGTTAAAAATGTATCCGAGAGTCGCTATTGCGCCTATTGAATCGCAATTCAATGTAGATGAGGTGGTTTGCCTATTTGAAAGCTGGCATTACACGCCGCGATTTATCGCCGGGGCGCAGGAATGTTCCTCGAATAGCTCGTTCTGTTTTTTAAACAATAGAATTGTTCGATTTTCGTATGCAAATCGAGAGAGCCACGACGAGGTTAATACGGTCTTCGCTCGTAACAATGTGCGCGATAAAATGGAGGTATGTTCGCGTTGAAAGATCAGATGGCGGCCAGAAGAATTACACGAAGGTGAAGCCGGAGAGGTTAGGTTAACGTTATAACCTAACCCAGTGATGGCGAAACTGTTTGATAAATAGATCAAATTTTGTTCATTATTTTTTAATAGTAACACGTGCGTGAGATCATGTGGGCAATGATAATGGTGAGCACTTAAATACACTAAATATATTTATTTATATGTAATATTTATACGTATAAATACAAATGGAGTGCAAATAAAAATAGTAAGTTAAATGAAAAGGAGAATTTAAATTGACTTTATGGAATTGGACACAATGGGGTAAAGCTGCAATTTTTCTATGAAATGTTCAACTTTTTGTTCCGAGGTCTGCCATTCTTCCTATTAGGTTCATTCATTTACTACAACTACATCCTAATAAAATTTCTTCGTTTTGGCTGTTTCGTATAATAAGAACCGACACTACAGTGTACACCGTTTTAGAAGTCGCTTCATGATGCTTCTGGCACAACAGGCTGTACCTCCGCCATTTTGTATTTTATTTCAACAAAGAAATTCCAAAATGAAGTCGAGGTATTGCTTAAACAGTCCTCAAAACCATCGAAATATTTATTCGCTCCTTATCCTTAAAGAAAATTATTGAAAATCGGCTTAATTTCGACTTTCTACATGGAGGTCCCCCCTTAAAGTAGTGTTGCGCGAGGCTGAAAACGGCCAATCCATTTTCACCTTGTTCGCAACGAGTGCGCACGCAGAAAAGGAGCAAAATGTAATCCAATCCGTTCCGTTTTCCGTGCGTGAAACCCGCTTGGTCACGAGGTGACATCCGATAATGCCCGTGCCCACGCACAGGCCGTAGTGCGTAAAACACGTCGGTTGCTTTTCGCCGCGGCGTCGAGTTTCTTAGAAAACAGAAGCGACGCACACGTGAGCGGCCCCCGTAACGTTGTGACCCGGCTAGAAATCAAAGAAGAAAGGACCGCTAACTTTATTCCAACGTGTATAATTCCAGCCGGCCGTTATCGAGGATCTACGAAGATGGACATCCACCGAGGCGTTGGGGGACGTTACTGTACCACCGGATTGCATGTCCAGGATCCTAGGAGATACAACGACCGACGATGCCGTCGATCACAAGCTACCCAGCCCCGAGGAACAGGTTCAGGCTATCGCGCTCAAGTAAGGAGGAAATTTATGCCACCGTTAAAGATAATGGATACGACCGAGTCGACTTTTTATCGATCGTTCAGATTGTAAACGCTTCATGAACCACGATGAAAGTTAGTTTCATTAACCGTTTCGGCGCTGAAATTTGTAGCGACGTAACTTTCGCGGATAACAGTTTGCTCGGGAGTGGATACGACGGATATTGTATCCTTCGGAAGTTTATGGGAGCGTCGATAACGTGTATCTAACGATTTCTATCGAGGATTCGAATGTTACGACATTGTGAGATCAACAAAATTAGTTGGACGTTTGTAGGTGGCTATTGGTTCAATGGTTATGGCTGCCGTTAAGCGTTTATGAACGTTTCGTTTCCCTGTATCTTTGACACGTATGGATATTCCTGAGCACTTATGGATACTTTAAGTGTCTATGAATGTTCTTAAACGTTCGTGGGTACTTAATTCCCCTGTGAGTACCTTGAGTGTTCATATGTGCCTTGAAAGTCTACAGGTACCTTTAAGCAGGTATGAGTATCTCCTTTCCCTATGAGTACCTTTGACTCCTATGGATGTTCTTAAGCACTTATGGATATTTTAAGTATTTATGAACGTTTTTAAACTTCCGTGGGTACCTAAATCTCCTGTGAATATCTCGAATGTCCATGGGTGCCTTAGAAACATATAGGTGCCTTTTAGGATCTATGAATATCTCTGTCTTTATGAGTACCTTCGACACCTATATATACTCTTGAGAACATGTAGGTACCTTAAGTGTCTACGAGTGCTTTCAAACGTCTATGGGTGCATAGATCACCTGTGAGTACCTGCAGTGCCCATGAGTGTCTTGAATACCTATGGCTGCCCTTCAGTACCTACGATTATTTCAATTCCCTATAAGCATTTTGGGTACCTATAGATATTCTAAAAAATTTATGGGTGTACATAATCGGCCATCTACGTATAGATTCCCTATAAATACCTTGAATCCCTATGAGTGCCTTGAACTCCCGTAGCTAACCTTCATTGTCTATGGGTAGTCTGAATGTCTATGAGTATTTTAGATATCTATGAATGTCCTGGATGTTTATAGGTATTTGGAATACTTATGGATAGATGTAATGCACCTTGAGCGACCATAGGTTCACGGATGTCTCGAGCACCGATAAATGTCTATCTATAAGTATACCTAGTATATCTAGTAAGTACCTAGTAATTATCGAGTACTGATAGGTACATCGAACACACATAAATGCCTGCATAGTCCACATGTATCTTCACCTCCCATAGCTTCCAAAATCAACGAAAAGTTTTGGAAATACTTCCTTGAACGATGCGGCCACTCATCGATTAATCTTTCGCTTTACAATTTATCGTCCGTGAGTCTGTTAACATAAATGTGACTTGTAATCTAGATTTCCTGCGGAAATTGTGGCGGTGGACGTCAGTGGTCGAGGGTTCGAAAGAATGTCCATGAGAAGAAGATCTGTGCTGACAGGACCGGAAAGTCAGGAAACAGCTGTAAAAAGGCGGTCACGGCCCCGAAGGCCTAGGGGAAAAAGACGGAACACTATAGCTGGAACCGACCAGAAGGAAATTCGGCAGGCCATTGGAGGGTACGTTTCTTAACACGCTCGTGGCAATCTAGATAAATCTACTCGAACTAAAAAAATTACCTATGTAAATTAAAGATCCGAAAAATCCTTGATCCTCAATCCTTGAAACTGACTCAGCATACAAGGACTAAATATTAACCCTAGGTTTACGGACGTTTCATGACTACTTATCTTTGAATTGAAAAGAAACTGTAAAAATAGACGAATAATGTATAATACTTAAATTGATTTGCACAATGATTTTTTAAAAGTTAACATACACTATCTAACGTATCTCAGTGAAGGTTAACGTACACTTTGACAAATCTCAATAATTTTCAACCTTGAACACAAGAAACATAACATCCGTCACTTTGAAGGGTTCCGTAAATCTGGTATTAAGTGAGACTACAATGTGAAGCGAGACAACCTCCTCGCGGAAGAATGACAAGTTCAATTCGTCCCTTTGCAGCGAAACGATCGGCGAAGAAGCCGAAGAGTCACTGTCCAACATAGCAACGCGAGCCCATCGTTCGGCCAGCACGGACATTCTGGGTTCATCCAAGAAGGAGTCACCGAACGAAAAGAAATCGCACTTCAACACGCTGAAGGCGTGGGGTATGTCACGGTTGAAACTGATCAGTCCCAGGTCCAGTCAGCAACAGGAGCAGCAGCAACAGGACTCGACTGGTTCGAGCACAGAGAGGTCAGGACAGGATCAAGGTCAGTCGCGAACAGCGGAAGAGACAAATATTTATGAAAGGGTAACACCCAGGCGCAGGAAGGACAAGTCGCACGAAAGGAAGCCCAGCTCGTCCAGCTCGAGCGGGAAGAGCACCTCCAGCATACCGGTATCTGTCCCTAGCACGGAAAGACAGCCGAGCGTGAAATTGCGCGAAAGCGCGGCCCAAAGGAGAGAAAGACGGAAGGGAAGCAGCAGGGACGAGCCTCCTCATTCCAGTTCTGGAAACTGGAGTGCGTCCTCGGAGAGCGGGAGAGCCAGTATCGGCAGCGAGACAACCACCACGACTCATCAACCAAGGTACAAACTTCTACTACCAGAGTTAATAATATGTTGTCATCTAGGAGGAAGTTGTCAATATCGTACTGATCTTCTAAATCGTATCATATTCGAATCTCGCTAAATGTTAATTGCAGGCGCCCACAGCGGCGTTTATAAAGTTGAAACAGTAAATATTTTAGCATAACTTAAAGCAGTATCTTAAAAGCAACGTTTAGTACTGGTTATAACGAATTTAAACAATCTGATAACACTAATGTAATTACCTTGTCCTGGCGCTATCTCTTTAAAATAGTGTAATGATATTCTAAAATAATATTCCAAATATTATATCAAAAATAAATTCAATAATTATCATAGTGCACTATATCAAAATAAATTCAATTATTATGATATATTATATGAAAAATAAATTCAATTCTCTTAGTAATATATTACATCGAAATACGTTCAATTATTATAATCTATTATGTCAAAATACATCTAGCGATTAGACATTTTTATTCAACCACGTGTTAATGTCATGTGTAGATCTACAACGACCACATCGATTGGTACGTCCTCGACTTCGTTGAGTCACGTGAGACGATTTAAGAGACGAGACACATCCACCTCATCCTCCGTAACGTCGGAAGGTACATTGACCCCGGACATCATCCAAGATATCACGGTGGTACCCTTCTCTGACGATGGTGAGACATCGTCCGTATATTCTTGCGACACGGAAGGTTATTACACGTCGTTCCACGTGGATTCCGGACTGAAAACGCTGAGGGAGGAGGATCCAGTGCCGCAGAGTCCGTTGACTAAATCCAACGACGTCAGCTCCGATCCTACCTCACCGATCGTCGAGAACGAGTACGAACTATTCGGCCGAGGCTCTACATCGACGACCACCAGCTCCGCGGGTACAGTTTGCACCGCCCTGATGGCACCACCTCCGCCCGAGAGGAAATCTAGCCTTACCGTGGTCGCTATGGTAAGAGATTACTTCGTTATCTGTAATCAGTACGTACCGTAATGGATTACCGCCTTCAGTAATAGACCGATACTATCGTTAGAGACAACCATATTTTGCAAAAATTGTGTAAATATGCAATTCGGACGGTGCCCCGATGAATATTACGACGGTCATGTACATTGATTAGGTTTGTATTACTGCTAAGTCAATTTTAAGCAAGACTTGGGTGATCTAATACAAAATTTAATAGCCAATTTTGAGACGGATTCGATTAATCTAGCTCAAAATTTAGTAGTCATCTTTGGAGCCAGATTTGGTTAACCCAACATCGAATTTAATAATCAATTTTGAGACAGATTCGATTAATCTAGCTCAAAATATAGTAATCAACTTTGGGGTCAGATTTAGTTAATTTACATTGACACGCAATCAATAATATCGGCTTTACCACAACTTCCGTCGCTGGCATTGTTAAAGACACGTGTTTATAAGATAACTATCGTATCTCCAGTCGGTCAATCAGTGCAAGGAATTTAAACGAATCAGATAAGTTTGTACGCAAAATACCCCCTTCTAAAACAATAATTTGTTAACAGGTTCACGGACAGAATCAAAACGGCGGTGAGTCTCCGGACAGCGGGCACAACACCTCGTCGTCCCCGGTGGAATCAGCATCGAGTCCCGCCTGCACGGGCAGATCATGTTCGGAATTCGAGTACTCCGAGTCCAGTGACCTGGAGGGATGCGAGAGGATCGAGAGAATCCGCTCTAAAACGGCTATCAATACCAGCCGCATACCGTCCATGTGCGTGATCACGCCGCCAGGCTCGGACGACGAGCACGCGATAGATTCCGATCAGACGAGCAAGAAAAACGAGAGCAGAAAGAGCGATCTTCAGGCTGCGGGCTCGGTTCTCATGTCCGCCACCGTGGGCACCTCGAAGATGGAAGTGATCAACGGGCAGGATAAGAACCTTTACGCGACCATCCAGGTGTTACCGTCCCCGACGACCGAGAAGCCGAGCAGCGGCCAAACATCGACCAAAATCAGCCCGCTGAGCGGAGTTTTGGGCAAGCTACGCGGCGTGCTTCCGAGCAGGAAGCACGTGCCGAAGAGCGCGGTTCAGGATCAAGCGGGCGCAGACTCTGGCGACTATGTGACCATAGCCGACGTGAGGAACAACAACGACAAACGTCAGGATCCAGCTTCGATCTCGACCGCCACACCCGTCCAGCCATCCTCCACTTACGCCAATTCCGACATCTTCAAGAAGGACGCCGAGTATGTCAGCTTGAGCGAATTGCCGAAGAAGCCGGACTCCTCGCTGGAGAGGAAGAGGCAGGGAGCGAGGGTCACGCTGGACTCGGAGGGTAAAGTCGTTTACTCTTCGGACAGCTTGAAGAGGAGGAAGGGCGCGCATACCACCTTCAATCCAGGTATGTTCAATCGTTCATCGGATGTCTACATTTGACTCAATTCAAAAGATACGACATAGTTTGCTGAGAAGTTAGTCCATGCTCTTCATGGTGTTTATATCAGGCTTTGAGTTTAGTCCAAGTGGTTGATGTGAACGGTTGAGCTTATATTTGTATTCTCTTCAAGGTCCGTTCGTGAGGGAAGGAGCGTCGCCAAATCCATCGCCGCTTCTGCACCGTGCAACGCCAAATGTTCGGGCAGTTACGAGGAGCAACGACACGGTGGATGGTCCAGCGCCCAAATCCACACCCCCGACGTCGCCCCAGCTGGGTAAGGTGATCATTAGGGCCGCGAGGAGTCCGGAACGTGCCGCCAGTCCGGACTACGTGCGAACACCGTCCATGGTGGTGGGTCCCACGAGTCCAACGACTCCACACCGGCAAGTTCGCGGGGCTTACGTCAACGTGCAGGAGGACGAAGGTAAGACGGCTTCTGGTACGAGCACTGACGAACGTGATTGCACTGGCTGCGCCGGTAGAGTAGACGCACTATGTACACTCGCGACCACCAATCCTCGTCGCAACGACAGGGTTAGCACAGCTCCGATCACGAACGGAAGTCCGTTGCTTTCAGCTAAAAGCACCTGCCAAAAGGCTGACATTGTTGCGCTATCGCCGAGTAACAAATTGTTTGACTCGAACAAGCCTAAGCTCTGTTCCAACAAAACGAACGTGGACCGCGACGAGAATCATCCTCCGGAGCTCGTTACCGATAGTCCCACCTCGCAGAGACACTATGGACCCGTAATAAGGGTGGACTCCGTGACGGACCCGAAAATCACCAACCTGAGACTCGATTTCGAGAAATCCGGCCTATATCCGATAAATTTGAGGCCCACGGGTAACACGCCGAAATTGAGCAGGAAACTGCTGGTGTCCGATCTGGACACGCCTAATTTCTGTAGGAAAATAACGAGGCTGGATTGCCATAGCGACGTTGCGAACACCGTGAATGCGAGCGAAAGTGAGATCGGGAACGGGGATAGAACGTTGTCCTCCGTGGTTGTAGATAATAATAGTAATTCGAGTCCTGGCGATATGGTCGTGGAGGACATTGCAGAAACCTGTTTTACCGATCGCGCTGCGAGAACTTTCGAAATGTCCAAGGGACAACGCAAAGTGAAACGCAGCGACAGTTACAGAATGGCGAACAGTCCCATAATGTTTATCAAAAAGTTCTCAGTTAATTCGGAGAAACCGTTCAAGATTTGTAGAACGCCGTCGGAAGAGTTGCAGGAGGAATTATTGAAGGAGAGGATCAATTATCCCGAGACCGTCTCTAGTCCTGAGCCCCAGATCGATACTAATCTCAATTTCGATATGAACGTGACCATTTCCATTCCCATTACCACGGGTGCCAAAAGTCCGAGACCTAGGGCCACCGATATCGAACCTGTTAGGGCGCTTAAGTATTCCAGCAACGATACCGAGATTTGGTAACAAAAGATAATTTTGCTAGGATCGTATTTTCCATCAAATTTAATTGTCATTGTCACGTATTCGTGATTTTGATGGGTCATTCAATATATAGAGACAAACACGTTCGTCTTCGAATATTTTATGAACTTTTCATTTCGAATCAAATATTCCTTAATTTCGAGTAATAACGTGAAAGTAACTTATAATATATAAAAAAAGTATTTAATATCGCGCTGTATCGGTTTCGAAAAATTAAATTTGGATGGATGGTAACTGTGAATAAATTGTTTAATAGTCGTGCACGAAAATGGTGCCGTCTCTCAACAAGATGGCGCCGTCCCTCGACAAAATGGGACCGACTTTAAACAAAATGTCGCTGTAGAAGATCCCACTGCCGACGTTCAAATTTCATCACATTTTTAAATTATCGTAATCAGCCATTTAATATGCAACATCCCAGCATTACTATCTTAATTAACTAAGAGACTGTAGTAGATAAAATAATATTTTTCGAATTGCAATAGATTTTTGGGTCATCCTGCACATACGACAAAAATAATACTTATTCGTTGAAATCTGTAAAATCTAAGTGAACGTAATTGTAGGTTAATCTTCCTAGCGTCTTCAGACCCAGTTACACAAGAACCATTTTCCTCCTTCCTCAAGTGATTACGTAAACCAGCTAGAAGATAATTGTCTAAAGTCAAAGTGTCGATACAGCAAAATAACAATTAATCAGCGGGAGGTCTTACCAAAGACCAACACGAACGATAAAAGAACAAAGAATGTTACCCATGTATGAGTTATCATACAGTGCCGGGTGTAATAATGTTCCACAGGGAAAATGGCGATGCAGATAATGGAGGGCAAATTATTTGTGCAAATTAAGAATGATGCCTAGTGTTACAAAGAGTGCTATGATATCCCTAGGAAAAATTATTGATGGTAAGCCAACACTAGGTGGTGTAGGATCTCTAGGGTCCCTGGAGGACCTAGTTGCAAAGGAGTTGTAATAAAATTCTCAAGTTCTAAAATTTATTAATTTCCAAATTTTTGTACTAAGTTTTAATAAGTGCTCAAATTTTCGAATCTTAAAATCCTAAATTCCTGAGTCTCAAATCCCTAACTTTCGAAATTCCAAAATTTTCAAATTTGCAACATCTCCAATTCCTTATTTTATAAATTAAACAAATTCTCAAATTGCCGAATTTTCCAAATCCAAATTCCTAGATTTTCAAGTTTCTAATTTTCAAATTCCTGAATTCGCAATTTCTCAATTTTCCGAACCTCTGTCTTTTGAGAATTCCTAAACTTTCAACATCCCAAATTTCGAAATCCCTAAGTTTGCAAAATTTCTATTTTCCGATTTCTTAAACTTAGAAATTCTCAAATCACCAAATTCTCAAATTGCAAATTCCTAGATTTCCAAGTTTCTAATTTTCAAATCCCAAAATTCGCAAATTCTCAACTTTTCAAACCTTCGCATTTCCAAAACTCCTAAACATGCAACATCCCAATTTGCAAAGTCTCCAATTCCCAATTTCTTAAATCCCCAAATTCTCAAATCACCGAATTCTCAGATTGCAAATTCCTAGATTTCCAAACTTCTAATTTTCAAATCCCTAAATTTGGCAAATTCTCGATTTTCCAAAGCTCCGCCACTTCAGCATCCCTAAGTATTCAACGCGCCAAATTTCCAAGTCTCCAAGATCACCAAATTTCCAAATTCCTTAATTCCCAAATTTCATTCTTACCAAATTCCACTTCTAAACATCGTAGACCGCGGAAGTTGTGACTCTAAAAATGTCCAAGTATCTAAATCCCGTCTCGCCGCGATGAAACGCAATCGAGTAGCAATTCCTGTGCTCCCCGCGCCGCCATTTTCCCTAGGCAAGTATCCCGGCCCGCGCTTCATTAATCCACGTTGCAGAAAAGGGAATACATCGTCACGAACGATTACTCGAAATTAATGGGGATAAACAGCAAACGATCCGTTCGACGGTCACGATAACACCAGCGAACAATGTTTTTCCGCGTTACAACTTAGACACAGATAGAAAAGCAAGAAACGTGGTCACGTTTTTCCTATCTACCGTCTCGTTTGATCTTTTGCCAGCTGCAACATCGCATGAACGCCTGTCTTCCCTATGCAACGTTGCGAGCCGATAAATCGTCGATACTTTGGTCAGTCGCTTGCATGTATAGTGCGAAATATTTCAGTATACAGTATAGTTGTTGCGTTGATAAGGTTAGCCGGCGGAGCCAGTCCCGTCGTAGCATGCTTTTCGCAAGGTTAATAGATAACGTTGCTCGCGTGTTTCCACCAGTTTCGCTGTTTGCATTCGGCGCTACGGATTTTCCATTTTTTCTTGTTCAATTGTAGTCGGCCGATTGCACGCTATCGACCCGATTGCCACCGTATCGCTCTATTGTCGCGGATTTCTCCCACCCGCCCTATTCAGCCGGAGGAAGTTCACGGAGTGCACGTGAACCTTCCCCGTGACGCATTCGAAATAGTCTTCTTTCGCGTTGGCCGCGCGAAGGGTGAGATAAAAATTCTCTGTCGTCGATCGGTGACCGCATTGTCTCGTTTATCCTTCGCTCTTTCTTTACATTTGGTAACCCGACACTCTTGTTTGAGGAACCTAGTCACATTCTGGCATTTTCCGACGCTCGCGAGGTTTGAGAATGCATGGAACCTTCGAAATTTTCCAGAATTTTGCGACCGTACGATACTGTCGCGTCTTTTCGGGACTTACGACTGTGGGGAATTGCTTATGTCTTGGAGGATGTTTGCAATTATGTACAAGTCTGAACAGGGTACTGAAGACTACTGAAACTGTGAAAGACTATTGAGTCCATCAAAAGAGACTTGCAGAATATTCGGGACTACACTATTCTAATGTGTACTAAATTATCTAATAAATTCAGTATAGTCATATATACTACAGTACATATGAGTATACTACATTTATTACTCCATAGTCAGAGTCATGAAAAACTGTATAGTCTTGGATAACTTTATATAATCGTACATACTCTTAAAAATCTTAATAGTACTACCTACCTAATATGTTCATTGTAGTCATATATACTGAAGTATGCTAAATAAATGTACTAAATAAATTTATCAAATAAATTTGGTATACTCATATGAACTTTATTTAGTAAATCTATTTTGTATACTTCAGTATATGTATATGACTACATATAACTTATTAGATAGTACTATCCAAATTGTTGAGGTTACATGTGACTACACAAATTTATACAAAGGTATGAGGTTCATTGACCCTACAAGACTGTAGTAGATTGTTCAAGACTTTTAAAAATATACAATACTATGAAATTATTAAGACGACGCGAGATAAATAAAACTAAACAAGACTATACAAGGTCGTATGAGACTATAATAGTATATATTGAAGAAGCCATTTTGTTCCTCTTGTGCCATCCCCCCTCTTGATTTCTGCGAAACGCCATGTTCGCCATTCGTCTTTCGCCAAACTGCTGAATCGAAATTTCGCCTCAGCGAGGGAACAAAGGGACATTTACACTCGTGTCCACGTATGAGACATGCAAGTAGTCATCCGAGACGACAGAGAAGTCACCTGAGAACACACGTGGAGCGGTATGTGCTCGGTCCGCGTATCACATCGTGCCGATACCCTCTAATCTCTGTGTCTCTCAACCCGTTCTGCCCTCTCGCTACGCAGAATAAATTCCTCCGCCGCTCATAATCGTGTTCAAAAACAAAAACTCCGTAAGCGCACCCTTGTCGATGAACGTAGCACGATATTCGAAGGAAAAAGAGTTCGATTAGAGAGACAGTAAATAGGAAATCTTCGTTTCACAAAACAACGTAGTAGCAACGTTAGCAGCGGGGAGGGCATCGACGATAAAGCTGGAAAACTCCGGAGAGCCCCCAATGAAGTCTCACTTTGTTAGCCCTTATCGGCATCATTAACCGCTGGCTCAATAACGAACAGAGTTGCATCAGACGCGATGTTTATCCCGGCGATAATTCGAAATCCAGATAAACGAGATGCCCTCCTACCGGCTAAGGATTCAAATACTTTCCATCAGCAGCCACCGCCCTCAGTCCGCTTCGGTCTGCCCGCGTTCGCGGTTTCGCCGTTCCTGCTCCCTTTTTCATCCCCGAACTCGTGTCTCGCGAATTCAACATCGTCGTTCGGAAACACCGATTCGAACATTCGTAAAGTCTCGTCGATCGTTCGGGTGCCTCGACGGGGTACGTGCCGCCCGGGTCTCGAGAGTTAGCTTAACCTAGGCCACGCTCGAAACCGCGTTATCAATGAACGTCTGCATCAGGAAGCCGGTTAGGTCCGCACACGACGGCGGGAAGAAGCTGAAGTTTTTGCCGAGGAGCGTCGATAAGACGATATCGGTTTAGACGCGAAGAGGAATCCTTGTCGCTAGACAGGCGGTCGCCGGCTTCGATAGCGGTGGACGGTCTCGTTCGCGAGAAGAGACACGCGGTATTTGCGATTTGACGGCCGTGCCCGGTGCGTTCCAACATGCTGGCGAGACATCTGCTCTTTATAGCGACCAGACGCCACCGTAAGTCGAGATTACATATACGATTCGCGCTTTTATTTCTTGCATCCTGCCGCGGAATCCTTCGTGCCGCGGTTTCGACCCACGTTTCGAGCCGGGATCGCGTTTATTTATCGCGACGTTTTCTGACACGTGCTTCTACGGGGAAGAAGATTACGTTCGGCGATGATCGAGATACCGGACACCGCTAAAACTACCGATATATAATGCACAATTATTCTGATGTTTAAGATAAAGTTAAAAAACGAACGAATGAAACATAGATGTTATACGCTTGTAGACTCCTTATTTTGATGACAATCAGCATAAATGTCAAGAAGACCAGTTTAAACAAATTTTGTCATTTGAAGTGGGAAATTTGTAGAATTTTTGTATTTCTGAGTACTGTGAAATATTATTGCAATATTCATTAACTAATATTTATAATATTGTTATATTCTGATTTCCGAACATGAAATTTTAACCTAACTTATCAAAAATTATGTACCAACACTCGCCACTCTTCTTACTATCCGCACGTTACAATTTCTCACCATCCACGTAAAATATTAACCATTTCATTTTATTGTTACCAATTTTTTTCGATATTACTTAATACTTATCTCGTTAGAAGTATCATAACGCGTGTTAGTTAAAAATTTCGCTAAAAGTAGCAACACGCTGTGGTTATATAAAATATGCAATATACATTGCGTTGTTTTTATCAGAAAAGCACGGCGTTGTAAAGCATGCAAACAGAAATACGTTATGTCATAGCTTTTACAAACGGACATGCTACGCATCGAAACCGTGTAGATTTAAAAAAGCATGTTTGTCGATAAACAATATCGAATATGTTGTTTAATTCGTTGAAACTGCAGTGTCAGTGACGCAACATAAACTCATCGCCGCCATTTGCAAACATTTCATACGATACTTTGGTCTACCGAATTAAAATTAAAGAAAATTAATTTTTCGACGAGTTAGCCTCGATCGTTTAACAATTAGAGTACGGTGAACCAGAGTACACTGAGGAAGCACAAAACATTTTGTAATGCCTCGTAATAAAATTATGCTACCGTCGGTCGAAGCATTGCGTTCTTTGTCTTTCAAAATATAGCGTCATCGTTTCTTGGAGATGCTCGTCCTAGATTCAGCTTCATCTTATCTTCTCGGCATAGGCGATCAATAAACAAATTTCTACCGAGTTATCAAAATAAGAACAATTCTCCTGTTACTTGTTTTACGAGTGTAAAATTATTTCAAAGTGACGCGATCATCTTCACGCGGTTCCCGCCAAAATTCAAACGAACCTAACCTAAATATAAGTTACTGATCGCTCAAATATTTCGATGAATTCTAAATGATATTATTCCCTTATTTATCGATTATTCCGGTCCACTATTTATAACAAAACGTACAAGGTAAAATTGGAATGATTCACGTACCTAGTTTTCGTTAAAAATATCCCAAATATCCGACATTTTGATGAAAATATTAGAAGACAAGATGATCTGCAAATTAATTCGTTTATTCGCGAAGGTAAATAAAAAGTTACTTCGGATCTAAAGAAAAGTTTGACAAATTGTGCACCATAAATATGATTTTATTACTCCAGTAATTTGTAATCACGGTGATTGCTTTGGTCGTTACGTCACGAAAGATAACTTAGGTCGCGTAACTTAGAATGTTGGAATTCTTCTATTTGATAAACGAACTAGTTATGTGGTATAACAGTTTCGTTTTACTCAATGACGAGTCGACTGTGGAAAGTTTCGTAGAACTTTCGTTCTATTACGTTGTTGCATATCATTTGAACGTGATACTGATTTGAAAACCTTGACATTCTTTTAGACTTTTCAACTCTTGGTTATCCTGATCATTTGTATATCGAATTGAATAGCTTGCTTCAAATCTGGAAATACTTAAAATACCCGAGATACTTGGAATCATTGAAATCCTTAAAATCTTTGAATTCTTTGAATTCTTTGAAATCTTTGAAATCTTTGAAATCTTTGAAATCTTTGAAATCTTTGAAATCCTTGAATTCTTTGAATTCTTTGAACTCTTTGAAATCTTTGAAATCCTTGAATTCTTTGAATTCTTTGAACTCTTTGAATTCTTTGAATTCTTTGAATTCTTTGAAATCTTTGAAATCTTTGAATTCTTTGAATTCTTTGAATTCTTTGAACTCTTTGAATTCTTTGAAATCCTTAAAATCTTTGAAATCTTTGAAAACTTTCAAACCTTTGATATTTCTGAAATCCTTAAAATCTTTAAATTCTATAAAATCCTTAAAACCTTTAAATTCTCTGAAATCCTTAAAATCTTTAAATACTTTGAAATCCTTAAAATCTTTAAATTCTCTGAAATCCTTAAAACCTTTAAATTCTCTGAAATCCTTAAAATCTTTAAATACTTGAAATCTCAGAAATCCTTGAAGCCCTTGAAATCTTTGAAATCCTTAAAGTCCTCAAATCTTCAACATTTCTAAGTACTCAAAAATCATAAAATAAAACTGGTTACTTAAAATCGTATTCCAAACCACGTCAAATCTAACGTGATACGAAGACATAAATCTAGCCTCGAACTGGACATGGTCGTATATCAATTTGAATCATAAATTCTACGAAAATGACTAAATTAGTAATCACTATCGAAAGGAGTACGCAACATTCTTTGTGTAAACTATTCGCGACCTTTCTAGAGAGCGGAATAATCTGTATTTTCGACAAACGCGAAACGGAGCGTTCGAAACACGAAGTACGTTGATACAACAAAAAAAGTAATGATTCACGACATCGTCGTTACGCGTTTCTGATAATTGTTTCAGTGTACGTATCGACATCATTTTGTCCGTTTTAAAAGTGGAGCAACACGACATGGACGTGTGATAAAAATGAAAGCCACTGATCGGCGCAATTAACATTGTTGCAAACTCGTTTAAAGAGAGAAACAAGACGCGAGAGGCGTAACGTTAACGATATTTCATAATTCTTTAACTTTCGAATCGATGTAGGAAGCGGTTAATCGATTCGAGTTAGAAAAAGTGACTGTACACAACGAGGAAACAAATTTTGATAAACCTCGTCAATGTAAGTCTTTGTTTCCGAAGGAAATTCGCTGAAACGCGTTGCTACGTGCGCACTCGATTTAATTTGAGGTTGGTTAAAGTGCATCCACCAAGTGACAATAAAGCATTGCACGCGATATAAAGGAAAAATGCTTTTTATAGACGCGAAAACAAACATGAAATCTTTATCCGTTGAATGACCCAACAACTTCAAAACATAATTGACTTTGCGAAGACTTTGTGCAAAACAAGCTATATCGTTTCAAACGACATAAAGTCCAATCGATTTTTACTTCAACATATTACCGTATTTTATTAAATATAAATAATAATTTATTTTAACTTTTGAAATGATAGAAGATAATAATATCATCGAAACGGAGCAGGTTTTTCACTGAACGGTGTAATATTACACGGCCGGGCATGAAAACGTTAAACAATTCGTTTATTACGATCCGCGTAAAATGAGACCACATAAATTGCAACCGCGTATAAACGGTGCTGTGTAAATACAGACACTTCGCGTATAAGGAATACCGCGTAAAGCGAGGGACCAGTGTTCGCTTAAACGAATACGAAACTCGTAATGTTTCTAGTTATCGCTATTAGAGATAATTTTTACAATAATTATATTACAATTGCGCTTGCAAATGTTCAACTTTGTAAGAGATATTCCGTCCAATTATTTAAACATATAATGTATATACAAGAATAATAAGGTAGTTACATATGCGAAGCGTGTGAAGTCAAACACGAATCGATGACATAAAAGTATCACAAAATGGCGCTTATAGTGTATGAAATTAAAGCTTAAGGTTCCGCACGATCTATTATTAATACGATTCGTGGTTATTTTCGATACAAAATGACTGATTAACAATTGTAATGATCAATACAGTTTGATGATACCAATAGAAAGAACGTAACCTAAAAGTTTTATTATAGATCAGACTTTACACTGACACGTCATAGGTTACATTTCGTGACATTTCTATGTTCTTATGCCACGCGAAAGTTTCTATCTTTCGAAATTCGCTATTCGATAGGCAACAAGTTGACGAAAGACGCAGCGTCCTTAACCTAACCTGAAAAGATCAAGACTGTTACGTCCAGCGAAAGCGGCGGACGTTACGAAACCGTACGGACAAAGAGGAGCGCAAAAAACGCGAAACCTAATAGCAGAATAAAGGAAAGATTGAAAGAAATCAAGTGGAACGTGTATCGTTTACTAGCTCTGCGGCTAGTTTGCCAGATGGAGTTTAACGGCCATTATGTCTACCTTTACTGGGCGGCAGTGACGTAACTAGGGTGTTTTTTGAGGGTTCGCCGATTTAGGGACTCGGGGATTTGGCGGTTTGGACGTTTGGGTATTTGGAGATTTTAGGGTTTGGGGATTTGGGGGTTTGAAGGTTTTGAGATTTGGGGATTTGGGATTTGGGATTTGGGAATTGGGAATTTGGGGATTTGGGATTCGGAGATTTGGGTATTTGGGGATTTGGGGATTTGGGGATTTGGGGATTTGGGTTTTCAAAATATGGGATTTGACGGATCAGAAATTTGGGGATTTGGTGATTTGGGGGCATAGAGTTTGGGCCTCTAGAAATTTATGGACGTCGGAATTTCGAACGTAGGCATTTGGGGACATAGAAATTTGGGGAAGTAGCTATTTGGAAATGCAGGAATTTGCGACTGTAATGATTTGGGAATGTGGGGATTTGCGGATACTAAGATTTGGGAATGTGGGATTTGCGGATACTGAGATTTGGGGATGTGGGATTTGGAAAGGTAGGGATTTGGGGATGTAAGGATTTGGAAAAATAGAAATTGGAAAATGTAAAAATTTGTTGGTATGAGGGACTTGGAATTTAGAAATTTTTAAACGTGGAAATTTGAAGATATGGCGATTTGGAAATTTAAGTATTCTAAAATGTAGGGACACCAGAAGTTTAGAAATCCATGGATTTAGAAATTGTGAATTGAAAAATTAAAAAATTAGAAATGTACAAATTTGAAAGTTCAAAAACTTGGAATATCTATTACATAATGTACTTCACACCCTAGATCCCTATGTTGAGTACCAGTCCATGCTAAATAGGTAAAGGGCTATTCCCCACCTAGTTACGTCAGTGCCGAGCAAACTCTGAAATTGCGACCCGGCAAATTTATCTCAAAAACGCATTGAAACGTCAAAATGACTATCCTCAAAAGAGTGAAAGCAATCGTCCCATTCTCCGTATCAAGACTGATAACGAATTTAGTCACTAGAAAAGCACACACTGCCTAATAGGGAGCGAGATTTGCTTATCGAGCATTGCTCTATCGTCGCGTACGTGCTTACGTACATATATCGCGTCCTTGAAAAACGAAACAAATAAAAAAAAGTTGGCTAGACACGTCGTACAATAAGACTTTCTTCGCGATATACAAGTAATCGCTTGCTTCTTTTATCGAGTCTTATTTCCTCCCCGTCGATTAGCTATCCACTGGTGGACAGAGATAGTACTTGTTCGATTCGACAATAATAAAAAACGAACGTTGCAAAAAGAACGAGACAACATGTCCGTCACGCCACGTTGCGATATCACACTGTTCATAAAACAGAACGTTAATCGTCCGCTGGACCTGTTTTGACATGTGTCGCGACAATTGCAAAATGTCATTTTTGTAATTTATTTTAGTTGTATCGAACCGCGAGCTTCTGTTATTATTTAATACTTATCCGTGTCGCCCGCACCATCATAGTGAATCATGCGTGGTGCATTAAGAAATTGTAGAAAGCGACCGGTATCAGATTTCGGCATGTGGTGAAGACGCGTATGCCGCTACTTGCCGTCCTAACCTAACTTATCTCGGTAGAGCAAATACTATGATAAACGAACGTAGCGAAAGAGATACGTTCGCTATATCGCTGGAAACAGTTGTTGAAAGGAACATGATTTCAGTCGGGCACCGAAGTTAGCAAAAATGAGGGGTAAATGTCGGATTAGTCATGTTAGGTTAGAATACCTTCTGGATTATCGAACTTCTAATTTGCACGCTGTAGGAAATTATGAACAATTGTATCGACAGATTTCAAAATTTGGAAAATTTGAGAAATTATAGAAACCGAAAGTTTGAGAACTTAAAAACTTGCAAGTTTGAGGCTATAGTAACACTCTACGCGATGTCGATAAGGTAGGGAACGACAAAAATAGTAAACAGATTGCCTTGCTTTGGTTCAAATTCTTGTCACACCCCTTTCCACGCAATATGAAATTATTTCCAAAATTTCGACTAAATCGAGGTTGAGAAGTTTTCATAAATTTATCTCGAAGTCATTGATGCACGTTTAAAAATTGAGATAGAATTTCATAGAAACGATCTCAACTTGACATAGACATTGTATACAAATTAGTATCAATCTATATCAATAACTGATCGATTACTTACCGAAGACATTCTACGAACAGTTAACAAGACCTTGAAAAAGTTTGACTTTAAAACATCTAAATGGATAACTGACAAAGTATCAATAATAACTGTTAAAGTATCAATAGTAACAGTATCAATAGAAACTGTTCAATAACCAATAATAACTGTTAAAGTATCAATGTGTTTCCTACCGTATCAATGTGATCTACGCAACAGATCCACGTGATTCCTAATAAATCAAAGTCGCTATCGAAATATAGCATGGTCGTAAATCGACCGATCTATAAAAGCGACTTATTCGATTCTCATTTCGCTGCCCTTGAAAAAATCTACTATAAGAAAGATCCTGTAACTATCGACAAGTTATAGTATGCTCTACGATTTACTCTACCCATGTAAATTAGGCTTATCGCATGCTGGCTCGATGCGTGCTCGCCCCTCGTTGTAAGTAGCGTTTAGCACTAACATGGACTAACTTCAGATGTCACGTTACCCGTGTATTTTCTCACTAACTTAGATTAAATTATAGCAGATGATTTGCGTGACGGGTATTATATTTTCATTAATTAAATCGTGTAACATCTGAACAAACGCTACTTCTTCACGTTCTTTCGCTGGCAGCGAGGTTTAATCAGCTTGCGACTAATATCTGGAGGTCTACTTACAACCTGGCTAGGGGGAGCATGCAGCGGTCTGTACTGTGTATGTTGTACATACGTATGTGTTACAGTCTTCGGCGCGATATAGCGAGGTCGTAAAATTTTTCGGAAATCGACAAAACTCCTAGTTCAAAATAGCAATTTATCATCGAAGGTGAACATGCTAACTCTGAGCACATTCAAATTTATTTCTATACAAATAAGTGTTATCTCGTAACAAACTTATAACTTTGAGAACTATAAGTTATCATTGTGAAATGGACAGAACTCGAAGTTCAAAGTAGCAATGTAACATTCACTGTGAACTTGCCAACTTTGAGTACACCAAAATTTATTTCTACACAAATAAGTCTTATTCTCATAATAACGTTGTAGCTCTCAAAAGTATGAGTTATATGGCCTTAATATGAATTATACCAAAAGAAACATGAACTATACATAAACATAAATTACGCCGATATAAATATGAAGTACCATCGGAGCCTAATTTACGACCTCGCTATATCGCGACTAGTACTATACTTTGTGTAAGACTCATCTCTTATTAGCGTGCATTGTACGTTTATATATGTGTATATTTGTCGTTGTACTCGATCGATGATGAACAAGCGCATCTTGCCACTCGAATGTACATATCGAAAACCGATGTAAAATCTTTTGTGAGGAATGTATGTCAATAGATGTCATTTTTTGTGGAAATCATGGATGCATTTTGTTATTTACTTTCTTCTCTCATGTCTCACGTTGTATGTCGTCCAGCATAGATTGTAATCGAGCTATAGTCTGTTGGCGGACCTTACACTTACTATGACCATTTTTAGATTCACTTGATGATGTCATTGTTCAGTGACACAAACGATGACGAAAACAATTTGCACGTGTGTTATACAATCTTCCTATGTATGTTCTAAACATATATTATGTTCATAATAATACGTTTAATGTATAGAAATTATATGTTTAATATATAGAAACTGTATGTTTAATATATAGAAGTTATATGTTTAGTATGTAGAAACCATATGTTTGATAGAAATTATGTATAATATACATATGAAGTTACATTCTTTAACAATTTAACAAGAATTATGCAGTATTTAACGAAAGTAATTCCATCTCGTTTCTTCCAGTATAAAAATATGTTATCATAGCTTTTTCCTTTAAACTCTGTCTCCGTTCAAGTTGACTTTGGCACATCATTGATTTACGACCACACTATGTCGCTAACGTCGACTGTACACTGAGTGGAGCGTGTGTACAGTCTACGAAAGAAGTATAATACAATTAAAAATTAAAAATTGCACGTTTTAGCAATACGCATGAATTAAATATGCAGTAAATCATGAACAGACTATAGCTACCGTTCATCCCCACTCCTTCCAACATTGTATATCTGCCTTGTGTTGTTTATCACCAGAATGTTAGTTCCTTACACGTGCGCACTAGTTTGTGTATATATTTTCAATAAAAACATGCATTTCACGTGTGGCATCTCTCATTAGTAGCTCACATACATGTCGTAGTACCATAATTCATGTCACGGTGAGTACATCTTTTTTTTTTTAGTTCGTCGACGGAACGCTAAAATCCAACCCAGAATTTCAATCGTCGTTCATAAGCTTGACGTTCCGTAAATTTGTGAAAAAAAAGAATTGGATTCTAGCGTTTCGTCGATGAATAATTAATCTCTTCACGCTTCTCTTGCATGCTTTGTGTTTGATATGTCTTCGTGTCGTGCTTGCTTTGCTTCAACTTCACCATAAACGATATTATCGATCAGTTACAACATTTCGCATTTCTACAACGCTTTTGGAACGACCGATATAATTCGTAAACTATAAATTCTTGTATTTATCCGGAGAATGTAGTACTGACACGTAAATACGAACAGCGAGTAACAATTTAGTAGGCAACTCGAATGCAACTGCTACTAAAAAGCAATTGCCGAATGTATACGTTCGCAAATGAATAATATTTCTACGTTCGATCACGAGATTATAGTAATAAATTTATAGAACTATAACAATCTTTCCCACCCTTTGCGTTGGTGTTTCTTTCAAAAATTAAAATTGATTATGCCCACCGTACCTGTTGATGTGATTGTTTCATTAATAACTAGATGTATAGGGACATAGGTATCTAGGGACACGTGTATCCAAGAATACATGTATCTAGAGATATAACCTGAGATTTAGGTAATTCAGGATATACATATCTGGGGACATAGGTATCCAAAAACGTATGTGTCTAGAGACAATGTATCTGAGAATATAGGCATGTGTATAAATATTTTAAGATATATGTAGATGTCTAGGGACATTGATAGATCATATGCATTTAAAGATATACATATATACATCAAGGAACATATTTACCTAGAGATGTGCGTTCAGATATATCTGAGAAAGGATGTATCTGGAGATATACACATAAGTATATAACTAGGCATATGTGTATCCGGGGGTATAGGTAACTAGAGATATAGATATCCAGGAGTGTAAAAATCTGGGAATATACATGTTTTGGGTTATAGACATTTTTGGATGTAGACATTTCAGGACTCTAGATCTAGGGATATAACTATCTAGAACTATACGTACATAGGGATGTAACTATAAGGGGTGCAGGTACCTAAGTGTATAAGTATCCCAGTATTATAGGTATCTAGGGATATAAGTATCTAGACTAACAGGTATCTAGAGATATTTTAATATTATAGACACCTAGGATTATAGCAAGGGTTATACATGTCCTAGTATTATTTGTACCTAGTATTGTATAGTTCTAGGGTTATAAGGGATACAGATATCTAGGAATATAGGTGTCTATGGTTATAAGTATCTAGGAAACCAAGGATAAATGTTGAAATAACAAAGTAGAAAAATACTATTTAATAAACGAACACTACCAACATCACTTCATAGATTACGTTTATCACAAAGTGACGTTTAACTTTCCATATATTCCCGTTCGGTGCAACCTAATGGTTAAATACGAGAACCAACGCAAAGGGTTAAGAACCGTACTCGAAGTTTCCGAAACTAACCCGACAATATCAGACTGCAAATAGGCAAAACGATTTTTGTTTCTGTTTCAGACAATACATTGCTGGCGATAGACTCGGTGCCCCCTCACGGAATAGTTCAACCGCCCCCTTACATTTCGCCACCGAAACCCGACGGATGTCACAAGGATCAGATAATCCAGGATATCCTGAAGGAACCACCGGCCCTTCAGCATGGCGAGAATCAACAGAATTACGGATCGGCCCAGAAGTTCTACGTGCACGATCCTCGGTTAAATTTTTACGACAACAACAATCAGTTGTCCGGTTACAATGATCAACGGCAGATCGTGCACATGCGCAACGCGAGGAACCAGCAATATTACGTGGCCAGGAAAGATGTCAATCAGCAGTTTTACACGTTGCCGACGAGAAGGCCGCAGAGGGAAGCGGAACCGCCGCGAAGCGTCACCCCGGATATCACCAGAGGACTTAGGCGCGGGTCATTAAGCGCTATGCACATGCTCGCAAGGCACGGGCAAAAAACGATCTTGGAATCGGAGTCGGGAAGGTACGGTTCGCACGTCGAGTTGAGCAACAGGACCTCGGAAAATATGGAAACGGAGAACAGGCTCATGCAGGGACAACACCAACCACCCATTGTGGATGTCAGAAATAGGTGAGTACCTCTCGTGATGTGACGAAGTCAACACTTGGCATACGGTTATGCCAAGTCGAACATTCAATTTATCACTAAATTCAGGAAACCAAAGTTTTCGTTTTCGAGTTTTAGTTTTCATTTTTGGCAATATATGAAAAGTTTACTATAATAAGAATTGCATGAATTTCAAACCATAAACCTATTGCTATGTCGAACATTGAATTTGTCACTAAATTCAGGAAACTAAAGTTTTCATTTTTGGCAATATAACAGGGTGTACCATAATAACAGTTGTATGAATTTCAAATATTAAGCACAATAAAGCGAAGCTTTCAGCTCAAACATTGAGCTCAATATATTGCGAAGTTGAATATTTAATTTAGCATTAAACTCAGCAAACTTAAATTTCCATTTTCATTTTTGGCAATATAACGAGAGTCTGGCTGACTTTTCAATTTAGCATAAAACATTACATAAAATATACAATTCAGCATCAAAGCCAAGTAAAGTTTCCGTCTCCCAGTTTTAGTTTCGATTTCCGGCAATATAACGAGAGTCCGCGTACTTATCGAGCAAACGGAATCCGCGAAATCAGTAAGTTTCATAAGAGCTTCTTTCTTCACCCAGATTCGCAACACCATTAGGGCTTACAGCGCTTGGATATCGATTCTTCGCATCCTCGCCTATTCGTGATCCCGTTATGAAGTCTCCCAGTGCTGACGCTTTAAAGCACAATCCAATTTCGCCGATCAGGCATACCTGTGACAATAGTTTCAAGTCGTCTACACCGAGCGGACGCGCAATGCCAACTGTTGCCGAACGTTTGGCTCTGACTGCCAACAACAATTGTTCGTCTCCGATGCCGGGTTCCGGGAGAAGCACCCCGGTGCAAACGTCATCGGGTCGAAGCACCCCGACCAACTTGGTTCTTTCGCCGACGAAAAGCACCATGTCCAACGAGGAGCTGTTCGCCGCCATTCACAAATCGAAAAAACGTTTGAACATCAAGGATGACAGCGAGAACCAATCTCCTTACGGATCAAACACTTCGCTCGCCAAAATGGCGCCCGGCAGCAGGAATAGCTGGAGCTCGGAGCCGCAAAAGCCTCAAACGGTATGTAAAATTGCTTCATCTTATGAGAATAATTCTTTTTCTTTCTATATGACGCTTTCCATCTCGTAGACGAAGGGAAATCGAAAATTAACACGTTTAAAAGGGGGTACTGATGTTTTAAGATCAGCGATATGTGTATATTTACCACATCGGGCGCGAACGAGTTAAACTATTTGGTCTACCGGGAAGTTCTATCCGATAGTTTCGTTTCAAGTTTGAACACATATACGCATTCTGTTTTGAACCATATATGACTGTATCTCTTTATAACTGCATTTATATGCATATAGCCCTTCGAAATTGTCTACAGCTCCTTAATTAATTTAAAAAGTAAATCAAGAAATGTGTTTTCAAAATATTACATATACAGTCATGGACAAAATTAAGTGGACATTGCAGATATGTAAAAAAATGTTTCGTTTTATTACAATGTTTTAAATAAATTTTAAATTTAAAACGTGAAGTGCTTTTGTAGACTTGAAAAAACATTTATTTAATATACAAT
The DNA here is from genome assembly GCA_947623535.1 of Coelioxys conoideus. NCBI lineage: Eukaryota > Metazoa > Arthropoda > Insecta > Hymenoptera > Megachilidae > Coelioxys > Coelioxys conoideus. The sequence goes on along the minus strand of OX392451.1, from coordinate 7,193,497 downwards.
TTATATATTTAATGTATATAGTTGTGCAATAAAGTTTTGATTTATAGACATTATTAGTTAAATTAAATTAACCTTTTGTTATTTATGATATCTGTCCACTTAATTTTGTCCACGACTGTATCTCCTAAAAATCTTTCTGTACATACGCTGTAGCGCAAAATTATCTCAAGAGAGATTAAAACTGCTTAAATTAAAAAAAAAATAATATTTTGAAAGACTCACGACCCTGAAGAGCTCCATAATTCGCTAATTTTCGCAAGAAAGGCGGTTCAAATTCGTTATCTCGATGTGTTCAGAGTATAGCATTAAATTTTCGCGGATTGATAAAGTTTCTTCGCATTTTCAGGCAACGCCAAACGCGCCGTCGCCATCGCCCGCGACCTCGCGACTGGACTTCAAGCGGTTGTTGCTGCAGCAGAGCGTGAAAACGGGTCCCACCAGGTTGTCGGCGGCGGAGCAGCTGAAGCTGTCTCGTCAACAGTGTCAGCAACAACAATCGTCGCCCAGCATCGGTCAAACGACGCCGTTGGCGAAGGTCCTGAGCCCTCGCTCGGTGTGGAGGTTCCAGACTCCGCGCACGGACGTGTTGTCCTCGACCATAATCGAGGACACCGCGGCCGAGGAGAAGGCTATGAAGCCGTCACCCGAGAACATCTCTCCCGTGTCCAGACTGAATGCCAGAAGACAGTTGGACCTGTGCAGCGACCTGCCGGACTATCTGCGAATCAATCAGGGAAACGATAGAGTCCCGTCGAGCAACTCGGAGACCCCCGCATCCAAATTAGCCACGAAGTCTTCGGCCGAGAACAATCAGACCACTTCTGGCGACAATCGTTTGCAGAATACAGCCGCGAACGTGTCCGCGTCCTTGTCCCGTTCGCAAAACAATCCAACGACCCAGTATTCGGCCAACTGCCCGCAATTAACGCCATCGTGCCAACAAGCGATCAGTGCCTTCGAATCCAGGAGGATCAGCAACCAGCTAGCCAGGGCACAATTCCTGGCCAGCACCCCTAACGTCAATCAGACTCAAAATACTTGTGCGAAGAAAGTGTTTAGAGCGAGATCCGTGTCCCCGCAGGAGGCTGGCTCACAAAATGTCGCGCGGAGTCCTAGTGCCCCTACGCTAGAAACCGCCCTTTGATCGGTCGGATAGAGCTGGGGGAATGCAGCCTTATCTTTCTATCCTTTTGCATCTGTCCTGGTGTGATTTCAAATTGGAGTATTAAAGGAGTACGCGGTCGAATGCGATTGATGCTGCCTGGACGTGTGGCGGTGGCTGATATAGCGAGAGTGGAAATTTGATTCTTTTTGTGTCACTGTACTTCGGAAAATGATACCCAGAAGTATCCAGGATACGCCATTCGCTGGTCCCTGAAGTCCAGAGTTCCAACATTTGTATGATCCAAAAGTTGGTGCTCGATAAATTACAGAAATGTAAATATCGAAAATTGCAAAATTCGAAAGACCCGCATTTTGGGACTTGCGAAGTCCTCGAATTGGTGGTCTCAAAATATAAACGTCGTACAATTTTTGAGTAACAAAATTGTGAAGTCCGAAAATTTCAAAGGTCCAAATTTACAGAGTCCTCAGATTTCAAAACTCCGAATTACAATATCTTAAAATTAAATATTACAGTATCTCAAAATAAAAAATTCCTGCCCCACATTTTTAAATCCAAATATTCCAGAAGTTCCATGTCCCTCTTCCAAAAGCTCTAATTTTGTTATCGTCCAAAGAATTTTACAACCTCGCTATATCACCGCACCGAGCACACGCGCAAAAGAGAACGAATCTCTCTTTAGTCTAAAAATTGAACAAATTATCAGATCAATAAAAAAAAAAAGAAAAGTAAAGCAAGTACTTTTCCTTACAATTGAACTACACAATTTGTTAAGATAATTACGTCAATATCTTATATATAATATATAATATTTTTTACTTGGTTCCTAACGTTACCTATTTAATGCGAATATTAATTTTAATCAAGTATAATGACAGAGAATCGAGTATCTGTGAGTTTTACCTGAATGGCTTCGGTCCAAATTTTGTTGCTAAATTGATATTCGATCGAAACGTTATTTATATCGTATATATCGTTTATGACGGCGAAGAAATTAGTATTACACAGTATTGGACTATTTCGTCGTACGTGAAAGTAACCTGAAGCGAAGGAAGTTATGGCTGGTGTTTCCTTGAGATAATATTTTATCGTGTAATTGAAACCGAAGATTTTTCATACAATTTTTATTCCTATGAATTACATCGATCGATAAGATACACAAAGAACGAGTCGGAAGCAATAAATCGTAATGCAAATAGTCCTTTCGCTATTCTAGATTTTAATAGATACATATATTTTCGACTTGACCGAAATATAACGAAATAAACTTTATATAGTGAAAAATATGATAAACGATCGAAATAAACAAATACGGCACGGAAATTGATAAATATGATAAAAATCTGTCCATACGTTTGCAAATCGAATGAATGAAAAATCTATTCGTTCACCATTTTTCGTAATATATCATATTATTTATAACATAGTACACTTTTTAGTGTTGTCTGGATAAAATCTCAGATTATTTTTAATTTTTATATGAAATTTATATTTCAATCTCCTGCTGAGAATAGGGAAACATTTTTAGCACCGAGATTTTAATAACAACTTTTTACATACACGTATATGTATTTGTCAAATAGGAACACATACATTTGAATTTTAAAGGAATCAGGAAATTCCTTCGAGAAATTTCAATTTATATTGTTCTGCATAAATTGATAAATTCTCGTTTCGATTTGTTCACAAATATACATATATTTTATTATGTACAAGTGATGTATTTAAAAAAGATTCTATTTAATTTAAAAAAAAAAATACTGAAGTAAATTTCATTTCGTCTCAACAGAGGTTTTATTAATCCAATAAAATTTCACCTACAAGGAAAAAAAATAAGAAATTTCGTTTTTTTAGTGCATTATATTCTTATATTTAAGAATGAAACCATTTTACTTTCAAAGTTCTAAAAATTGTGGAATGAGGTTGATTAACGAATAATTAACGTATAGACAGATTTTATTTAACAGCGATATATATTTTGTACAGTCTCGTGCAACATAGACTTCTTTGAGTTAAGAAAAAGAGTTAAACAAAAAAAAATAAGGACAAAAGTTCCTTTTTCACTAAAAGCAAATATTTCCCTCATTACTTTTCGCCTGAACCAAAGAAGCCTACCTTGCATCGAAGTATACGCGAAATACTAAGCATTTCAACGTTCTCATTTACCACGCATTACTATACCGATTTTGTATCATATACAAGACACGTTACTCTCTTTTAAACGTGTTCGAAATCGTCCGAAACCGATTCCCGAAACGGAATGTTGTTCCGAGAAAGTTAATTTATTTTCGACTTGTTGAAATCGTCGGACACACGGTCGAAGTAATGTAAATAGCACACAATGTAATTACGAATGCATTTTGCTTAATGATTCAATCGCTTGCTTGTCTAGTCGGAGTAGTTTGTTGAATGGAACCCTATCTTCTCGAAATTGCGTGATAAAGGGTGTAATTTGTTATTATCGCGAGTCAGCATACAACAGAGATCAACCTTTACGATTATATTCGGGTGGTGAATAGTAATATATTTGAAGAAGACTAATAAAGCGTACAGTAACGACAAAGTTGCCTTAATTAAATTATTTTAAGTTATGTCGTGATGTTCGCGCGCCACAATTGCGGAGGCAAGCTCGTGGACCATCACGTTAGATTATAAGCTGAAAATGTTTTGTACTTTGCTCAGAATAAAAGAAAACATATTTCAATGAAGCACTTTTTCTAATAAAATTATCCTCACGTATTTTTTGTTGTAACATCAATTTTTGATTTCTTAAATTTCCCACTTTTAATGAAGTCTCGTTTTCAAAGAGCGTTCAAGTACAATTCCGCCATTATTGATGAAATCATCTGACACGACGGAAGTTTGCTGAAACTAAAAATGGATTTTTATATAGTTTTAAGAATCGAATTATGAGATCGAGCTCGGTAGCGACTTGCATAATTGTCCAAGGTAAATTTTTAGGAAAAGGAAGCTTGACAAAAATATTGCTTTCTCGTTTCGAAATCTTACATGCGCGGACACCTTAAAACGAAATTAACCTTTCAACGTTCTCATGGAAATCCGCCACACGTAATGTGTCCAACTGTTTCCGGTTATGGGAGTGATGTAGAGTTTACATTTTAAAGTATTTGTTTGCAATTATTAGCACATTTATATGTAATTGTTAATAAAATTGTAAATATTTAATTCGCGTGTATTTATTTTTCATTATATATATTTACATGAGAACAGTAAGAATATTTTGATGAAATATGTGTACGAATAGTGACGTGTTTTTATCTTGACAGCATAAACAAAGGTAAATAAAATTTCCAAAGTATTTCGTTTTCTTGCACGGATTCATGGTCGTCCTAAGCACATATGCAGATGCGACAGATTTTGTGTAACGTCCATTTCTGGGTTACCTTAATTATCAGAGAACATGTTTAGCTTATAAAAGCATTACGTCATTGTATCGCGTATAATTGCACTTCAGTACATCAATTTTATATCCTTTTAACTCATATAACATGTATGTATCTTGATAATATGTGTATTTCTACTAGTACAATGTTTTGAGGTTAGCTTCTATTATTATTACAAAACCATATGTCTACTGATTAATATGCTTTATATGTACATATTTTGTTATATACCTTGTAATGATGTCAAATAAATTTTTCATATTCATTGCGTCAGCTTCTTATTAACAACATTCCTATTTGGTAGTATGGAGCACATATACCCTATTAAATGTAAAATATTTTTAGCTATTTATAGTAGCTTTCACTTATTGTTGCATATTTTACTCTGATTATTATTAAGCGTGTCATCCCTACCAATCTGTAGAATTTATAGTGTATCTTGTATATAAATGATTTATCTGCTAATTGAAATCTATGTTGCTTATTTTTTTAAGCTACCACATTCAAAACATGTAATATTCAGCATGCAGATTAGATCCATGGAATATGAAACTGCAAAGTAATGTTTGAAAAGAGATGGAAGCAGATAAATGAGTGTTCCATGTTATTTCCTTATATTTATTTAATTGAAATATAACTTTATGATGCAGAGTCTATATGCTCCATACCATATTTAACATGTTACTAACAATATTTGTGTTTAATCTGATTAAAATGTATTTTTATGTTTTTCATGTAAATGTATATGTTAAATTTTGTAATAATTGTAATGCTTTATATAAATAAAGTTATAATAATAATACGAATAATGATCTACTAATTTAAAATTTATCAATCAAAATATCTGATATTGTATAAAGACTATAATAAAAACATGTATTAAATGATTAAACATTCACATTCTTTTTCTTTAATGGTTTATATAAGATGTCATTGGATTGGTACAAAGTTCTTAATTAAATGTGTTGTAAGCATTAAATATGTCAGCAGGTAGCCCTTGTGCATTCTGACATTCAATATCTATACACATGGGTAATATAATTAGTTTACCCCAGTCGAGCTTTCATCCAATTAGTCTATGAAAATGAGAGCAATGGGTGACACAGAGCTTGACCAGTTTATACAAACTTTCACTGCCATTGACATCATAATTTCTTACTTACCAGAATCTAAACTTTTTGTTCTGTGTTAATTATAATGAGGTTGTTTCTGTTATTAATAATGTTACAGTTTATAATGTGGGGTACATCAGAAGAACCACCAGGGACAATGGAAGGGGATTCTCCTGAATCAATGGTGCAAGCAAAAGAAAAATGTGAGCAAAATAAAAATCAGTTGGAATCTCTTAAAGAGATTATGTTGAAAAATAAGCAAAGTTTAAAGAAGAAGGAAGAAGAGGTTCAGGTAATAAAAATTATTTTATTAAAATTTATAAAAATCTTCGTAGTATTTTTTTTTAATTTAATTTTGATTTAGGAATACGCAAGAAGACTATCCAAAATTAAATCTAGAACCAAATTGTCCCGTAAAAGTAAAGAAGGAAATGTACCTTGTAAAGATGTAACTCACACCTCCGAAACGACGTCGGTGGATACGTCGGAAGAAACCATCGATGATATTAGTCAAGCAAAAACTGCAAAAGAAAAGTCTACTTTACTCCAAAAGAAATTGGCAGAGAACAGAAAAGTATTTGAACAACGTAACAAAGAAATAACCGAAACTAAACGGGCAGTTGAAGAAAAAGTAGAAGCTATTAGGCAACAATTGGAAGAGTCAGATGCATCAGCAATGGGTTTTCAGAAGGATCAGTTACCTGTTATACCTGTTCAGCCAGTCATGATTACTTCAGATGTTAGTAATCAACTATGTTTTATCTTTGATTAATCGACTTTTTTACCAATTTAATCGGAATTATATTTAACCGCTTGTTATAGGTCATGTCGCCAAAACAGATTGAAAGTGTTCAAGAATATGAGAGTACCATTGCAGTGCTTTATAGCAAAATTGTAGAATTGGAAGCTACCATTGTAGATCTTCAAGAAAATTTGAAAGAAAAGGATTCGGTTATTGATTCTAAAACAAAAGCAGTCACTCTTATGTCCGCCGATCTTTCGAAAAAGGGTAAAACAACTTTGGACAATCTCGAAGATATGAAAGACGAAATGCGAACGATGCAGGAACATTTTATATTGCTAGAGACATCGCTGAAAAATAAAAATCAGAGCCTCTTAGAGCAACTGCAAGAAAGAGATAATAAAATAACAGAATTGGAAGATTCAGTTAAACGGTAATTTTAGGAATTTATATTAAAATATTCTTGTGTAATCAATCGGAAAAATGTTTATGTAATATTAATTTTTGTTTAGATTTGAGCAACGGGAGTTATCGAAGTCGGATAGTGCCAATACATTAATGGAAACAAAAGAAGCTATGAAATCAATGCAAGAAAATTTTGTACTTATAGAATCGTCCCTGAAGGCTAAAAATGATAATCTACTTCAGCAACTAACAGATAACGAATTGAAGTTGGCCGAAGCTAATGAACGAATATTTAAACTAGAATCGGGTATTGGACTAGTTAAGGATCCAACGGTTGATGATTTACAATATAAATTAGAAAAATTGGAACATAGCAATAAACAATTACAGGACGAAAAATATGAATTGCAAAAAAATGTAGCAGAATTACAAGATAAAGTACTCAATTTATCGGTGAATGGTAATGGTGCTTTAATCGAGAAAGATAATAGGATAGTTGAACTTGAAAACTTAATAGAGGAATTGAAGCAGTCTAACCAGCTCCTCGAGGAAGAATCCAAAGCAGAATTACAACAGAAATTAGCGGATTTAACTGAGAAAAATGAAGAGTACTCGAATAAAATAGGAGATCTTGAAAGTCTGATCCATGACCTCGAAGAACAAAATAGCGATATTGCGGCTAGATTATCGGACAAAACTAGTCTTAAAGATGATGATAAAGTGGCGAAACTTACAAAAGAATTAGAAGAACTAAATAAAAGTATGATCAAAATTAAGGCACAGCATAGGAGCAAAGTAAAGAATCTGCAGAAACAATTAGAAAATGTTAAGAAGGTAAAATATTTTAATATAATTTCACGTAATTATATATATTTTGTAGAAGCTTACACTGATTATTTTTGCTCGGATATGTTTATGCATTTTATGATTCAGGTATCTGATACAAACGCGGAACTTGTCAGACTGGGGAATCAAGTGGCATTATTAGAGGAAGAGAAAGGTAACCTACAGCTGAGTCTGGTAGACTTTGACGAGCTTAAAGGTAGGAACCAGGACAGAAATTCTGTCATTGCTGTTTCCATTGTTCTAGTTTCGTTATCAATTGTATATGCAACGCATTGTCCATTTATATTATTCTTAAAAGAATTATCCGCAGCCCCGTTTTCCTTGCTGAGGAAATGTTCCAATGTCTATACATATACAATGTTTATATATAATACATACGAACGGATTCAATGATTTATACAAGCACTTTTTATCACATTTTTAAAAGTCGATGTTGTACAACCGTTCATGAACATTCTTGTTTCGCATACTTTTTCTGTAAGCGGAGCATTAATACCGCGATAATTAAAAGACCGCTAGTTTCTGGTGATGGAGTCGTATTATACGACATTAGATATGTAGTTAGATACATATGCTAAATTGTAAGAAATATTTATACAAAATACTAATCAATTACAACGAATACCTGTTATTGTTTTAATATAACATGGTACCTACTTTACTTGTCAAAGTTTGCTACATTTTGAGTCATAGACCTCGATTTATTTGTTAGAATGTAATATTTATATTTTATGTCATTTTTATATAATTTTTAGCATAGTTGATATTCTTGCATGAGAAATTAAATGAAACATTCCTTTATTATATTAAAAAAATCGTTTCCAATATAAAATCAATGCTTCAATGCATTAACAGATGAACAAATTTATGTTTGCTATAATTAATTGGGAATTTGCTTACTAAATGTATGGTTTTAAAGCTGCGAACCTTGCTTAATGTTAAATAAAAAACTAATTCCTCAATAACAATTAACATATATACAGAGTGTCTATAAAAATACATAAATTGCGGTAGAAACGAATTCTTTGTGCCAATACTTCACCATTTCATAACCCATTTAACTTTATTTTTGCGACATAAGCAATTCGAAATTAATATCCAATTGAATATCCAAACTTCTAAGAAACTTTGAGATGTTTTAGTTTGTTGATTTGAGCATACTAATCTGTTTTTCATCGTGTACATATTTATTTTTAATTTAAAAGAGTATAAGTATATAAGTATACATTCAACCCTGGATATGTTAATGTGAAGCACTGAATGATTGAGGTAGCAAATATCTAATTAAACTTGTATAAAGCCAAACAACTAATTTTCAACTGATTATATATGTTAAAAACAAAACTGTAAATAGTGAAAAGATTGATATAGCAGAAAATTCTTGACACGAATTAGCAAAATCTTGATACAAAGACAGCAGATTTCGATGTGTAAAAAATTTTTAAGACACCCTGTATATTCAAAAGATTTTGTACTTGTACATAAAATTTAAGTTACTTGCTTTGCATTTACTATCAATTAATGTCAATTATTACATACATCATTGGCATGTTGTACGATTTGCATAGCCTCAGCAGGAGATTGGCAAGAACGTGTTGTTGATCTTGAAAGTAAAGTTTCTGCTCAAACGAAAGAAATTGAAATGCAAATAGAAGCCATTGCCACTTTAGAGAATCAAAAATTGGATCTTATGCAAGGTAATTGGTGCGCTCTATTTAATGTGCTAATTTCTATACTAAATTGATATCAGATAATTATATAATCAGTCATTTTAAACAGTTTACTTCAGCAGGAATATCTGTTTCTTCGTTTTAGAGCTCCACGTGGCAAAACAGGAGATTTCATCTTTGGAGGCAGAAAATGCAGAATCTGAAAATCTTCGAGTAACTGCAGAAATGAAAGTTGTTGATCTTGAAGAACAGTTGGAAGCAATGAACAAGTTGCAAAATGATAACAAATTGGAATATTCGTCCGAAGCTAATCACGCGGACCTGGTTAAACAAGTAGAAGCTTTGACTCAGGAGAACGCCGAATTATACAACAGAATATCAAAGTTGGAAGAAAAAGGAACATCTGAAACTGGGTCCACCGAATCATTCGAAGCTATACAAGAATTAGACAAGAGTGATTTATTGAAGAAGATCGAGGATTTGATGCATAAAAACAACGAATTAACTCTTAAAGTTAGTAGCTATCAAGAGAAAGAGAATTCTCATGCAGGATCTACAGAATGGTTAGAAAAGATCAACGATGGGGACAAGAATGAGCTTCTGAAGAAGATTGAACAGTTGACTCAGGAGAATACTAATCTGTCAATGAAGTTGAGCAAAATCGAAGAAAAAGGATCTGATACAGGCTCGACAGAATCTTTCGAACGTATCCCAGAGCATACTGAAAGTATGATGAAAATTGAGCTGCTCACGCAAGAGAATAACGAGTTGGTGATTAAATTCACAAAGCTTGAAGAACAGTTGGAAAATATGGTACAGGTAGAGACTAAGTTAAAAGCGGAAATCGAGATCCTGCAACAGGAGAACAAAGATAAATCTTCGGAGATGCAGAGACTTACGGCTGAAGTAAAAGATCTTGTCGACGAAATAGATCAATTACAAAAACAAATTGAATCATTGACCATAGAAAAGAATAATTTGGTCGCTTCGCACACTAAATCAGAAGATCATAGTTCTCCGCTCGAACCAGAAACACTTGACTCTTCGGAAGAATCGAAGGCTGTTGATGTTAGAACAGAAGGTGATAGATTAACTGAAGTGAAGGAACATAATAGAACTCAAGATTTCCAGATCAACGAACTAAGCAAGAGGGTAGAAGAGCTGCTGCAAGAAAATGAACAAGTGCTTTCGAAGCTGTCAGAACTTGAAATGTATAACGAGAAATTGAAGGAAGACCTTAAAGAAATAACCGAAGAGAAAGAAGAATTGCAAGTAAAGGTAAATGAAATGCTGCAGGAAGAGAAGATAGAAACAGTTAAGAAATCGGAAGATCTAAACCGGGAGAAGCGAAGTATCGTTGAAGAGAAAGAAGAAACACGACAGTCGGAGGAATTTTTATCCCAGCAAACGGACACTATCGTTGCTTCTTTGGAACACGACATAGAAGAATGTAGACGGTTGATCGTCGACCAGACTAGCCTAATAGAAGAAATGAAGATAAAACTAGCACACAAGGAAGAAGAGCTGGAAGAGAAGAGTAAACAGATCATGGAACACGAAGTGTCCGGAAAGAGGGTTGAGAGTTTAGAGAATGAACTGATGGAAATACAAAACACCATAGAAGAATGGAAATACAAGTGCAACGAGATGCAAGAGAAAATGGAGAAGCTGGAGGAAGGGAAAGCGTCCATTGAAGAAGGATTCAGAATGTTGCAGAACGAGAACAAACTTCTGCTCGAAGAGAACAAAGAGAAGGACGCAGAGACCAGTCAGTTGAAACAACAGTTGCAGAGCACAGTAACGATGTTCGAATCGAAGCTTCAAGAACAGCTTGCAGCGTTGTCGGAGAAGGAGAACGAAATCGTTACCCTGAAGCAAAGTATCGAAGAGAAGGATCAAGAATTGCACACCAAGTACAACGAATTACAAAATAAGATGATCACGATAGACAGTTTACAGGACGAGTGCAACAACTGTAAAATGTTGCTCCAAGAGAAAAATAATGCGCTAACGGAGATGTCTGACGAGGTTCTGAACCTTAACAGCGCGATGAAGAGCAAGGAAGACGAAATATACGGTTTGAGGAAGGAAGTCGAGCAATTGAACGAAAAGGTTGAAGAATCGAAACCTTTGAAGGACTACAACGAATTGTTGGAGCAGATCAAGAACAAGGATATGATCCTCGACGAGTTGCACTGCAGGATCAACGCTACGACGAAGGAAAACAGTAATCTGTTAGAGAAGATGAAGAATCTGTCCCAGCAGAATAGCAACGTTCAGAGTCAGTTGGTTGACAAGCAAAATGAACTTACCGATCTGGCAATGGCGAGGGATCACCTCGAGGCTGAAATAGTAGAAATCAGGAACGACAAGGAGGACGCTGAAAGACGAGTTTGGCAATTGCAGGATATCATAGACCACCACGGAAAATTCGTCGACGACCTTCAAACGGAGCTACGGGATTCCTACAAGAAGCTGGAACAGCTGAAGGCTAAACACACGGAGGATGTCGCGCTGCAGAATCAGAGGCTCGAGAACCTGATAGACGAACTGAACTCCAAAACGCAGGAATGCGAAACGTTGAGGGACGAGCTGCACGAGAAAGAGCGACTGGTCGGTCAAAATATCACCGAAGAGGTTAAAGTCGCTCTGGAGACGAAGGTCGCCGATCTGGAGCAGAAATTGAAGGACTACGAGGACAAGATACAAGCGCAGCTGGAGAAAATGAAGAAGTTAGCGGCGAACCTGAAGAAGAAGACCACCATGTGCCAGGAGTTGGAAACCAGGGTCACGGAGCTCGAGGAGAAGTGGACGACCGAAAAGGACGAGAAGGAGGCGAAGAACAAGCAGATACAGGATGTGGAGATCGTGATTCGCGAGAAGGACAATAGAATAGCTGACCTCGAAGAGAAACTCACGCAGGCGAGGAAGGAGAATGCGGAGGCCTTCAAGAACATCGACGGGTTAACCAACGACTTGACCAATTCGAAGGAGAAGATGTCCTTGCTGGCTCAGCAGATCCACGAAATGGAGGAGGAAATCATCCGTCTGCGATCGGACCTCGAGTCCCGAACAGCTGAACTTGACGCAGAAAAAGAAGCCAAACAGAATATAGTTTCGGATTACGACTCCTACAAGCAGCACATAATTCGAGAGAACGAGCAGAAGCAAGCAGAACTTGAGGAGGTGAAGGAGAAGGCGAGGGAGCTGAGTGTGAGGATGCAGGTTATGGAGGCGGAATATGTAGAACAGCTCGCGTTGATCAAAAATCTGACCGCGGAGAACGGGTTGCTCTTGTCCAAACAGACACAGATCAACGAGAAGCTGGAGAACGTTGAGAAAGAGTCGGAGGAGCGAAGACTGTTGCTCCTGCAGATGCAGAAGGCAAGCGTGGACGCTGTGACGGAGGGCACACAGGTTACCGAGGAGGACAGCACCGAAGACGAAGGAAAAGTCGGCGGCCCGCAACACTGCGATCATTGCAAGCAGTGTCAGACTTTGGTGCAAGCCCTGGAAGCGAAGTTGCAAGAACGAGAAGCTGAAATCGAGAACCTCGACAACGAGCTGGCCAACTCGATCGGTAACTTCGTTCGAATGAATCAGATCAGCGGGAGAAACCGAAGCTTGGAGGATCCGTACAACGATCTCCTGTTCCAGTACAACTCGTTGATATCCAGCCACGAAGAGGTGAAAGCCAGACTGGACGAAACCCTGAAAGCCAACAAGGAGCTCATAGAAAAGATCGAGCACTTGCAGTCAGCGAATGCTACTTTGGGAGAGACCGTGACAACCGAACAAACCCCGGAAGACGATGAAGAGAGATCGCGAGTTGATTTGGAGAAGAAATGCGAGGAGCTGGATGCAGTTCAGAAACACGTTGACGAGTTGGAACAGCGATTGAACTCTCAGATGATCCTTCTTCAGTCGGCGGAGGACGTCAAGAACAATTTGCAGCAAGAGGTCGAGACCCTGAAGAGTAACAAGGAAACGGATCAGAAGTTAATAGAAGATTTAAGAACGGAACTTGATGGCTACAGAAATCAGAGCACCGAGTTCGAGAAACCAATAGTCAAGAGAGAAGCAGCCACCTTCGACCTTCCCCAAGATCAACAAGACAACGCCGCAAGGTTGTTCGACGCCTCGAAGATCTTCGGAACGTCCGTCGCTTCCGATACCGATTTCCTGACCAACAGGGACGCGAAACGGTTGCAGGATCTGCTCCAAGAGAAGGAGGCGCAGTGTTCGAACCTGACGCAGGAGATCAATCATCTGCAGAAGATGATGATGGAAGAGCGGACGCAGATGTCGCAGAACTACAGCCAGTGTATCCAAGATCTGCAATTCTCGAATGAGGAGCTGAAGACGAACTTAGACCATTTTGAGCAAACGATAATCGAGAAGGACAAGCAGATCGACGCGTTGAACGATGAAATACGGAAACTGAACCTTCAACTGATGGAACAACAGAACGAGACGTTATTGAACAAGGACAATCAACTGGAAGAACTAAGGTCTAGTCTGAATTTTACCAGAGAGGCTTTGGACGCGATGGTCGTTGAGCGAGACCAACAGAGCGCTATGTTAGGGTCGTACAAGCAACAACTGAACAATCTGGAAGCAGAGCTGAAGAATTCGACCGATTCCGAAGTGGTATTCGACTTGGAGAGTCGCGTGTCCTCCATGACGCAGGAAAGAGACCTAATGCAGTTGCAAGTGAATGACCTGACGAGGTCCATAGAGGAGCTAAAGGATTCAATGGGGGCTGAATTGCATAAAGTGACTCGAGAAAGGGACGAAGCGAAAGATATGGTCTCTAATCTTAGTCGAGCACTCGAAGAAGCCTACAAGCAGTCCCAAACCTCTACGACGACCGACGTATCGACCAAGGAGTCGACTCCGCTGGAGGAAGTCCCGCGTGAGCAGCTGGACCTGGAGAGTCCACCTACAAAGATGATCGTTGAAGACGTTCAACAGGGAGCTGCGTTGAATCTATCAGAAACCGTGGACGATGAATCAGGCTGGGATACGGAGAAACTAAACGTCGACGAAGATACCTGGGGCTGGGACGCGGAGGATGCTCAACTGATTGGCGAACACGTGACCGCCAGTCTGATTCCCAGCGCGGAAATACAACTGCGGGCAAAGGTGGACGATCTTGAAGAGCGAATCAGGGATCTGGAGAAGGAACGGGACAAGATGCTGGAGGAGAGCAAAACGGCCCAGCTGAGGAACGCGAAGATGATCAAGAAGCTGAAGGAGTACAAGGTGCAGGTGGAGAACTTGCAGCAGCAGTTAAAGATACAGAAATCGACCAGCGACTTCGATCAGCTCGACTCGGCAATCGAAGAGGAACTGAAGTGCCAGATCAGCAAGCTGGAGAAGAGTCTGAAGGAGGTTCAGGAGGAGCTGAAGAACAACGTCGCCGAGAAGGAGGCCCTGACGAAACGTTTGGACGTTATCGTGTCCGCGAACGAGAGATACATGGAGATGAAAGAGAGGCAGGACATGGAAATGGAGGTGTTGCGAATTCGGAACAAGGAATTGTCCGGCAAGGTGGAAACTCTCGACAGGAAGCTGCAGAGCGCGGCAGAGGGCGACATTTCTCGGAGCGAGAACGAGGAGAACAAACCTGTTGCTCAAGATCGTATTCGGAAACGTTCTGTCGAGGCTCAGGACTACGAGAGCATGTGTAAGAAGTACAAGGACGAGATAGATGACCTGAAGGACGAGATGGAGGCACTGGCGACGGAGAACGAGCAGCTTCAGCACTTCCTCGAGGAACAGAAGGTCAAGCTGTCCAGCTTGGAGAAGAAACGAACGGTGGACGAGAACGAATCAATCGAGATAGTGGACGACTTGAATAAGAAAATCTCGGAGTTGCAGACGATGCTGAGCAAATCCAGGGAGGAGTACGACTTGCTGAGGAAGCAATACGAGCAGAGTTTGATGGACGCGAATGACCAGGTGACCGCCATGCGGCAGAACACCGACTTCTTCAAGGAGGAAGCACACGACAAGATCGCCAAACTGGAGATGCAGATAGCTGAGCTTCGTCAACATCTGCAAACGTCCGACTCGATCGTCGCGGACTTGCAGAAGAACCTGCAGGATGAGACCCAGGAGAATACTAGTCTGGAGGAGAAACTGAACTATTCGGAGAAACAACTCTCCTCGGCAAACGCTTCGATGGCCGAAGTGACGGATCTTTTGAACATCAGGATACAGGAAGTCGCAGACTTAAAGCAGGAGCTTCAGAGGCAGTACGTGAACCACGAGGAGGTGAAGATGAAGCTGCAGGAGACCATACAGGAGTTGAACAACGAGCTCGTCGAGAAGAAACAACAGTTGGAGAACTTGAAGCAATCCCTAACCGAGAAGGAAAACGAATTCGTTCAACAGCGGAGCGTGGAAACCGTGAGCGCCCTGGTGAGTCAGGCTACTCAAGAACTTGCTCAGAAACACGCGATAGAGGTGGAGGAGAAAGAGAAACAGGTGCAGAGTCTTCAAGGGAGACTATCGATCCTGGAAGCAGCCGTGAACGAGTACTCGTTAGAAAAACAAAACAGCGTCACGTTATTCGATACCCAGCAACAGGAGCTTGAAACGCTGAAGCAGCATTTGGCAGAAAAAAACTCGACCTTGGAATCTTTTCAGGCAAATTTGGCATCCTTGAAGGATCAACTGAACGAGAAGGAACAGAACTTCTTTACAAGTAATGAGAGACTTCAAGCGCTCACCGCGGAGAATGAGAATTATTTGGAAACGATTGGAAAGCTGCAGCAACGCTTGCAAGAACTCGAAGCGTTCTCCGTCAACGGGGACGAATTACTGTCGCGAATTCGGAGTCTAGAAACGACCTTGATGGAAAAAGAATCGCTCCTAGCTCAAACCACCGAGCAATGCGCCACCTTGCGGAAGAACGAACTCGAGATCGACACCCTGAAGAAGCAGCTGACGGAGACAACCGAGCAGGTGAACAACTTGAACACCGATCTGGAAGCTACTCGCAAAGTACTTGAGGAGAAGAACTGTTTGCTGGAGAAATGCAACCACATGTTGAAAGAAACGGAACCGGTTGTCGAACCTCGTCGATCGAGCGTCTCGAACATAGTGGACGGTCTGCCGCTCTTCAGGATGGGCGACAACAGCCACGATCAGCAGCAGACGATCGACGCGATGCAAGCCGACCTCGAAAAGAAGCAACAAGAGATCGAGCACCTGAAGTACGTGCTGAGCGAGAACACGTATCCAAACATCATCCAAGAGATGCAGGACACCATCAACTGCCTGTACAACGAGAAGGCCGAGCTGAAGTCGACCTTGGACATGATCAGCCAACAGATCCAGGAGAACGAGAAGTTGATCACCGATCTGAGAGCGCAGAATCAGGATCTGCTCTCGAAGGAAGCCAACCTGGCATCCAGGGAACGTACCTCCGTGCAGGATCAGGAGAACATCGTGAAACTCCAGAACGAGCTGCATATCAAGGAACAAGAGATCAACGAGCTGAGGTACGTGATAGCCGAAAAGGACTCCCAGTTGTCTCTTCAGGCGAGCATGGAGCCCCAGTCCGACGACTTCGAGCTGCGCGAAACGGTGCAGAGGTTGACCGGCGAGCTTTATGGCAAGGAGCAGGAGGCCCAGCAGCTGAAGTCGGTCATTGCTGCGCTGCAGATGGAGGTGTCGCGTCTGCAGGAATTCGAGAGGATCTCCGAAGAGACCAAAAACGCCGTACAGAGACTTCGCGAGGAGAAGGAGCAAGTGAGGTTGGAGGCGCAGGAATTTCTGGAGAGAAAACTACAGGAGAAGGAGATGGAGATAGACGAGATCAAACAGAGGTTGTTCTTCGAGAACCAACGAATCATGGAGGAGCTACAGCTCAGGGACAGGGACATCGAGAACCTGAAGAGGCAATTGCAGGAGTCCGCCGTGAGGGAGCAGACGATGAAGGATCACTTGCATCGGAACGAGGAGAACTTTGCTAGGGTCAGCAACGATCTGGCGGAGAAAGAACGAAAATTGGCAGAGCTGAGTATCACGAAGGACACCGAGCTTCACAATCTGAAGGTCCTGATCCATGAGAAGGAGGCTCGCATAGAGGAGCTGATGACGCTGTCAGACGAGGAGGAGAAACAGCTGAAGGAATTGAGAAACGCGTTGGACGCCAGGGAGACGGAGATCAATTCTTTGAAGACACTGCTGGAGGAGAAAGTGAAGGAATTCGAACTGATTCAGAGCGTGCTGAAGAAGGACGTTCCTGTTGTCGCGGCTTCCACGGCGCAAGGCGAGAAATCATCCGACGAGGAGAACAAAGCGTTTATATCGCAGGAGTTGGACTTTGCTATGTACATGCTTCATCAACGAGATGTCAGGTGCGAGGAGTTGACGCACGAGCTGATGCAGTTGCTCGAAGAACGAGACACCTTGCAGTTGCGTTTGTCGAACGCGATTAGGGTAAACGAGGAGCTGAGGAGGGCGGGCAGTTCCGACGATGGTCAGAAGAATGAACCCTCCACTTCGGTCAGCGATGAACCAATGGTGGAACATCCTTCACCTTCCAAATCCCAAGGACCAGTTGAGATTGCCAAGGAGGCCATTGACGCTCCCATTGGGGAAGATAAAGAGTCTCTCGCTCTGAAGTATGTATCATTGTTTACTGTTAATTTAATGCCAATTTCTTTCCATAATCTTGAAGTATATATTTTAGAAACACCAGCTAGCTAACATCTATCAAACAATTTCCATTACAATTTCCATATTTACTTTCATTAAAACTTTTATTTTCATCCCACCTTATGGTATTTATTCACAATTAGTGCAATAAATAGTATAGTGACTAGAAATTATAGGTTGTGCTATTTATACAATACATACAGTATGTATATAAAATTTGTTAATTTAGGTTGGCTAATTTACATACTGTATGTATAAAAGCCACATCCTTGTCTTAAAAATACATATGTAGAAATGAAACAAATGCGTTATCTCTTGCTAGTTAATAATTTTCATAAGATGGGCTTGAGTGATTCCCAAAAGCTTTTATCAGACATTATGCTAATAATATGACAACACATTTGTTCAGCCATTAATTTAGCATAGTACATAGAAGATGTGGACACAAGCTTTACAAACCCAAATTATCCTCTGTAGTTCCATTCAATTTGCACGTGTCTCCAAATGAATTAATTAGTGTCTACAAAATGATCAAGATGTATTTGCTTAAATGTCGCCTTTATTTTGAGAAGCAAACTCGTGCGAAATTTTTCCAGCCCCTCTACAGAATGTTAAAAATTCAAAGGTTTGACAAATCAGACTTTTCCTTTTATATTTAATCCTACTGTTCTTATGCACTGAAGTAAATACAAAATTTGTATATAGTATTTGTAGAATTATAATGATTTTGAAAGAACAGAAGGATTGATTCATATACCTTTAGTCAGCATTGAATACAAAAATTGTTTTTTTTTTTTTAAGAACGTGTTAACTCATGTTGATTAGTATCACGTAAGCTCCTTATGACACTGTACAAGCTAGTTTTCCCTTTAGGCTGTCGCAGTTGCACACGGTGAGCCATGCAAAAGACGTGCGATTGAGGGATGAAAGAGAGTTGAGACACATGCAGCAAATGTCTTTGCTAGCACACCAAGATGTTCTAAGTACCTTACCACCTGAAGCAGCTGCCAGGCTCGTCAATGCAAATTATACACTCTGTACGTATCATCAAATGAGTATACATCATACAGGGCCATTCATAAGTATTAAGAAAGTAATCATTTATGTTGTTCTTGTAATACAGTGCATACAGATTATAGGAGCAGATTCCTGATTTTTTACTATTTCTTTTATCACAGCTTTTTGAATTGTAGTTGTAGCACATAATCATTTGGTTGAAAATATACAATTTTTAGAAAATACTAGATACAACATATTAGTGACAAGGAGGAGAATGCTTATTTTTATTGATACAACATTTTGTGTGGATCTTTGTGAATGTCAAGAAAATTTTAATACTTGTTTTAAGGAGATGAAGAAATAAAGATTTCTGAATTTGTTATTTACAGCTAGAGACGTTCAGAGCCAGTCGAGCGTTCTATTTAATTGGTTGTGGGGAAAAAGGTAAATATTTCACATATTTGATACTACATTTATTTAATTCTATTGCGAAATTAAATACTACCATCGTTTAATAAAATATTTACATCAGTGTGTGAACATTTTATTACAGTACACCAAAAGTGGTACATATGTGATGGGATACCATGAACAGCAAAATGGACACTATCCTTGCCTTCTGGATACATTCCTGCCAAGTGTCAACTGCCAAAACTATTCCTGTCATTTGGTCGTAATCGAAGGGGATAAAAACGGAATTACGTTTTTTAAAACGTTTCGACTGGTTCCTTAAAATTGCGAGAGCGTGATAACACTGTCCAATGCATTTCAACTTTTTTTATGTGCTTCGATATCCACTATACGTTTTCTATAGAACCTTGTCTATTGATTGTGAGTTTCTCAATCATTTTTGTCCGTCTTAGACCTTAAAAAATTTAATTTTGAAAATTACATTTCTAAATATATCTAGTGTTCATATTAGCAGTTAGACGGCAAAATGTGAGGATAACGAAAGCAAATGCGATAAAGTATTTCTCATTGCTAGTAAACTTTTACTTATATTTAGAGATTAAGTTAGGTAGCTTAATTTAGGACCATATATTGTGTATAGACTTGGGTACTAGGATATAATTATTTAATTCGTTTCTAAACATTTGTCATAATGCTTAAGTTTCATTTCAAGAAGGGAAGACCATAAGGGAAAATGATTTGGACACCCATAATGAATATATGAAACTCAAGAAGAAATGCATAGTGGATGTCAAAACATCAATTAGGTGCTGGACAGTGTACTGTAAAAATGTTAAGTGCTTCACTCAATCTAAAGGTCTAAAATATCCGTATTTTTAATTCGACACTATGTGTTGATCATGATTTCTTGAGGCTTCTAAAGAAATAAACGAAAAGTCGCTCCTCTTCGGAACAGAAGAGATTCGGAAGAAATGACTTTTAACTGTATTATAATCGTTGTATAGCCATCGTGCTTAAGTGAATTGTAAACAAAACATTCTTTTGGAAAAAAATGTATATTTCAGTTATTTTATTAGTTACAAAATTGTTAATAGTTTGTAAGTTGTTTCTCAGAATATCCTTCCCACGTTTTTTTTTTTATTTATTATCTTGCGAGAATATGCATCTTTTAATTTGGATAATTCCGTAGTTCATCGTTAGAGGGCTCGACTGTATCTTTACAAAATGCGCGGGAAAATATAAATTTTAAATCCTACTTCAATAACAACCTACTAAAAATGTATGGAAAATATAGAGAGGACTTAGAAAGATTTGCAAAAATAATTACATCGTTTCTTTCATATCAACAAATGTATTTTTGGAAAACAGTGAGGGAACTTATTCATAAATATAATATACGTTTAATCGTGTTAATGCAGGTTTGGTATCGTCCTCGTCATGAGAAGGTGTATAGGTATACTCATTCGATGCACCTCGAGTTATAATAAGTTCATAAAGCTTTTTAGCATCCTATTTACTGCTATTTGTTTCTCATTTTATTAGTTACGTCCAACATAATGTAACGTAAGTTTTCATAGGTTAAAATAATCAAGGAAAACTGTTGAACTGAAAATTTGATTTTGGTTTTAGAGAATGTACAGGGAGTTACAGAAAACCCTAACCAAAAACCTCTTAAGTTTGCTTGCGAGGATATGGACAAGACGAGTGTTCTTTACCTATGTGAAGTTGAAGAAATTATTTTTTAACTTCTATATTAATTATAGTATCCAGATTAGGTTCTCCCTGATCTCCTTCAATTTCCAGGCTCTCCCTAATTTTTACCAGGATCCAAAACCGAGGACAAATGACAGAAATTTTCTGAATAGAATCAATCATATTTTTGAATCTAAAAAATTACTTGCACCCGAGTACCTAGATATCTATATTCAGATTATACTTTCATTAGTATTACTATAACAATGTGACACCTTCTCTCTTCGAGGACCATACCGGTCAAATATTTCGATATAGTGAATACTGTGAACTATTTACATTTGCAATATTCCGTGCGATGAGGAAGATACAACAGACTTGCTGAGCAAGCGGTATCTCAAAATTTATTGTTGACATTCCATCAACGATATGACGTTTCCACATATCGTGCGGATGACATTCCGATAAACGAGCTTGCACAAGAAACACTGATCCATAGTTTAGACCATTTGATTTTGGACCAAATGATTGTAGACCAGTTTAGATGAAAATTATAAGACTTTCGCATCGGCGAACGTTTGCCATAACTGAGCACCACAGTGATCGTTTCTGGTGCATATCGTCCACGTCAATTTACGTTCTCCTGTCTGAGGGAAACTTCCGGTTGTTCCGTGACCCTAGAGAATGATGTCTCCTCCTCAACCGTCTGCTGATCGTTTCGGTACTCGAGGTCCTCAGAGACCTTGGAATTGCATTTGCCACACTTCAAAGCGATCAGTGTCATAACACCGACGGCGAATAGGCCGCAGATGACGGACATAACGGCGACGGCGGGCGCAGAACGATTATGATGTTCGTCGGTTCCCGTGAAGCCAAGAGCTAGGGGATGAGGATCGTCCCAAGTGGTCCAGGTGTTGTTCCAAAGTGCCGGATTCGATCTGGGATCACCGTTCACGTTGCTCGGAGGCACCGTGGTTAACCTGTAATTCGACAGGATCCTTTCCAAGATGGCGAGGATCACGGGTCTTCGGTCGGCAAGGTTCACCATCTCGCACGGGTCTCTCTCTATGTTGAAGAGGCAGGGTGCTTTCGTTGGATCGCAGGGAATCTGGAAAAAAAGGCGATTTAGAGAAATTAGGAGAAATTAGAGAAAGAAGGATTTAAGAGAAATTGAAGAGTTTGAGGACTTCAGAAGTGGGAATTTGGGAAATCAGGAGTTTAGGGGTTTGGGAATTTTTTAAGTTGGGGATTTAGGAAGTTGGAGAGTTAAGTACTTGGGGATTTGGGTGTTTGAAGGTATAGGAATTTGGGGTTTCAGAAATTGGCAGATTTAGAAATTTGGAGATTTAGGAATTTGGAAATTTATTTATTTGAAGATTTAGGAATTTGAGAATTTGTGACTTTAAGAATTTAGGAATTTCAGAATTAAAGAATTTGAGTATGCAGAAATTTGGAATGCAAAAATTTGAAAACCCATGGATTTAGAACCTCAGAAACAAAAATTTGAAAATTTAAGAGTTTACATTCGAATAACCAAAAATAATCGATTCAAAGACCCAAAAAGATTTTAAAATCCTCATCAAAATCATCAATGATCACAATCCATCGCAACCCAATGCGATCCAAACAACTAACCCTGTTTTCTTCCTTGACGTTGCATCGCACCCTAGCGTTGTTCCTAAGCTCGAGTATTTTATCCGTAGAGAGTATCTTCTCCTGGAACTCGGTCTTCGAAGGGTGATGATAAAAACTCCTTACGTTTCTCCTTCTCTCGTTCAGTTCCATCGCTTGTCTGGCTGTAATGACCCCCGAAATGGCGGCCCCGGCTTTGCTGTACAGCACATTGTAAGGGTCATATTTGGGCGGGATGCCTTCCGAAGGATCTCCGGTTGCTCCTAGCCACGCTCTTCCGGCTTCCGTCTCGCCGATGACGTATTTAAAGTCGCCACGTCTTATGGCAGCGTAGTTGCTCACGTCGTCGATGTTGATCACCACGTCGGATCTGGGGCTGATTTTGTCCAACGTCAACGCGTGCCATAAATCGAATCCGTCGATGTTGCCGAGTTGTTTTCTATCCACTCCTTCGAAACACGAAGTTATGCTACGCTTAACACTTTGCTATGTACGAAGCTTCTGTCGAAATGTAAGTTATACTTCGTCGAAACCGCGAATTAGTTGACGTATCATCCATCATTTACTTATTTTTATACTTCACTTGCAATTTAAATGTAAATGACCATTAATCGTCCGTAAAACTAGCGTTAAGATCGTTTAAGTTATGTAACAAACCTGCTGCGGACAGGAGCGTTGGAAGCCAGTCGGCCATGAACATCATTTGATTCGATACCCTTTTGGATTCCTTGATCAGAGGACTCCATATGGCGGCGACTCCTCTTGTTCCCCCTTCCCATGGACTGTCTTTTATCTAAAAAAATATTAACACTATTCAAGATCGATGCGCGAGATCGCTGAGATGGATATGAAAAGGATTTACGCCTCGCAGAGGATAATTGCTGCCTTGGTTACTCAATAAACCTTCGGTCGGTGCTCCATTGTCGCTCATGAACAACACTATGCTGTTCTGCAACATGCCACGGTTCCTCAGGGCGTCCATCACCTCGCCGACACTTTGGTCCACTTTCGAGACAACAGCTGCAATGATAAGTTTACATTTCACGTGTTCGTACGGAGCTTACAATTATATGCTGACAGATTTTATGACGATGAAGGACTTTTAGACAATAAGAACTTTATATTAATTTAGCTCAAATTTTTGTATTCTATTAAGTTTGTATTATATTAAGTTAACAAGGGTGCACAGATTAGAGTACAACTCGACACATTTGCAATAACAATTCATCGTACGACTCCCAGTGCTTTAGACCACCGTTTCCAATCGGTCGGATACAGCGAGAAAGACGCGGAAAAAAAGAAAATGGATGCCGCAACATGGCGGACGGCGTTGGTCCACCACCTCGCGTTTTTAAAGAGTTCTCGTGACGAATTGAAACGGAGAACGAAAATTCGTCTATTACTATAATTCTGAGCGTAAATGAGCGTGTGTGGATATCGAACTGCACTATCGGGTTATGTTAGTACCTCATACCTGTTTTTAAGAGAAAGACATTTACCAGCTTGTATTCTTCTTTCGGGATCTAAAATGTACGAAAATCTTGCGATGTCTTCGTCAGGAGCTCGTAGAAGTTGGTTTGGATTTCCTTTATGGGGTGCCAAGTGTGCTAAATACAGAAACATTGGTTCATCGTTGTTGTGCTCATTAATTAATCGCACTGCTTCGCCCGTGAAAATATCCGTTGCGTATTTGCCTTGAGTCTCCCAAGCTACCGTGAGATTTCGTCTCATATCGAAACCTCTGAATTCGCTGAATTGTGGATCCTGAGGAAATAGCGTGCCATTTTTATTATTGCTTTCTTGTTAGCATACAGATTTTTATATAATTGACGAATTTGAGAATTTAAACAACATAAAGAACTAAATTTAAGAATCTAAACAATATAAAGAACTTAATTTTGAGAATTTAAACAACATAAAGAACTAAATTAAAAAATCTAAACAATATAAAGAACTTAATTTTGGGAATTTAAACAATATAAAGAATTAAATTTGAGAATCTAAACAATATAAAGGACCAAATTTAAGAACCTAAACGATATAAAGAACTAAATTTGAGAATCTAAACAATATAAAGAATTAAACTGTTTCAAAATTCATCATTATGGTTTATAACTTTAGAATATATTTTGGTAACTGCAAGAACACTGTTGTTCGTAATCTTGCGTCATTAGTTACGTGATACCCTTCGAATACAACAAAATATCCCAAGAATAGATTTCTTAAATATTTACAGGTTCTTGCGTAATGTGTGTGTAATAATCTTGAAGGCCGTTCCAGTAACCAAAATGGGAGTCGAACCCACGAAACGTTGGAGTGTATTCTCTTCTGAAGTATCCCAGATGCCATTTTCCAATTGCGTGTGTTCTGTACCCTATCTCTCTTAAGTACTGCAATTCGGATAAGTAATTTCATTTACTGTTCAAAGTATTCACCTTCGAAATAAACGGCTCATATAAACACCTCACAAGTTATTAATAATGAACCATTTGAGGAATTCGAGATGTTAAGAAAGTTGATGAAAAAACAAACCTCGGGAAGTAGTTTTTCGCTCAACGGAAGTCCTCTCGGTTCACTAGGAAGAAGAACGGAATGTTGCATGCCAAGATGAATTGGATTTTTTCCGGTCATTAGAGCAGTCCTACTTGGCGTGCATAACGCAGGAACGTAATGGCTGTTCAGGATGATTCCGTTGTATGCAATAGCGTCGATGTTCGGTGTAGGAATTTGATCGGATCCATGAAAACTCACGTCGTTCCATCCCTGTGTAATTTTCAATGATTTTCAATCATTAATCGATGAAAATCTATCTCCAATTATGTATGGAACTACAACTCCACGGACATGTGATTAAAATATTCTTCGAAGAAATTTGGTTTTGAGACACATGAGTTTCCCGCACTTCACTTTCGATTACCATAAATCAATTTCATTTTAGCTGAAAGTAATTAGTGCGGAAATTATGACTTCATAGATGTCTGATTAAGAGAGAGTTAAGGATTTTGATTATAGAAAAACGAAAAATGAATTTAATTTAGCTGTAATGTTACACTGATTTAATTAATTATATATTTTTTTTTAATTTTTTTTGTAATATTCATTTTTAACGTATGTTCATGTCACGTTAACATTGTTAATATTTATAAATTGTAGATGCATTTTTTTGTGTTATTTTAATTATTTTCATACGTGAATATAATGCTCGTTCAAATTTCTCGCCATATTTCTTCAAATTTACAACTGCACAATCTTTCAAATTCTTGCAACAAACCTTTACAAATGTTTAAACCATTAAATTATCAAATGTTAGGATTTATAGACTTTCGAGTTAATAAATTTAACCATTCTTGAATGTATATAGTTTCAAGTTAGTAAATTTAATCATTCTCGAATTGTTAAACATTCAAGTTAATAAATTTAATCATTCTCGAATTGTTAAACATTCAAGTTAATAAATTTAATCATTCTCGAATTGTTAAACATTCAAATTAATAAATTTAATTATGCTCGAATTGTTAAACTTTCAAGTTAATAAGTTTAACCATTCTCGAATTATTAAACTTTCACATTAATGAGTTTAACCATTCTCGAATTGTTAAACTTTCACATTAATGAGTTTAAGCATTCTCGAGTTACTAAAATTTCAAGTTAATAAGTTTAATTCTCGAATTAAACTTTCAAGTTAACCTTTTGCGCTCGAGTAGCAACTCTCACTTGCCATTTTAAATATGTAACTTTTTTAACTACAATATTGTGCACGCCGTATTTAAACGTATGGAAACAAACGACACTTGCGGTTAATAAACAAACAATTTCAACAAAATTAATCAAACTTTTCAACTAGAAAGTTTCACAGTAGCTATTTGCCAACAATGAAAATACTTTCGAGGGCAAAGGGTTAATAAATTTAACCATTCTCATATTGTTAAACTTTCAAAACATTAAAACAACCGCGAATGTTAGAGAACAAGTATCAGTTAGAGCAGCAAATATATTAGAAAGAATGTTCATTAATACTAAAACTGCCAAAGGTTTTAAATGACCCTTCTACAAATTTCCTGTGACCAAATATTTCAAATAGCGAAATTTGTTAAGATGATCACGGCATCTGATTGTCATCAAGATGAAGAACCACTAAGTGCATTCATTTATGTTTCATTGTTTATTAATTTATTTTTCAACTTCATTTTTAACACTAGATTCACGGAACGAGCCAATATTTCTTACTTTCAATTACAAAAACTACAAAGAAGATTTTATCGAAATGTATGTTAACTTTTGTCAAGATAAAGGATCATTGTATAATCCAGTTTACAATTCATACTTTATTTAGATTCTCCTCTAATCTAGTTTTAATTTTAGAATAAACGGTCTGTACACGGCCGTAAATCTAGTGTTAACATCAAAATAATAGTGATTTATACGTCGGTAGTTTAAGTGTTAAACGAATTCAATATTCAAACGTTAACCTTTCCCGTACTTTGACGAATCCGACTCGTGACGCACTCACAGCGCGAATGAAACAAATTTTTAATACTCCTCAACTTGAAGTTCTGGTCCGATCATAATTCTTGTAG
The DNA here is from genome assembly GCA_947623535.1 of Coelioxys conoideus. Classification (NCBI taxonomy): domain Eukaryota; kingdom Metazoa; phylum Arthropoda; class Insecta; order Hymenoptera; family Megachilidae; genus Coelioxys; species Coelioxys conoideus. The sequence continues at coordinate 7,166,211 of OX392451.1, read as the reverse complement.
TCAAAGATCTCCGAACATAAAATACTCGCAGCATTTAAATTTCCTTCGTTCGTTTTAATATTACAGCTATGAATAGTTAGTTCTGTCTGACGCATCTGATAAATAAATGGCACGCCAGGTACCTCACACTCACCACTTTGTTCAATTCAGCAATTTCTAATTAGTATTCTCAAACTAAATCTACGATGTTGTACATACGACGTATAAACGCAATAAAACAACTAATAGCAGCAATTAATAATATAGAGATAATAACTTGAAAAGAATATGTCAAACTTTTCAACTAAAATGTTTTGGAGTCGTTATATGTTATCAGTAAAAATACTTTCGGGTGCAAATGGTTAATAATCGTGAATCGATGATCTCACCAAATCGTCAGCAAGGATGATGATAATATGGGGCTTCTGTTTGTTCCGCTGTCCATCTGCATGTTTCGCGTCCTCTTTGCCGGGTTTCCCCGATGTTGGAAAGTTGCTTTTCACTTTCAGCAACGACGAGAAGAATATAGCACCGACGCTGGTCACCATAAGCTCCGCGACAAACATCACGGTAAACAGCGTTGTAATCCACGCGACATTCATTCCGAATCCAACTGCAACAATCATCGGAGTAATTAACTGAATTAGCTGCACTTGCATTTTTATTTCCGTTCGTTATTGTCTGATCGGCGTTGTCGAACATCTGCCATAACAAGACCCTACGATCCGATTTCGAAAGAGAAACCGCGAACGACGTTTGTCCATATCGATTGAAAAAAACACGAAATCTTACGTAGATGGAAAATCGGAAGAATGATCGCGATGGACGACATTATCCGCGATTGGTTCTCCATTTTTCGCGTTTCCGTCTGGCCAGCATGACTTCCGGTCGAGCAGAGGTACCGATCCGCGGATCGTCGAAACTGGTCGCCGGCAAAGCGAGAACTGACTGGCTGGCCAACTCGGGACTACTTGGTTTATTACCACTTTGTATTTTCTGCACGAAGAGGAGTAAAGGGAGGATCTGGAGCATAACGATGGTGGTCTTCTGGGGGAAGAAATAGAAAGAGCTTATGGCTAGAGTTTCGGGGGATAACGTCTGGTTACGTCGTGAGAAAATTGTAATTATGGATGTCTGGTGACAAAGTATGGTCTAGGGGAAGTAAACGTCGAGATCAAGGAATTTGTTATTGAGTCGTTCGACAATTGGTGGTTTAATAGAGAATTAGTTTCTCCAATAATATAATTACATTGAGAGAAAATTGTAATTATGGATGTCTGGTGACAAAGTATGGTCTAGGGGAAGTAAACGTCGAGATCAAGGAATTTGTTATTGAGTGGTTCGACAATTTGTGGTTTAATAGAGAATTAGTTTCTCCAATAATATAATTACATTGAGAGAAAATTGTAATTATGGATGTCTGGTGACAAAGTATGGTCTAGGGGAAATGATCGTCAGGAACAATGAATTTGTTCTTGATTTATCCAACGATTTGTTGTTTAATAGAAAAGTAGTTTCTCCCAAAAAGTGATCTAACATTTTTCTCGTCCATCGATGATTACATTTATTTATTTGCAATTTAGTCAACGTTAATAATTTGTTCTTGAGTCATTGAACAATTCGTTAATTAATTCGCGAGGTAATTGTAATTATGGATGTCTGGTAATAAAATATGGTATAATGGAAGTCAACTTTGTGATTCCAAATTCGGAAACATGTTCGTTCAAGTAGTATAGTAGTACAGTAAGTAGTACAGTAAGTGAAAAAATATCTCTGGTTAAATGAAATAGTGAAAGAATACCATATTCTAAAAAGAGCACTGTATCTTATAGTAATATAATAGCACAGAAAAATAGTGAGCTGACAGAACAATAACATAGTAACATATCAGTGTAATAAAAAAGTGGAATAGTACTCTAGTTTACGGATGATATTAGAAAATCATACCATAGCAGTAGAGCAAAATTAATAATTGAAAAAATTCAGCAAATAATAAACTTTCGAATCTCCCGCCAACCTGGAAATACTCTAACCGTCCTGTATTCGAAATCTCTCTTTATATGGCCAATTTCAAGAACACGCCGTTCTAACAACTATTACGCCAGGAGTTCAATTTCAAATGATTTACAAATTTAACTCTTTCGTCATGTTCCACGTTCTCGTACAGGATAAACGTTAATAAAATTAAAAAACAGTGAAATATATATAGTTACGTAACAAGTAAACGTTCAAGTTTTTCCGGCAACATTTAAGGTATTCGATGGTATTTAGATCGTGCGAAGCAGCTCTCGTATACGCAGCTTTTCTTTTTCCTATTTTAACGAAAGAAAAAACATGGTGCGTTTATAGCCTTGCACGCACGTTTTTTTTTTTACACCGACGTCGTTTTCTTCGTGCTAATCGCTCTAGTTGCAACAATCTTTTCTCTCTACAAGTTTCTTTACACTACATTTAGTGTAAATGGAATTAGAGTATTCGCAACATTATGATTTAGTGTGAATAAACGCTAACGTACAGAATAATCCCTCGGGTAAATATTCAGCCTTTAAATTATGTTACATTCGAAAATAATCATAGTATGATTAAATATAAAATCAACGATGAAGTATAAAATGTTCCCTCAGTCATAAAATTAATCTTCAAATTAAGTTAGGTTCAATAATATTCTTCGTAAATCAACCCTAAATTACAAAATGATCTCTCAGTCAAACAATCAGCCTTCAAATTAGGTTAGACGCATAAATATTCGCTGCGAATCAACATTAATGTATAAAATGATTTCTCAGTCAAACAATCAGCCTTCCAATTAGGTTAGATGCATGAATATTCGCTGCGAATCAACATTAATGTATAAAATGATTTCTCAGTCAAACAATCAGCCTTCCAATTAGGTTAGACGCAAGAATATTCGCTGTGAATCAATACTAATGTATAAAATGATTTCTCAGTCAAACAATCAGCCTTCAAATTAGGTTAGACGCATGAATATTTGCTGTGAATCAACATTAATGTATAAAATGATCTCTCAGTCGAACAATCAGCCTTCAAATTAGGTTAGACGCAAGAATATTCGCTGTAAATCAACACTAATGTATAAAATGATTTCTCAGTCGAACAATCAGCCTTCCAATTAGGTTAGACGCAAGAATATTCGCTGTGAATCAATACTAATGTATAAAATGATTTCTCAGTCAAACAATCAGCCTTCAAATTAGGTTAGGTACAAGAATACTCGCAGTAAATCAACACTTCTCTATAAAATGATCTCTCAAACAAATAATCAACGCTCAGGTAAAGTTAGGTTCGAAAATATTCGTAATGGATAATCAGTAAAGTACAAAATAATGCCTCAAACAAGTCATACAGATTACTTGTATTTAACACTAGAACTACCAACCAATCAAAATGACTGGTTTCGGGTTTGACATTAAATGCCATAAATGTTTGTGGGCCGAGGTTTTGTCAAAATATCTGTCACGTCTTATTCGGCTAATAAATGGTTATATATGTTACATGATGCTGTAATATTTATTCATTTATTTTTCTACTTTATTTTCAATTCGAAAGCAAGTATTCATTTAATGTCGATATTTCTAGTGTTAATTAAAGAGACTGACTAAAATTGTATACCCGAATACATTTCGATTTTTATCCAGATAAAATGTTAGTGTACACGGCAGCTTACGTTCCGCTTATTTCGCTGTTTCTCTATTTTATTTTCGATCGAGAAGTATACATCGTATGTCCGTGGTTTTATTGTAAAATCACAAGGAAGCACCGCTACTTCCATGTTTTTTTATGTGTGAACGATTTTACGACCACCCTGAATGCGCAGCGTGTGTTTATTTACTCAAATGGCCGTGAACAGGTAATCGCGCGATAATAAACGAACCGGAGGTTAAGAAACTTTTGTACGATTTTAGTACGTAGAGAACGTGCATCGCTCGTACGTTTTTTGAACTCGAATATCTTGATAAAGATCCATCGAGGTGATTTAAATTAAAACACGAAAAAACATTGCATCAAATCGCGTTCGGCAATCGCGCGTCACGCGTGTTGCTGCTGGATGAAATCGCATCGTGATTAACGCACGTGAATCGTTATAAATCGTATTCCAGTTAATGGCTTTCTTCATTTAATAATTAATCAGCATGTCGTCCTTAAAGAGTCGCGTGTATGAACGAAACATTTCCCCGTTGCTAACGGGCTCCGCATCAACGCCTCATCAACGTTAATTAATAAGTTCACATCATCTTGCACGCGAAAATTCTTCAACGTCCGTTGAAAATAACGGGTTCCTTTAGTTCTTCAACAATTCGTTCATTCATAGAACATCGGTTTCTCCCAAAAAAACAATCTAATTTTCTCGTTCGTCGATGATTATTGTCAATTATTTATAACTTAATCGACATTTAAAATAACGAATTTGTTGTTCTAAGTCATTCAACAATTGGTTAATTAATGGAAAGTCATTATCTTCTATAAATATTATAAAAATGTTCTTGTTCATCGATGACTATGATCATTTATTTGCAATTTAGTTAACGTTAAAATTAATAAATTTATTCTTGAGTCATTCAACAATTCATTGATTAATAGAAAATCAGTTTCTCCTAAAAAATAATCTAAGAAATTTCTCATTCATCGATGATTATGGTCATTTATTTACGACTTTATCAACGTTAAAATTAATAAATTTGTTCTTGAGTCATTCAATAATTCATTGATGAATAGAAAATCATTTTCTCCTAAAAAATAATCTAACAATTTTCTCGTTCATCGATAACTATGGTTATTTATTTACAACTTAATCAACGTTAAAAATAACCAATTTGTTTGAGTCATTCAACAATTCATTGATTAATCGGATTGTTCTTATTATGGTTATTTATTAGCAACATAATCGACGTTGTAAGTAACAAATTTGTTGTTGAGTCATTCAACAAGTGGTTGATTAATAGAAAATCAGTTGTCCCACTAAATATATCAACAATTTTCTCGTTCATCGATGACTATGGTGATTTATCAGCATGAAGATGTAAATATCGTGACGCCGTGTGCGAACCTTTCAAATAGAAATCTGAAATCTCACTATACCGAACGTGGAATGTGCTAATCATGATAAACGATTACCTACCAGATTTCCAATATAAGTAAATATTTATACAATAAAGCTATAACCTAGATGCAATCGTTATGCTAGGCGCGAATTTGAATCGCAATAATGGCATTGTAATCTTAATAGATCGAGACACGCTAAATTACAACCAAAATATTCACATTAACAAATGTGAAACATGAAAGTCAATTAATATTAATGTTCTCGCCTCAACACTTGTTTAGCAGTATATTAATTACATCTGATAGGACCGTGAGTGGATTTGCAAGTCTCAATGTTTTCAAATTACCATGCCTCCAAATTTCTACATTCACTGATCTCTATGTCCCCACATTTTTAGATTCTCATGTCCCTAGTTTTTTAGATTCCTAAACTCTCAAAGTCTTGAATTTCTAAATTACTAAATTATTAAATTCCAAAATTCCTAAATTCCTTAATGACCAAATGCATTTCTATGTCCCCAAAGATCTGAATGACAAAATCCCTAGATTCTCATATCCATAAATTTCTAAATCCCAAATTTCCAAATCCCAACATTTTTAAATCTCTATATCCCTAAATTCCTAAATTCACAGATCTCTAAAATCGTGAATTTCTAAATTCTCAAATCTCAAAATTCCGAAATACCAAAATTTCTATTCAACATTTCCCCCAAAATGCTACATTCTCACGTTCCAAGATTACCAAATCCCTAAATCCCCAAATTTCTGGCATCCCAAATACTCTAACTCCCAAATTGCTACATTCCCTAATCCCTAGACTTCCAAATCTCTAAATCCTCAAATTCCTAACCCCCTAAATACCTAAACCTTTAAATCACTCAACTTTAAAATCTCTAACATCGCAAGTCCCTAAATCCCCAAATACCTAAACTTCCATATATCCAATTTTCAAACGACCTAGTTACATCTACGCCTATTCGTAAATGATTCTGAAATTTCCCTAGAAAACCCTTAAGATCGTTGGTGAAAAAAATTGTACAGGTTCACAAAAACTAAATAAAGTTCATCGGCAATAAAAAATAGTATAGTATCACGTAACGAATGTAAAATGAAACAACGTGAACATAAGTGAACGTATTGATACATAGTTTTTTCTGTCAAAATTTCTGTCGCTGCACCGAAATTTCGGATATCGTTCGTGCTTACCTTAGGACACAATGCAATGCACTTTCTTGTCGACCAGTCTGAGGGAGACTGAATTTGTTTAATCCACCGTTAAGCAATGCACAGCCTCGAGAATAGTTTTTACATTTCAGCCATGATCGATCAGGAGTGGAAAGAAAATTATCGAAACCAAGGTGGAATAACTAAGTAACTATAATTACTCGAGAAATCTTCGTTGATGGTCCTTCAAATTTTAGAATCTCGCGAATGCACAAAGTTCTTCAAGAAAATGATAAATAACAGTGGTTTTTGTCCAACTCTATTTATTATGCTTCTTCTTCTCTTTTTCATCCGAAAACTGCCTTAAAATATCTAACAATTTACTGTAAAATAACTTGGTATAAAAATATATTTGTTAATAGACTTATTAAATTGTCAAGAAAATATTTTACTAATATTTTACCGCCTCGTATCGTTCACAATTTTGTTAACATTGTATCATTTTTAGTATTTTATTTTACCTGGATGCTTAACTACATTTCCGTTTTGTTCTTCGATTACTTCACTATTTTACTATTTTATCATCTTTACCATTTCGCTGCTTAACCTTTTCTACCATTTCGATATTTCATCATTATCATTCAACTTACCTTTCAACTGTATTTTCTATTTCACCATCACACAATTTTCTTACTTTATCATTCCATCATCCTTACCATATCGCCACTTAACATATTGACTGTCACACGAAAACTATTGAAAATTGCATTACGTAGTATTTTCATTTTGAACAAACCTCACCAGATATTTCCACGATACTCTGTTATATTTATTTTCCATAGTTCAAAGTAAATTATGCGAGCGTTTTCAGTTAGAAAAGATAACAAATTTTTTATAATCTAACCGTTAAATCCGTATAGAAATTGGAGTGTCAGTCATATATAGGTGACATGGCAGTCAAAGTGTTAACCTTTTCTACCATTTCGATATTTCATCGTATCACCTTATGCGTATTTTTTACCTCATCATCACATACTTTTCTTATTACGTCGTTTTATCACCCTCGCCATTTTGTTCCATTACAAATGCCACCATTTTGTGATCTCGCGATTATGCCAACGAAACCTTGCCTACTTCGATCACATAATTTTCTTATTACGTAGTTCTATCACCCTCGCCATTTTGTTCCATTACAAATGCCACCATTTTGTGGTCCCGCGATTGTGCCAACGAAACCTTGCCTACTTCGATCACATAATTTTCTTATTACATCGTTCTATAACCCTCGCCATTTTGCTGCATTACAAATGCCACCATTTTGTGGTCCCGCAATTGTACCAGCGAAAGATTCCCAACTTCGATCAACAATCGAAAACATCACCGATGCAAATAGCAACGAACAAAACGATGACACGATTCATTCATTATTAAACAATCCATTATCAGCCACTTGAAACGACTGTCACGCGAACAATTATACTACCAAATCCTCCAGCGTTCAAAGAAACAGTCTCTTCTTCCTTTCGCAACAATCTACGTCCGTGAATCGATAATTACTACGATTGCGCAATATTTGTTAACTGTAACAGGCCCCGTTTCGTGCGCCGTAACAACTATCGTATTTGGGCGATAGTTTATTTCGTAATACCTTTCACTTCCCGGATTCCATAGGCGAGAATAGTGCAAAACGCGAATTCGATTGTAGCTGAAAAGTTGCGAAACCGCGAACCAGCCTCGAACTGCGCGTAAAACAACACGAAATGGAGCATTTCAATGTTACCTGGCCGATATCAGTACCTTGACCACGTTATTATTCACGCCACGATTATTTTAACAACGCTATTAGTGATCGACTATTAAATATGATTCCCGTTAGGGTATTTAGTTGCGAAGTGTAGTATTAAAAAATATGCTTTCTGAGCATGATATATTTGTCGGAAGTGCACGCAAACTTAATCCAACACTTTTTGGCGATGTTTTTCGATCAATCATAAGTTTTGATTAATAATGGTTTGATGATTCAATTATATCTTGATAATTGCCCTCGGGTTCCTATATGGGTATATCGATGGACCCTTGAATCCCTAGGTACGCGAGGATCTATAAACACTAGATCTATGAATACTGAAAGCTATGAGTCAGTAGCTACCCAGATTCCAGATTTCTAATTCCCTGGATTCTGCAGTAATTTAATCTCGAAATCCTGTATACTGTACATATTGAATTCTCTGGATAAAAAGATTCTTAAATCCTGAAATACCTATATTACGAATTTTCCAGATTGTGGAATTTTATCTTTCGAAATTCCTATATCCCGAAATCTCTGAAGCCTGAAATTCCTACATCGCGAAATTCCTATATCCCGAATTTTCTATATTCCGAAATCCCTATGCATGGCAGTTCTATCTCTCGAACTCCCTAAACCCCAAAATTCGTATATTCCGAAATCCCTATTTCCCGAATTCTCTATTTCCTAAAATTCCTATATTCCGAAATCCCTATTTCCCGAATTATCTATTTCCTAAAATTCCTATATTCCGAAATCCCTATTTCCCGAATTCTCTATTTCCTAAAATTCCTATATTCCGAATCCCTATATCCCGAAATTCCTACACCTCGAAATATCTCTAAATTCCCAAATCCTCGTCTCTCGAACTCTCTACACACCTGAAATCCCTACATCCAGAAATCCCTACGTGGCGACAGTCCTATTTCTCGATTTCCCCATATTCCAAATCTCTATATCCCGAAATGGCTTCATCCCAAAATCCCTATATCCCGAATTCTCTATATGTCGAAATCTTTAACTCTAGGAATCGCAATATCGCCAGCTTTCAGTTACAAAATGTGTTCCTATCGCATACTACATATATCGCCCCTTTACTTCAAATAATTTGTACGAATAACAAATTGCGTAAGAGTTACATCAATTTTCAACGTAACGCAGTATTATTTCATTTAAGTATCGCTGGCATTAAGTCGGTTCCATGCAAGTGATTATACGTGTTTTCGAACAGCGTCGCCTCTGAAGATGTAAAGTCAATCGTCGATAGAACTGTTTCAATTATTTTTCGAGCACATGGAGTGTTTAAACCCCTTGCCGTACTGCAATAATTAGCGTTGCTATTTATTTCTCAAATGCGTCAGACAAAATTAACTATAAAAAGAAATAATAATTTCCAAAAAATTCGTCAAATTTTTCAACACGAATGTTTTACTGTCACTATTTGCCAACAATAAAAATGCATTCGAGTGCAAGGGGTTAATGTCGTGGTGTTTTATATCGTAAACGCTAACTTACATGTATGAAGATTTCAGACATCGGTTGTAACAGATTCGTCTGGATACACGCGAATGATCACCGGTTGTAAAAAAATGTCGGTGCATTAGTCGCGATCTCTAACTCTCCTCGGTTTTCTCTCATTCTCTGGCCGAACTCGGCTGAGTTATTAATTGTTCGCTGACGCTTGGAATTAGTTATAGCAATCGTACCTTTTTATCGGGAAAATTACACAACGGCGTTACCTAATGGACACCGTGCGTTTGAAAATTGCATTTCGAACGGGAAAAGTGTGACGGCCGGTTACGGCAGTCACGAATTTCATTTAAAATCCGGCTTAACTAATCACTTAATTTTCGGTTATGGTCACACGGAGCGAATTTATGAGACGGCTTTAGCTCGTTTAATGTTTCAAGTGCCATTTCGAAATTTATGGGGCACATTGATCTATTTAGCGTAATATAGTAATCATATTTGTATATTCCCGAATTAATAATCTCCCAAGTTTGAAGATTCGAATACTTGGACAAGTATATGTATAAATCTGCCAATGCCATTTGTAGCTTTCAAGAATCTCTGTGCTACGACGATGGTAACATGTTAACGTGCAATGTAAATGGTGGCAATATAAGAAGATTGCACCGTAGCTTAAAAATCTGACTTATTCGAATAACCTGAAACGAGGGTTTAATGGGAAATAAAAATGTACACCCTGTATATATTACAATAACAAAATCTTTATTAACTGAATATAACAATTACAATTTAAATTCTAATAAACATTCGCTTTGGAATCAACGCGCTGACCGCCATATTGGAGCTGTTCGACTTTCTTCATTTTGGTCAACTTTCTTTAACTTCTGTTTCATTAGGATTTAACAGAAAAATTGAGGGAATTGCATTTTGAAGAAAAATACACGCGATTTAATATTTCGTCTTCTCCTCTTATGGTCTTACTTCAGTCTGCAACAATTTATGAAATTTTATTAAATGTTATGATAGTATTGGAAATTAGAGTTTTTTGGTATAATAATTTTATGTGGGGTAATATTATTAAAATTAATATAAGTGATTAGGTTAATTAAAATAGGTGATTTGTTACTTAAAACGCTAGGTGAAGAAATTTTAAGAATTTTTTTGCGAGGACGAAGGACCAACTGATTTTAGGGTCCTCCTGCGGGGAAACTGTGAAACTGTGAACAAAGATCGTCGATCTAGTGACATCTTTAGTGAATGATCAATCCTTGTTCCAAGTTCCACGGTTTCGCCGCATGATGTCACCAGTAAACTTTTTTAGTCACTAACTGTCCTTTACATTCGAATTTTTCCCCCAAATTTTGTCTGAATATTATTGGTAACTAGAAAACATTAAAACTTACAGCTCCGGAAGTGCAGTCATACCTACACTCGAACCGTGAGGAATAATTGTAATTTCTGGAATCTGGAAAGTAAATATTTATTAATGATTTGCATCGAGGCTCGTTTCGAGTGTACTTAACAAATAAATTTACTACGTGCATTAAAGGTTACTGTATGCAATATACACATTTCTTTTTCTGCAGAGCATTAAGCAACAACGCTTTTTTTAAAAATCAAACATACTTGTACAACAGGTGGTTATAAATTAAATACTTTGTACATTTACAGAAACTTGGATTGCAAATGAGTAATTAGCATAAGAAATGGTAGAAAACAAAAGTGGATCAGCAGACATATTTTTGTTTCTCATTGTCCCTTGATTTTCGTTTATAGATCTCGATATCCGAACAGTAGACAATCAGAACAAAGGTGTAGTATAAAATAAAATTGTTGTACTCACTTCAACGTGCTCTGGTGTTTCTATAGCATAAACTACAGCTGCTGCGATGTCCTCCGGCTGCAATGACGGTAATTTGACACCTGGTGGTAGTGCGCCTCTCGCCATTTCCGTATTCACTACTCCAGGACTGATGCTCTGCGAAAAATATTTAAATATAAGAAAAAATATGTAAACGTAAACATTTTACCACGTCTTAATTCTTAACACTCGAAAGGACTTTTATCATTGGCAAGTTTCACACAATTTCTAATTGAAAATTTTGATCAATTTTGTGGAAATTATTATTTTAACCAAATCAATTAATTAATTATTAATACATTAATTTATTGATTTAAATTTGTAATAATTCTAAATCATATTTAATAAATTAATATATTAATAATGAATTAAATTAATCTATTAATAATGAATTAAACTAATTTATTATTAATTAATTAAACTATTATTTTCATTTTGTGGAAACTATTAGTTCAAAGATCACACATGTAACACTAAAATTAATATAAAAAATGTTTATTATAATTGTTCTATTAGACAAAATGTCGAATTAGTCGCCGCTCGGGGGCAAAGGGTTTATTATTCGAACCGCAAAATAACTTAAAAAACAGTTAACTTTCTGAAATACGATTTTGACATGATAGGTAACAGTGGTTCTCATACGTTTCACGAACGTGTGCGGTAAAATTAAAAATAAAGAATCAGAGTAAGAGGTAAAGTGTCAGAACTTACAGTTATTTTGACCTTCAAATTGGCAATGATTATTTCATGACGCAGTTCCGAGCCCAAAGCGGTCAAACCGTATTTACTGGGACAGTACATACCAAGAGGTATAGGTATACTCTCAGCATAATGGCCGGCGATGCTGTCGAAATTGTCAGATAATATAGCAATCGAATATTACCGAATGAAACGAGTTAATCCGCATAATTATTTACCTATTGATGTTGACTATGTGTCCGGGATGGTTTCGTTGTTTCATAGACTTAACAGCTTCACGCGAACATATTGTGGGAGCGATGAGATTAGTGTCGATCACTTTGTAATATACCTCGGTTGGTGTATCTGTAACAGAGCATTTACGTTCACGCTATATTCATGTTGTTACTATACTATACGTATAGCAACGTACTGTATGTACAATTTAGGCTATCTTTAGTTAAAGGGAAGTTTCAGATCTCATTTACGTTTATAGTTCCTAGCAAGATATAGCGGGGTCGTAAATTCTTCGGAATGCAAAATGATCTAAGTTCATTGTCGTACGATATCGTTGACTATGTTAGATCATAAAAATGTTTCTGTCTCTTTTACTACTGAGACAATTTATGGCAAGTTAGTCTTTTCGAATATTCTAAATATTGTGCGGAATTGGGTATTAAATTAGTGTTGTATGGACAGCAGTCAGTCGATAGCAATTTTTGTTTCATTTGGGACGAAATTTTCAGGAACATTTTGCAAATAGTTTACATTTACGACCTCGCTATGCTTCTGTGGCTACTATACACGGTGTAGAATCTGTTAGTGTAATATCCGTAGAAGGTCGTCCGTAATAACATAATTGTCCTTAAATTCTCGAAGAAAATGAAGCTTGAATATACTTTTAATACAAGTTGGTACGTTCTTAGGAATCTACGTATTCATACTGAATGTATACAAATGGTTCAAGAAAGTGAAACTGGAATCTGTGCTTTTTTATTTCGTTAACCAATACACTAATTAAAAGTTATTCTCATATTAAACATCGCATGAATACTTCGCGAAACGTCTCTGCTTCACAATTTTTCTTTACTTTTAAATTCCATTATTTTTCAAGAAATTTTAACGATTAATAATAATTAAAGAGTTCTTTGCGAATACTTAAGAAATACGTTTAAACATAAATTCTGCGTACTTTTCGCATCAATTTTTCACACGAGTGAAGTTTTGCAGAACCAAGTACGAACACTAATTAATTTCAGAGTTACTATTTACTTCCTGAATGGCTACTAGTCATGAAATCTATTACGCAACATTTAATAAGTAACGGAATATATTTTCCGGTTTGCTACAACGACTTTGTGATAATAAACATGTATGCCATACATTGTATGGTATATCGCATGAATTATGGAGTGCATGAAGATATATTCTGGTTGTTTGAAGATCTTAACATTTTATTGTTAGTTCAAGTAGGAAATTGAACTATAATCGCATTTTAAATTGGAGTTCCTCAAACGCTTGAAGCAATTTTTATTATCGTATGTGTGTGAATCCAATTGAGGGCTAATTTAAAGTTTGTATGTTCGCTAATACCACACAAGGTCGTTTTGTATAACAGTAAATAAAATGGCGGTGCGGAGGAAGCCCATCCATCACTCAAATAAATTAATCGCAGTACATCTATGTTAATTCTTGATTGTTATGGTGTATGATAGGTTAAATTGAAACAAATTCTTTTTTAAGTATGTAGTTATAAATTTGAATACTCGAGGTCATAATATTTGATGTTTGAAAATTTCTGAATTTAAAGGTCAACAATTTTAGAATCCATACATTTAAAGATTTATTAATTTGAAAATTTAACATTGTTATAGTTTGTAGCAATATTATACATTGCATCGTTATATTCGCATGATTGTAACATAGTATACGCCCAACAAAAATACGCATGTTTGCAAAAACCAAAAGGTCATCTGGTTTTTGAACGATGATATATACATATAGCTGGACATATGTAAAAAGTATATTTATACTTCAAACATGATTATCTGCTTTCGCAGATAATTGCATGATATACTATATTCCTCTCGTCACTGACATTGAATGTAATTTAGATGACATTACGTGTCTCTGACTATAATTATGAACATGATAGTTTGCTATCTTTCATTACTCAAATAATGACAAAGCATAAATTCTCATATCAATAAAACGATAAAATATCTTACTACATTTTTGTTTATTCTGTAACCTATCACAGAATGACTTTTCAAAATCGAGTAACGAGCCGTGCAAGTAATTACTATAATACGTCAGAAGATAGTGTTTTCTCGTTATCTTTGATAATCGTTTAATTGTTGCTCGCTTAATGAATCTAGAAGGTTTAACATAAAATAAATTTAGACATGATGTCAATAGAAACACGTATACACATTCAATCGTTATATTCCATAATGATAATGCGAAGAATGACAAGAAGATATAAACAAACATCGCTCGGCCTGTTTCGTATTCGGAAGTATCACGCAGAAAGGATACTGACATGTTATTCTACTTTCTGCAGCAAACTTATTCGCCATGATCAAGTGTGCAGAGTGTTCCAATAAAATCTATCCACGCTTTCTCCAAACTTTCTCAAGTTTTGTTTCTTCCAAAATGAAAATACATGGTTAATGACTACATTTTAAAAAAAAGACATTGCTTATCCTAAAATGACCTAACCTAAGCAAATAATATAAGCATATTATTATAAGCAATAATATAAATAATAATATAAGCAAATGGTATAAGCAAATTCTATAGTCAGGTTGCCCCAACTTTATGATATAGTATGTTAAAGTAATGTCGCGCTAAGATATTAGTGTCAATGAAAAATGTTACAAGCAAACTTCACAAAAATACTGCAGTGAAAAACAATTAAAAAATACGACAACACAGGTCTCCAATCAAATTCTCAAAAAGTTCATGAAAAACGAGTGATTCAGAATCGGCTATGCAATTTCGATATTTATACGAATGTTGGTGTTCGCAAAAATTTATTCCTCAAATATCGAGTTAACTTTAAACGAATAATAATGAGATTTTACCGAGGACGGAACTATTAACCGCCACTCCAGCATTGTTCACGAGGATGTCGACACCGCCCAGTTCCTTTTCGACCCATTTGAACGCCTTCAGGATCTGATCCTCCTTTCTCAAGTCGCATTCGAGAGGATAAAACTTATCCTTGCCCAACTTCGCGCTCAGTTCCTGAAGTCTGTCTAGTCTTCTCGCGAGACCGACGACTTTTACGCCTTTTTTCACGAGAGCCTCGGCCGTTGCTTCTCCGATTCCGGAGCTGGCACCAGTCACGATTGCTACTTTTCCGACCCAACGATCCATTCTTTCCTGTACCGTGGACCACACTGTTGCGCGTGTGGATCGTCTTCGACTTTATATGGGATGTACGTCTTCCAATCACCGCCACGCTACCACCTACTTGTGATAATTTAGATTTCCAGACGATTCGTATGAACGATACGCATGAACGTCAGTTTATTGCGTAACGAAACGGGAACATTTCTACATGATAATAAATAAGTATTTTTATTGTGTATAAGTAGTGCTGAAATAAAAGAAATGTGCGAGGTGAATGTTGAAGGTGTTGATATTATATTGATAGTGCGGTGTTGTGGTAGCTGAGCGTGTGATGAATCACCGGTTCAAGGTTATCGTTTCTAATGACATTAAGACCGTATCATTGATACGAAACTTGCGATGGAAAAGTATATAATTACTTATCTACTTCGTGCGTTCTTCGCAACCTTGCAACACCATTTTGCTAGCCTACATTTATGTGATATTACTTGTTGCTTTTTTCCTGTGCAAATATGGAGATTTTGTGGAGGACAACTTTAACGATCCGTATATTTACACGGGTATAAAAATACGACAGCGTCTAGGATCTAAGAAAAATGGTGGCTTAAGTAAATGAAAATTTCGCCATTTTTCCACCCCTGGTTGGACATTTTTAAATCCTTAACTCCACAAAATCTTAAACTCAGAGATTCGGTATTCGCGGATTTGAAACATTGGAACTTGAGAAAAATTTGGGAAAAAAAAATTATACATTGGGAAATTAAACACTCAAGAATTTTGGGATTTGAAATTTTTACTATTCGCTCGTGACGAAAGTTGTATAAATAATTTTATTGTTTATACATTATCGTATAGTTATAATAGAAAGGAATATTATAGATACTGAAATGCATTTTCTGATGTAATCTCTGGGTACTTGCTTTGAAGATTCGACACTTTTCTATTGTTTTAGCTTCGATCGCCTGCAACAAAATGTACAAATATAAAAACAAATAAAATTGTTAAGGATACTTCAGATAATCGATATTCATTTACGATACATTTTGGTGTTTAATTGAAAAGTGAACTAACCATGTGTTTATCGAACTATCTGTTCCATACTTAATCCGCCGTGGACGACCATATTTTTTTTGCCTAAATTAGGACCATCTTGATGCACATAATAATTGCGAACCGAATAAACTCTTATGTTCATTCCGAACATATTTTTCCTCGAATTGTACCTGTTATCTACATCATATTTTCATTTAATTCTTGCCTATTAATTGTCTATTAATAACTATTAATTAATCATACTTTTTCTTCTTGTTTCAAATTTTTAGGTTAAAAAGAGATGTCAGAATGTACGAATGGTCCTCGACGGATTAAATACCATGAATATGTCAGTTCATATTGAAAATTCTGAATTATTGATAATTTTTGAATAATTGAATAATTTTTTATGATAAATACAGTGATCATCAAAAATCACTTACGTTATAGAATCGGCAGCGGCACTTCCTATCGGTCTTCCCTGTGGCATAATAGTAACTTCGGGTACCTAAAAACATTTGTTTATCAAAATTATAAAATATTGATGATAATTGCCGTATAATTTTCAACGACAACTGAAAATTCTTGTCATCTTCATAGCGAGTGTTGCTTCTTCACTTACTTCAACGTGTTCAGGTGTCCCTAGTGCATATATCACAGCCCCTGCGATATCTCTAGGTTGAAGTATGGGTATTTTCGCGCCTGATGGTAGAAAATCTTGCACCATCTCCGTGTTTACTAGTCCAGGGCTGACGCTCTACGAAAAATTAGCTCGATATTATTTTGCTGTTTGATTATATTCGTTAAAATGACACTTGAATATGTCGAAAATTATTGTCTCGTTTAAACGTACTAGAAAGTGCCCTGACTAAAATAGGATGCGTGATGATTTCCAGGGCACACAGTTTGAAAGACTCAAATTTTACAAAATAAATCGTTTGAAAATAATTGAAATTTACCGTAATTTTGATATTCAACTTGGCTGCGATCATTTCGTGACGAAGTTCTGTACTCATAGCAGTCAAAGCGTATTTGCTGACAGCGTACATTCCAATCGGTGCATGCAGGGCGTCGGCAAAATGGCCGGCCACACTGTTAAAATTAAATAATTGTATAATAATTTATAGTTATGCAATAAATGTAGAGATTTCGGTAATAGCCCAGTTGCAGAAGTATGGAAAAGTGCATTTTGTCGAGGAAGATTACATTAACCGTATTGACTACAAGTTTTCTTATTCACTGTCAAATACAGTACAATCTCACTGAGTATATAGCAAACAAACAAACAAACTTTAAGCTTTTAAACAATTAATTTAAAATTTCTAAATTTCGATGTTTAAGAATTTGTAAGTCTATAAATTGTGAAGAGTGTCATGAAGATCTAAGGACTCGATCGGCCATATAATGAGAGCCGACGAGAGAAACTTAAAAATTTATCAGTTCAGAAGTTGGTAATCTTGTGAATAAGACAATTTGACAATTTGTAATTTTAAGAACGTAAAAATTTGTAAATTTGGGAGCCTAAATCTTGATAAATAAAAAACTTCAAAAAATGAGGACTTCAAAACCTGAAAACCTGTAAATACAAAAATATTTACTGAACACCAGTGTGCACGAAGGTCTCTCGCTTATCCAGCAATATAACAGGTGGCAATATAAAAGTATTTAGAGTTTCCACATTCTAAGCTGTTGTGACTGGATTATAAACTCGAAAAATAGTTCACCTGTTAATATTTATTATATGACCGGCTACATTTCGTTTTCTCATAGACTGAGAAGCTTCTCGTGCACAAATCGCAGGTGCTATAACGTTGGTATCTATTATTTTGTAATACTCCTCAGTCGGTGTATCTGAAACAACGTGTACATGTTTGTAATTTAACAATATTTCTGCAAACTTTTTGCGTATGGTAAATAACTAATAAATTTTATCGGTTTTAGGAATGTATCATTCTAACTAATATAACAAGATAGTTTAGAGCAATTGTATAATTAGAAAAGTTTAAGTAAATATGCAACTAAACAAGCTTAAGAAGGTATACTATTAAACAAACTTAACGTTAAGTACACGGTTGCCGTTACTACGCAAGATACCCGTTTATCATTTTGATATAAAGCTGAAAACAAAATAGAAACCATTTCATTGTTTAGGCATAATCTTAAGTAAATATGTATGCTTAGTGTGATTTTTGTCTTATCTTCTGTGTATTAGTATTAACACAGTAATAATGATAAATATGACATAAGTATCACTCAGCTATACTTCAGATTGAGAAAGTGAGTGTATTTATTGATGTTAAAGGAAAAAAACGTTGTAAGAAGTAGTGATGTAAAAAAACAAAAAAATGTATATTTTTACAGGTGCAATACATATGTCAATGTATGAAACGTGCGATATGTGAAACGGTAAGAACAAGACAGGCATAGTGATCGTTAGTAATATGTTTTATTTAAAACTGAAATAAATGAAGAAGCCAAATTAATATAAATAAATAAACATACATATATATACAGATGTATTTACATATTATATATTATTAATTAAATTTAAATATATATTATTTTTTATATATACACAGTCTTTGATATTATTATTATTAATAATAATTTACATAATTCCAACCCCGTTATTAATATCAGATTTTGTATATTTTTCGATAATTTATTTATTAAATTTAATAAACAATAGTAACATATTATTTATTTATATAATAAGTAATTTTGTGATACTTAAGATATTGTGAAATTTTTAATGTATCTGTTCAGAAATCACGTCCGAAATGTTTTGACATACACTGATCTATTTGTATCATATCAGAAATTTCACATATTATCTTATCTTATGTGCTTCTGAAATTTTGAATCATCAGTTAGATCTGATAAAATTAAATTACTGTCTAATTAAGTACATTATTATTTAGACATACACCACCGTTTAAAATTGAACAGACGATTTGAAATTCTGTTTTATAACATCGAATGTCATAAACTTAATTTATTTGTATCTATGACACAAAAGTGTCATAAGTGTTCTTTTCCTTTTTATAAACGTACAATCGTTGTACGATAGTTTAAAGATTTGTAGGGGTTAAATTAAACAAAAAGTTTTAATTTCTGAAAGTTTTAGTGTACATAAATATTTTACTAAACAATATGAAATTCCTCAACAAATGTTAGTAATGTTGGTACGTATTAGTAATTTAGCAATATACATATACGGTGGATTAATAATGAACCCCATTTTGAATATTAGTCGATATTATCGATGTTAGAAAAAATGAAAGGTGTACAATAAAAATGGCACAATTGAAGGAGATTCATAATTTTTTTTATAAAATATACAATCGATAGGGTGGGAGAATATTGTAGTATGGGATAGAGTAGGTAAAAAATAAAGAACCAAATAATGACACGAAAAATTCACAAGTTGAAAACAGCAGAGAACACAGCCATGTGTAGAGCAGCATGCTATAGTTACGATTAGTGTGAAGTATACTAACTTTGGCACTGCATCAGTTTGTTAGCGCATCTAATTCTAGCAAGAATTTATAAGAGTTAGATGTTCAGTATTATCTATTCACATATGCATTATCAAATTTCTAAACTCTCAAACTTTTAAGTTTTCAAATTCGTACTTCCAAATTCTCAGCTTTCTACATTTAAATTTCCAAATGACCAACTTTTTGTATTTCCAAGTTTCTACATTTTGTAATCTCAGTATTTAGAAGTCCATAAATTTGAAAACTTAAAACATAAAAGTTTCCAACATCTTAAATTTAGAGGATTGAAAATTTGCAGATTCAGAAATTCGACATTGCTATATAGTTACAACTTCATATTTTCAGCTGTATGTAATTTTAAATTCCATTTTGTTATATTTCTCACTTTGCAACCAAATTCATAAAATTGCAAATTTATGAATGAATACATTTGATACTGCTATATTCCCGAATCTCCATATTTCCAAATTCCAAATAAGCCAGTTTCATGCTACAGATTCCATCATATCCCTACATCTAGCATGCACACTAACACCTATACGCCTTCAACGTCTCTCAATGTACCCGACTCTGCTATAATTTACATATAGCAGTGTCAGTCAAAGCGTCGTAATCAGCTACCATCGAAAGATCAATCGGTATCACCTCGCCCTAGTTTCAAAAGCATATTTTACCGATAAGAGAGCAAAAATGTAGAGCCCCCGCGTTGTTTACAAGAATGTCAACACCGCCCAATTCTGTTTCGACCCATTTGAACGCCTTCAGGATCTGATCCTCTTTTCTCAAGTCACATTCGACAGGGAAGAACTTATCGCTGCCCAGTTTAGTGCTGAGTTCCTGAAGTCTCTGCAATCTTCTAGCTAAACCGACAACCTTAACACCGTGGTCCACCAATGCCTTGGTAATTTCCTCTCCGATACCGGAACTGGATCCGGTAACAATGGCTACTTTCCCGACCCAACGTTCCATGGTTCACGACGCTTTGGTCCACACTGCTTTGCTCATCATCATTCGCGGCTTTATATAGAAAGTTGTGTACGCGTGTCTGTCCATGACCATCGTACTGCCCTCTGTCTTCTTCGAATTATAACTGACGATACAGTGTGCACATTTAGCTGTTGCCAACGAACTTAAATACAGCACGGTTCAAAGGTTCTGAGCTAGTTGACGCTTGCTATGTTTGGTGGTCATGGGTACCATTGTGTTTTTGAAAATATTAACTCTTTGCACTCGAGAGCATTTTTACTGTTGGCAAATATCAACTGTAAAACTTTCTAGTTGAAAAGTTTGATTAACTTTTTTAAAAGTATTATTTTTTTCATTATTTGTAGAGTTGGGAATCTCAGTATTAAAAAATTTTAGAATGTAAGAATTTGGAAATTTGGGAATTTGTAGCTTTTAGCTTAAAGAAATTCCAAAGGTTGTAATTTAGGGCAAAAATGTAAATCTTTAATTTGCTATAAACTTGTACATTATTTTATTACAAAATATATAACTCTTATATCAAAATTAACATATATCAAAAAAATATTGTATCATATCACAGCAGTGCCTTTAATCACAAGTGTATTGAACTTATTTTGCATTAGATACATTTATCGTGCATCAAGTACAACAACTAATTATTGTTGTAAGGAAAATAAATTATTCATATATAATTTGGCTTAATAAGGTATTGTATAACATTATACAATTTCTCCTGTGTGTGTATTTCTCCTCATCTAAACAGACTAATATTTAAAAAAAAAAATTAGAATTGTCTAAATTAGGAAAGGATACGTCTTCTGATACGTTTCTTGAACATAACTCTATAACCACATTCCTTGCATTTAATTGGTTCTTTTGGATATATTTCATTATTATGATAACACTCTGTAAAATTAACAAACAATAGTATTAAAATGAAAATATCAGAATATAATTTTTATAACAGAAAATAAGTTTCACAACAAATATGGTACTCATGTAAACTGTTGGACACACTTTTTGCATTTTTAACAGTACCTGCACAGATATAAGTTGTAGACAACTTTGGAGTTGAACTTGACTTACTGGACTCCATCACGAATAAATTTTTAATTGTAATCACACAAAATTTTGGAAGAACTAATATGTTTACTATTTTACCGACAAACGAAACACGGACAAATCAATACTAACCGGTAGTATCCTAACCTGTTGATCGTGAGTACATTTGTGTCGCCTTGTTATTCATTGAGTGTAGTACTCTACTTTATCTGCAGCTAGAAAAAACTATTTCTGTATAATCGCAATTACAAATTATTTATTAAATATAGAACAATTCTTGTATCTTAAAAATATATAACAGGTCTATTTACAAATTATTAATTACAAATAAATATTTAATGTCTAAATCCATCTTGTTGAATTCAAATGAAGTTCAAATTTGAATTTAATTATATTGAGTTAAAAACGAAACTTTGAAGTTCAATTAGAAGATAATTTAACTTTTACTCGAAGGAAATTTACTAAATTTTCAACTTTTCTAACTTCCAGAAGTTCAAAACTTTCAAATTCTCGAATTCTTCCATTTCTAAATTCATGAATTCCCAAATTCCCGGAGTCTCAAACTTTCATGTTTCTAAATATTCAAAATCCCAAATTCTCGAATTTGCAAGTTTTCAAGTTCTCAAACTTTCCATATTCCCAAGTACTGATATCAAAAAGTGTCCGTGAGTCTGAATTTTCATATTCCCTGCATTCTAAATTTCCAAATTCCTATATCGCAAATTTTCGAATCTCAAGTTCCTAAATATCCAACCGTCCGAATTTCTAAATATTTCTTCGGTAACCAACATAATTTTCACGTCACGATGAATAAAATAGCCATTATTTCGACGCGAAATTGTAAGAAAATTGGCGATTACATAAAAACCCGCAAATTTGAATACATTCCCCTGCTGCAAAAGAGAAACCGGGGCTCGTGGCGATCTCCTCGACAACAGAATTCAATGAATCTAGCAACGGCCACCAGAGGCGACATCGTCGTCGCGTATCCAAACATTCCCACCAATCGGATCGCTCGGTACCGATGGCGGGATAAAACGCGCGCTATGATTGGCTAGGCAATCGCCAAGGGGACCGTGGTGGGACAACGAATAAACAGATTTCAAAGTTTCGAAGTGGTCGGCATCGGCAGAGGGAGATTTGATGTCCGCGTGCGTATGTTTCCCGCGAATGTTGCTTCGGATGTTTGCGTCGCGGCGCTTAATGTTTTCGTTCCGTACGTTTCCGTTTGTCGCGTAGTTTTCAACGATTGACACGCAATGTCACTTCGAAATAGCAAGCACAGTTCCCATGACAGTGTCGACAGTGGTTATTTGACTCTGACT
The DNA here is from genome assembly GCA_947623535.1 of Coelioxys conoideus. Classification (NCBI taxonomy): domain Eukaryota; kingdom Metazoa; phylum Arthropoda; class Insecta; order Hymenoptera; family Megachilidae; genus Coelioxys; species Coelioxys conoideus. The sequence continues at coordinate 7,142,970 of OX392451.1, read as the reverse complement.
CCGCATTCCGGTGTGCACACACCAGTACTTTCAGGATACCGATCCAGAGTATCATGCATCTCGTCGAAGAGGCATCCGCGGGCCCGTATGGACCCGCTTCAATCGGAACGGGCCCAAAGGCATCGTTCGAAATTGAACTACCTATTGAACACGTCGGAGTTCGATTATTCCGAGAACTCCGAGAGGGAAAGTTTGACACAGGAGACATCCAGCTTTAGTGATGATCGGCCGAATTTAAGTGTCGAACACTCGAGTGCGGAATTAACGGATGTCGATGATGGGTTTCGGCGTAGGACACGACGAAATTACAAGACGACAGTCCCGATAACACCAGCTTCGACGAGATTACAACTTCTCTCGCCACCCCCGTCGCCGGCGGTGCCCTTACCGTTCATAGCCTCCGAGCCCATTGAGGAAGATGTGGAAATGAAGCTAGTCAATGTGCCCCAGAGCACACCCCAGGTAACCACCTCGCCTAGACGGAAAACACCACCGCTAGCACCTCGTATAATTATCTCGCCAACCTGTCGGAAAGATTGTCCCGCGATTAGTTCGGCGGATAATCAAAAATTAAGCAAGCTCTCTATTAAGGACCTCTCAGCCATTGCCGATATTAAGCCAAAGAGGCTGGACTTCAGTCACCGTGCCATATCTGTTGCATTGTATCGTACCAGGGCTACACCGGACTACACTGGTAGAGAGACAGTTGATATATTAGCAATGCTCGGGGAGAAAAGCAATCACTGGAGGATAGTCTCGAAGATATTGTCATTCCTAGGACCACAGGATCTTTGCTCAATCAGTATGGTGTCTAAGACGTGGAGGAGGATCTGTATTAGTGACTCTAGGGCTAATACGAAAAGACTGACCCATATAATACTCAGACAAAATGTGAAGGAGAATTTGAAGTTAATTAAGAAGTCTAAAATGGAAGGGAATATACAGACAAGCCCTAAAAGCAGATATGCCAGGAAAGGGTATTTGCTGGAAGTACAGAATCTTCTTCAGGTACAAGGAAACCAACGACCACCCAGCAGTCCACCGGTTTCTCCCAGCAAAGTCAAATTCCACTCCTTCGTCAAGGTAAGGCCCTGTAATTTGCATCAATTGGTTGGTGGTGGATTTTAAATTTATGATATGGTAATGGTAAATGAGTATTATAAGATTATAATACATTATTCAAGATACTTTTGTTATAATAAGTATTACATCATTATACTACTTTATTTGCAATTCACTATACAAAGTATTACAGGAATACAATATTCTATTTGTATTCTAACATTAAACTAAATATTACAAGATTATAATATTTTATTTGCAAAATTAAAATATCATAACAATCTTGTTATAAGAAGTGTTGGAAGATTGCACTTTATGACATTAATTATAAAAGTACCATATGGAGCATTAAATTTGCTATATAAATATTTGTATAGGATATAAAATCACTTGGAATAAATAAATTTAAGTATAATCATTGCTTAAAATATTGATACAGATACAGTGCAATTATAATGCTGTTAAGGATTGTTTTATTGACTTTCTTATCTGCTATAAAAACGTGAGAAACAACATGATACAACTATGAATAAGTTTCACATTTAAATGGTACACAGTTTCTCTCATGGGATTGTATTCAGTCTCAGTAAAGAGAGGAATGTATGTTATACACCTCGGGAGTCGTGTTCTGCGGTTATCGTATAATATCGCTGGCTATTCAAGTTCACAGCCGAATTTTCAAATTTAACGGTGGGCGGCAATTAACAAATACACGTTTTGTAGTACCGTGAAATAACGGCGTAGATATCACGACTTATAGTTTAAGCTTTTTAGCACTATCAAATTAAGTAGTTAAATATGCATTTTCAATTTCTTTTTCGACACCTATTGTTGAAGGCCTAATGAAGCCTGGAAGCTTGTTATATTAAGAATCTTGTTATATTGCCACCTTCAGGCAAATCTTAGGCAGCGATGCTTCCGCGCTATTATGCGCGCAGAATTCCTGAAAACTATACCTTCAATGAAGTAACAAATTTGGATATTTTCAAATGTATAAAATCTCAAGGATTCAATTATTTTATTTAAAAAATTGTTATTTATCATATTTATAAGTTCCAAATTTCGAAATGTAGATATTCGATCACTTTAAAATATAGAAATTTCGATGCGTGTATCACCATATGTTAATTCTTCATACATTGTATTTGCCATGTGTTATATTGCCACACATTGCACAATCTCGCGTTATATTGCCGCATACTTATAGCCTTGCGTTATGCCACTACGTTTTGTATTGCAACGCACTATATGATCAAATGTTCGATCGCTACAGGTTTTATAACTTTTTGTCATATCGCCACTCGTTATATAGCCAAAAGTTAGATCGCGATGTTTTACACCGCATATTTATCTAAGATATCGAATCATTCGCACATTACAGTGTTTTTAGCTGAACTTTCAATTCCAAAAATGTTCATCCGTTACACGATCTCGTAGATGGTGATATTAAAGTGACAGTTTAATGCATTTCCAGTATTCATGAACGTTGCGTAAAATGAACTAAATTGCGTCGTACTTTGTAGTCCGTAACGGATTTAGTAGCGAATTGAAAGCGGCACTTTGTGTTCCGTGAGATACATACATAATAACGAAACTGCGTGAAAGAAAAATATTTAAATACTGTTCCGAATGTTGTTTCGCCTTGATTGAATAATAATGATGCGCGCTATGTGATACGTTCGATTAACGGGAAGACGGTATAACATGGAAATATAGTGGGCCGTATCGAAACCTATAATTAGGATACTTATTTATTTTCATATAGTCTTGTGGTCGGTACGCAGTTTTTATGAGCTGAAATTCGAAGAATAATTAGGCGGTAGTAATCGCCTATGACCTGGTGGCCTACGATTTCTTTCGACAACGTGCTGCTGCCTGTGTATGTCCCATCGGCATTGGTAATTTGCACACAAACGAACGGGCGAACTCGAATTAAGAAACATAATTGTTTCGTTCGCGAAATCGCCTGTTTGACGTTGATTTATCGTGATTTCTTCTTTGAAACGCCGCTGCTCGTTGACCAACGGCGGATATTAGCGGTGAAAAATCGCCTTAGCGACATCTAATGAACTTTCGTTGCGAGCAATTCTATGTTCGACCGATAATTGAAGCGTGTCAATCTGATTGATTTACCGTAAATACAGGCATGTCTGGTCCAATCGTGTACGTGTCATGTCTCTAATTATCATATAATTAAGAGAAAACAAGCTATCTCTTTGTAAATAATCACAATTATTAAAACAAACATAATAAAAATTTAATGAAACTTTCAATGACGATGCAATTGAAAGAAGATAAAGAATACATTTTTGAATTTTGACACTAAATAATAATAACTGTTATGTAGATAATGAAACACTAGTAAAGGAACAAATTATTATTGATTTCGACGAAAATATTGAAATTGAAAAAAAAAATTTGTCTCGTTTTTATATTAATTGATTTAAAGGTTTTCATTTTTTTTTTACTGTAAAGAATCGTTGTATAACAGTTTTAACGAGATCATAATTGCGTTGTAACATAAGTGGATGAAACTAACGGCCGTTCGTAATTCAAGTAATACCAGGTACCTGTTATTTGCACCTCGAGCCGGGCTTTGGTGTAAATTTCTTCTCGTATTAAGTTGCGATAGCGGTAGATTAGAGAGAGAATGTAACGAGTTTGTTATCGTGGGCTACGTAACAAAAGCTCTCTTCAAGGCTTGCAACGCGGTCCGTTAATTCCTTTGTTGCGTGCATCGTGATAACGAAGTACCTTTATCAAAGGAATTAGCGTTGCTTTTCATCTACCGGCAACTCTACGCAAATTAATTTGTTGCAATCCTACCAAATGCATTGAGGCTGCAATTCGTACCTTTGCATCAATCACGATTCACGCGTGTGTACACGTACATCCCGAGGATATTTCGAAAGCAAATTTTGCGTACTGTACAATGATTGCGTTTCCAATTATAATCATTTTTTTGGAAAATTGGTGCAAGGTATATTAAATGTTGAAGTTTAGACTATATTGTGAATTCTGAATTTTGTGAATTTGGGGTATTGTAAGTTTTGAAATCTGTGGATTTAGGATTTTGTAAATTTTCAAATTCAGACATTTAGATGTCCTCAAAAGTTTTGATTTGAAGTTTCAGAAATTTAATTGTTCGGAATTTGGGAGTTTGAAAATTTGAAGATTAGCAAATGTAGTAGCAGAAAGTGGCAATATAACAAAAATATGCACACGAAAGTGACAGTATTCATAGAGAGACTACTTACATCCGAAGTTGCAATATAACGAGAGTACAGCCCAAATATGACAATATATCGAGAGTATAACCCGAGAGTGGCAATAGAACGGAAATCTCGTGGAAGCGGCAATATAACGAAAATCAATTCACGGAAGTGGCAATATAACTAAAATTTGCAGCTCTATATTTCCAATATAACGAGAGTCTATAATTCGATGATAACGATATAACAAAAACCTGCACACGGAAATGGTGATATAACGGGAGACAACTATATCTTCACGCGTATAAGGTGAACACTTTCGATCATTCTGATACTTTTTCGATTACAAATTATAATATACAATAAAACGAAATCGAATAAATTACGTCGGCTTTCGCGTTCGGGACAATAAAGAGCGGCAAATGCTCGAGCGAATGGTATCGGTAAATAGGCAATAAAATACGAATGAAACGTCGGGATCAGCACGTGACGAAATGAAAGTTAGAGCGAAAATGATCCGATACGGTACACCTAACGTTACGACGCAGCGAGAAATTTTTATCCGAGCGAAGTAAATGTACTTTTTTATGGAACGATTTTCGTGGAACAATGTCGGTTAACCACGGGTGGTTCGGCGTGTCGCGTCCCGCTGTAACCATCGTAAAAGATAAAAGAAAAGGGTCGCGTTCGGTCTTTGTTTTAGCATCGAATACTGTAATATATTCGCATTGTTCTCTGCAGCCGGTTTTTGCCCGAAGGCTAGCGGCGGCTTGCCCTCCAAAGGGAAAGATTCGTTGCGACTCTGATGCAAAAGGAAAAGATATCCTTTTCTTTCTCTCCCCTCTGTGATGCATCGACCATTTGATTCACTTTATTAGGGGAATGTTGAACGACCGCCCCGCGTGTATTCTCATGAAAATGTTAACACGAGCTACCCCGTTGACGGGGCGTGAATTATATTTATGTATATGCCGAATTCGCGGTAGGATCGAGATCGGAATCGTTTAGGAAAGCCGCGGTAGCGAGAATTTCTTGTCAATTATGTATGCAAAAACGATCCGACTACCACGGATCAGCGCGGAACGTCGTAATCGATTATTGCGGTGGCGGCGGGGCGCGGACAAAGCCCGCCAATTTCAAATCTACCGCAAATCCTCTGATCCTGAGACGTGCTCTCACTGTCAATCTTTGCACAGAAATTCATTGCAAATTTAAATACGTTAGCGATTTAAATATTTTCAAATTTAGAGATTTAAACGTATACAAATTGTTTATTTATTATACAAATCTTCGAATTTAGGGATTTGAGTAGTTCCTAATTTAGAAGTTTTTTAATTTAGAAATTGCAAGAGTACAGATATTTAAAGATTAATTTAAATATTTTTTTTATAGTTTTTATAAATTTACTAATTTGTAAATCTGGTGATTTAAATATTTTCAAAGCTTGGAATTGAAATGTGAGCAAACTTAAAAGGAAGTACTTTCTTTTTCTTCAATCTCTGACAATCTTACAGGATACCGTAAAAATTTCGCGGTGAACAATCAAGACATCAATCCCCCTATAAAAAAGAAGGGTCCAACCACTTTCTTTCTATCTTTTTTTTCGTAAGGATTCGTTACCTCGTGGTTGGCACTTCGTGAGAATTTTGCACGATGTAAACTTATACTTGGTGCGAAACCAACCTCTTTTTCTTTTCGGAAATTCTTGGTTGTTTAATTTCCGAGATTCTCAGATAATCAAACGAGCGCAACAATCGTAATCAAAGTAAACGGTCGGTAGAGTTTCACGAATAAATTTTTATTTAAAACACAAGGATCAAATATAGTATAGGTATAATTAGTAACAACTAAAATGGAGTAAATAATAGTTATTAAAAAATGGGTGTTATTCATAATATTCAAAGGTAGATAGAATATTTTTACAAATAAATGAATTCGATGGTACGACAAAATAGTCGAGGGTTAAAGTCGTGCGACGATTAAAGTCGAAGAAAGGAAAGGAAGGAAGGAAGGAAGAATGAGGGAAATAAATTGTCCTGCAATTTGTAACGGCTAGCGAGGACCGTTGAGTGGCCATATAACCTAACAGTCGGTACGGGCAATTTCCTGTCGTAAGGAAACTTCCTTTTCCTTCCTTTCTTTTTAACTGGTGACAGGGTTTAATCTGTCCCCTCCGGATTTCACCATTACTTTCGGTCGTCCGATCGACATAGATACGCAACTAGCAAAAATTACAACTTCCTATCTATTATCCTTAATACAGGTGATACAAGAATATATTTTCGTTTCGCTCACAATTTCGTAAGAAATACGTATTTATTTAAGGAACTTGAAATTTTTTACCATCAATGGGGGAGTGGAAATTTTTGTTGGGTGTACTCTTGTTGCATCTGGAGGAATTTAGAAAATTTTGGGATTTGGAAGTTACAAAGATCTGAGACTTTGGAGATTAATCGATTTACAAAACTTGAGGTTTTACAAATTGCAAGAAATTTTGAATTTGGTATTTTGAAAGTGTAAGAATTTTTGGACTTGGAATTTGGAAACAATAAGAACTTCTGGATTTGGGATTTGGAAACAATAAGAATTTTTGGATTTGGGATTTGGAAACTATACAAATTTTTAGAATTGGAATTAGGAAACTATAAGACTTGTTGGACTTGGGGTTTGCAAATTTGGGAATCTAGAAATTTTGGGACCTCGAAGATTTTAATACACGGAAATACAAAATTTCGAAACATAGAAATGTTCGAGTTTGAATGAAGAAATGCTCAAACTGCAAACTCTTGATTCCAGATGCGTCGAAAGTTACAATTTGTAGCATCTATCGAAACACGTGAACGGACGTATGCAGATGAGCCGTGGCGTGAGGAATGGAAGTAAATAGACTAGGGAAATAGCGGCGATCTGGTTGAGACCGTTGGTTATTTCACTGAATTTTTGTTGCGATGGTGCAACGGTGCTGCTGCATTATCACGTGCACGCATATTGACCCAGTGGTACGAGAGCACCTGGCCAGGTGTATGCTTCGTTTCTCGGTGCTTCATGAAGCGTGAAGTGCTCTGGTAACCGTTGGAAACGAGAGCTCTTTTTATACAGGGTGTCCCACTTTGACATTTCTACACGGCCACGTATTAACCTTCAACTATCCATCGCAGTTTTTTTTATACAACGATCAGTAGATCGACGGAACTTTGACAAATTAATTGATTTGTTACCAATAAAAAAAAATGACGAACATTGCAAGTTTGCAGCATTTTGAGATGCTACAGAAAATAACAAATAGCTAAAAATATACATTTTCACTAGTTTCATTAATTATGAACTTAACATAAATATTATTTTGTCTATAATATTTATTTATTTTATTTTATTTTTGTTTGTAATATTTAGAAATTCGACATTTCATATGTATATTGTAACTGACCATTAAAATTGATAAAAAATCAATCAATATTAAAGTAAAATGAAAATATGTATTAATGTATCTCCAAGGGGAATGAATTTTAGAGTGAAATGTTTGTTAAACGAAAAGAGATGATAGTTGCAAGATTGAACACCCGGTATATGAAAAGATAGGAAAATAGAAACCACAAGTGAGATTATCGTAGATCGCATGGTAAATATTTCGCTTGGATCGTAAAGACGTTGGCAGTTTAAAGTAATTATGGGAAATTCTTGAGAGAACAGTTTGAATTCAGTATGGGATCACGTCTCGTTCCAATTAGAAACGCAATTGCGTCATCATTTGTGCCATAATTGTCGTCGTGCTAATTACAGTTTATCGCCGCCGCGTGATCTTATGAATCAGATCAATCAAACGTTTGTATGCAATAACAATTGGAAGTCATGAAAATGTCCACACACCACGAATTAACATCAATTATATTTTAGTTATTAATATGTGTCAATATTTTTTGTACTTTGCGCGATAAAAAGAGGTTAATTCAACGTTTTTTTAATTTGATAATTTTTTATTTGTAGATTCGTAAATTTTGAATTGCTAGATTTATAAATTTTCAAATTTGGATATTTGAAATATCTTAACGTGCAAATTTTTAATTTAACATTTCTGCACTTGAAAATTGGAAAAAAATATTTTTTAATTTCTAAATTTGAAAATTTTATATTTCCAAATTCCAAAATTTGTAAATCCCCAAGTTCCTAAATTTTGAACTCCTAAATTTCGAAATTTTTAATATTTAAATCTACATTTTACACCCCTAAATTTCTAAATTTGACAATTTGACAATTTTGAATATCTGAATTTCTAACTTCCGAAATTTTGTATCTCTGTTATTCTAAATTTTATACCTCTAAATTTCTAAATTTTATACCTTTAAATCTGTACATTTGAAAATAAAAAATGTTCAATCTCGAAAGTATAGAACTCTTAATCTCAAAACCCACAAATTTTTTACTTCCGTATCCCTAAATTTCTCGATCCAAAAATTTATAATTTAAAAAATTTGAAAATTATGGAACAGTAACACGCGAAATTGACAATAGAATCATGTAGCAACAATTCGCGAAAGGAAATTGGCAAGACACAAAAATAGAATACCCGATTGGTGGGACGTTCATTCACTCTAGCGAATTGGCGGAGTTTCGCATAAATTAATCAGTAAAAAAATTGTCGCGTCGAGTTGGCTGCAAATAACGAAGCGATACAAAGAAATAATTATGCATTCATGAAATTCAAGAAGGATGCACATTTGTAAGCGAGACGTAAGCACCATCCGACAAACAGCGTCGCTCCTGCAACCCAATGAAACTTCTATCGTTTACAAAAAGGATAAGTAAGTAACGTTAAACGGTTAGGAGGATTTCGCGGAATTCACAAGGTATCCCTTTAGAACATATCGCAGGAAGTTTGCTGCGCATATTCGCGATTCGATAATCTCAACCTCTTGAGAGTAGCGATAGACGGGGCGTTATAGAATAGAGTTCATAGTGTTACACTATGGGAATTGTATTTATACGGCGTATACGGATATCCGGTGGATAGAAAAGCTTTATGATAAATGATCTGTGTGCGTTGTTAAAAATTTGTTTTTATATGTACGCAGCAATAAAGGCACACAATCTAAATATTTTATAGTGTAACAATATTATTATATATATGCATTTTATTTTTTTTTTTTTTCATATTTTTAGGTTTCTTATATATCTCAAAGGCATTATTTAAATTAGAATTACATGTATATTTTTTATATATTTATAAAGACAATGTCTAAATTAGAATTCTATATTTTTTTTATATATCTTAAAGGCATTATTTCAATTAGAATTCTATATTCTTTATCCATTTGTGAATAAATTATTTAAATTCGAATTCTATATTTTTTATATATCTGTGAAGACGGTATTTAAATAAGGATTCCATATTTTTTTTATATGTATAAAGGCATTTAAATTAGAATTATATATATTTCTGCCATATTTGTAAGGACATTGTCTAAATTAGTGTAATCGAATTGAAATATGATCGAGTCAATAGAACTGTGTATGAAAGTGCAGACCGTTGCGGGAGTTTTCGCGATACTCTTTCGAACAGCGGGCACACGAGTAAACGCAGGACCGTGGACGAAATGTTAAGGGCTGATACGGGGCCTGTGTGGGTCACACAGGGCTGTTGGAATGCGTGTAACGAGCAGCAGCACCGAGCTCTGCTCCCACGATTCTTCTTGGAGCGAGTGCCGCGCAAAAAGATCAGGAATGCCTCGATACCTCGATAAACGCATTAAATCGTATGGGGAGCCATCGACTACGCGCTTGTTTCGTACCAACCCCCTTTGTTCCGTTTCAGTCTCGGTTCCCATTAACTAAAGGAACCCACGGCGCGAAAAATCGCCTTCATTTTTTTATTTAGTAACGTCCTGCCATTAATCAAATTCGATTGCCAAACAGCTTACGGTGACAAAATCACAATCACTTCGTAGATTCAAACGGCTCTATAAATTTATTTCAACTTCTGATTTCTTATTCCACAAGTTCATACTTAAAATGAAATTTTTTTCGTTTACAAGATCGTTATAATATTCATTAACTATTACTTGTTTTGATACATAAATCATTGTATTACTATTTAATTTTTCATTTAGGAAAATTTCATTGCGACTCAAATGATGATCGGTAAATTTATACACTTTCTTTTATTTTAATAACCCTTATTAATATCTAGCTCCATATTCAATAAATTTAATTTATATATTCATGTAAATAGGTTATGGGGCAATCTGTAATATGTATCTCATTTTTAATTTAATAAAAAATATAAAAGACCATTTTTTAATAAAGAAAGATATTTTGTCAGTTGAAGTGTTTTTAAAGAATTTAATAACCCATTTTAAATCGCCATATAAAAGTTTAATTAAACTATGTATAATAAAATAAATATACTTTCATAATAACACTTTTAATTAAATTTCATAACAATGATATAACGATCAATTTAGTAATATTGATTCAAATTAAGATATTGCATTAAATTATGTGTACGTATAAATTATATATGATATATAACATGTATCTTATGACATATACATATGTATGATTATACGTATGCATTGTTCATATTTTTCCTAGATTTATTCAATATAAAATTATTGCCTGAAAGGATCAGCGACGATTTTATGAAAACAAATTAATATAAATATTGTAGATCGACTATTAAGAAAGGTGTACGTCGAGAGCAATAGCAAGTGTGTAACCGTAATGTTCATTTTGGGTCATAAAGACCCAAGCAGAGCGTAAGGATTGCCCAAAGGCGATGGAACATGTTATCGGTTTCACGTTCGCGAGTTGCAATCCCTTGCAACCTGTAATTATAGTGCACCGACCTCCTTTGTGGTTTCGGGTTTCCGAGAACAAATTTCGGAAAATGAAACATGTCTGGCCCTTGATAAACGCGGTAAATTGCATGGGACGATTCAACGGTTGATTGCTTCCATCTTTGCCGGTGGATAAACAATTTATACAGATGAACGCATACATAAACATTTTTACACTATCTTTTGTAATTAACTTGTTTTCTGCTTAATTTATTTTGGATCATTTTTTTATGTTTCATAGTATCAAGGTTTTCGGTGATTCACTCTTTTTTTCTAATTAATCAACGTTTTGTTCTAATTAAATTGTGTTGAATAATTTATTCAATTATTCTGTTTTAATTGAGTCGATCACTAATCGATATTCAACGTTTAGTTCTTATTAAGTCGCATTGAATAATTATTCAATTATTCTGTTTTAATTTAATCGATCACTAATTGATACGCAACGTTTGGTACACATTAAGTCGCGTTTAATAATTGTTTAATTATACTGTCTCGATTGAAGTGACTACCGATTAATAATCAGTGTTCAGTTCATAATAATTTTCTTTAATTGAGAATTGAATTATAATTGTTAATCGAATGATTTTCGAACATAAATTAAAGTTTAATTTTTCATTTAATCTTGTCGAATTTAGTCAAGGATTGTAAGTTAATTTTATCTCAGAGATTTTTTTAGTCATCGATCAACTAATAATCTTTAGTTGGAAGTTTCTTTAATTAAGAATGAAAATATACTTTTAATTGAGTAGTGAAATATTATCGATACAAATTTTGAAATTAAAAATTTTGAATAAAAAGAATCACTGCAATGAACTTGCCGGTTGAATAATTGTACATACATAAAGTATATGGGTTTACTTGCCTCGCAGCAATCATGTACTTATACATAGCAGTATAACGACAGATGTCTCGATGTCTACAGCGTAATCACGTCGAAAAAATATTACTGGTCGCACCTGCCGATGATGTACCGGGTGTATCATACAATCTAGTTAATCCACACATGCTTTTAAAACAGTCAAAAAGTGACACAAAAATTTGTAGACCATGTTAAACATATTATTAAATATTAGATAAACATATTGAAAAATTGAAGTATTTGAATACTTTTAACATTTTGCAAATATTGATTTTTAAATTACTATTTAAATATTTTTAGATATTTTGAAATATATAAAAAAATATTTTTAAACATTTAAAGTATTGGTCCTTTTAATTCGACTTGATAATTTTTCTATATCAAAAATCGAATAATTGATGACTGCAAGTAATGAAAAGTGTGACATTTTTTATTTGCTTCTTATTTATGAAAAAGGCGTTCAGACGACTATCAATAAATCTTGAAAATGTTATTACAATTATCATAATATTTATGATTAAAAAACTGTAATATATTATTACGTCAGTAAAACATTTTGATAAATAAAAACTGCCTAAGCAATTTATACTCGCAAATTAGAATTCCTTAATTAATTTTACCCTGATCAAACCTGGTATATCCGTGATTTTCCCATTTTATGGGTCTCCCACTTGAATGGTGCGCTTATAAATATTCTATTTATGTTTTCGTTGAAATGAATTACAGAGACTCGAAAAACTACCCCCATGAAGTCCCATTTAAAAAATAATACTTCAAGTTCATTACACCTTCAACATATCATATTATTTTTTTAAATAACATATACATTTTGCTAAATAATATTTCACCTTTGGAAATAACAATAAATAATTTATACTGACATTTAATGAAAAAAGGATACGACACAGTAATTAAGGGTGTGAAGTATAACAAAAAGTGTAGAGTGTGAACAAAGCAACGACAAGTGATAAACAAATTATCATTGCAGATAATTTCGTTAATGTTCGTGCCACATTCATTCATAAATAAATAATTATTTTAATATTTATTTCAATTATGAGGGTAGTGCATTATAAAAGGTAGAGTGCAATAGATGTTATTATATAACGACAGCAAATGATCCTCTTCCGTTTCCAACGTTCTTGTGTGTTTCTCAAACGTACCTTGACTTCTTCGTTTCCTCCCTCGTGGTTTTATGCGCCATTTTGACCGGCTGTTACTTCAGAATTCCACGGAAGGATGAACACCTTTCCTTCCCCCGATACCTTTTCAACGGATGAACCGTCTCGACGTATTATAACATCTTCCGCCCTTAACAGATGCGCAGTTTCAGTAATTTATTTCGTTAGAATATTCAGGAATCGACAATGTTTAACTTTACATATTATATTTCGTTTCTTAACGTTTCACTACGATTCGAAAAGTAACAGCATGCACTTATTGCGAATTGTATACACTGTCATTTTTAGACCTCAATGTGTTTCATTTTTAAATTGATATTTTCTATCATCGACTAAAATTATTTGGGTAAATACTGAGTGTCACATTTTAAAATTTTTATATATATTTTATTCCCTCTATATGATTATTAGAATTTGTTTATACATTCAGGTATGGATAAATACGATAGTGTTACGTTATATTTATTTATTATTAATTTATTAACTTATTTATTTCTACTTTTATATTTATTTTAATTCCTGTATATAATTATTAGATTTCATTTATGTATGTATTTATAGGTAAATACGGCTGTGTGACATTTTCAAATTTTTATATATGTTTTACTCCCTCTATGTAATTATTACAATACGATAGGGTGACGTTTTTAAATTTTTATATATAATTCACTTTGTATAATTACTTATTGTGTACACGTATTTATACATTGAGTATTGCAAGGTATAAATATGACTTATATAAAATGTTTATAATTCAACGTATCATGATTGCATAAGCGTCTGTGAATAATTAAAAGTACGAATTGTATGCATATGAAATATGTGGATTGTTCGAAAGTCTGTAAAAAATAAATGTTAAGTATGAAAATAGATTTTCTTTGAAAGTACCTTGCACCTGCGTACTCTTCAAGATGGAGCCTATACAGGCCTTTTAGCCTGCTACCTGCATATTCTTGCAGATTAGAGGGGTTAAAAGAGAATATGCTCCTTTCATGCACACCGACACGTACCTGCGCGCGTTTACGAAGACGTTGCTTCGTTTTGCTTATTAGAATATTTCCTCGATGGAAACTCAACGAGATTTCGATTTTAGCTCGTCATTGCTGCATGCACGATTCAGGTTCCATGAAATATACGTGACCTCATCGTTATTGTGCAATCTTTCGTAACGACGAATTGTTTATACACTCGTTTACCATTTTTGTGAAATTAATTATTAATTTTGTCGTTATGAACACTTCCGTAAATTTTATAGAAAACTTGAAATTATGATAAGTTAAATTTGATTGGAATAATAGGATAATCAATTTTTTTCGACGTTCAACGAGTACGATATTTTGGAGAGTCTTAAAATGCAGTTTTCGAAATACAATTTTAGTATCGAGTTACTGATCATACAGTTGCGTAACTTAACTTTCACCGGTGACTAATTCTTTTTTCTTTTTCATAATCAGGAAGTGATTGTTGCTCTAAATGTGCTCTTATTTTTGAATATGTTACTGTTTCATTTTGGTTTATAGTATACTACATTGTATAATATTATATATTACGTATATTAATTTGATTTTATATTAAATTCAGTTCAAATTTAATTTATATATCTGTGAATACGTCATTTAAAATCGAATTATATATTTTTTATCTATTTGTGAATACGTCATTTAAATTAGAATTATATATATTTTTTAAACATTTGTGAATACATTATTTAATATAGATTCTTTATCTTTAAATAAAGATTCTATATTTTTGTATATATTTTATAAGCATTATTTAAATTAGAATTATATGTATTTTTTATATATTTGTAAAGACATTGTTTAAGTCAGAATTGTAAATTTTTGTATATATACGTGAAGAAGTTAATGGTAGAACGTTCAACGCGTAATATAGGGATTTTGATCGATAACCGTTGGAAATTCTATCCGGTTAGAACATGTGAAGACATTAGTATTTATGTACACATTGACACTCGAATGTACATTGTTACGAATATCAGACACGAGGAAGAATTCGAAAGTATCTGTATCTTACTGTCTGTTCAAGATATATACATAGAATTTCGAAATTTAAAAACCACATGTACGCATACATTTTTGTAATATTTAATTAAGCAGTATTATTATTTTACAATGATAAAATTTGCAGTAATCATCGGTTTTTAGTTAAATTAAATATATGAAAATTTCACTTAAATTTTCATTGACGATAAATTTTAGTAATTGTATTAACTATAATTTAGTTAATTAAATTTCAATGAACTATTATAGTTACAATTTATTTAATGGGCGCGAAGAGAAAGGTACCTAAGTAGCATACAAAAGATGAAATAATTGAATAGGTAAATAGTATAAATAAAAGTCAATAAAAGGACAACATAAAAGTTAGTTCAATAAAAGGACAACATCAATGAAAGGTAAAATAATTTAGTAAGAAAAGTAATAAAGAAATAATTCATTTCGGGATAAAATTAGAAAGCGTTGAAGTAAGAAGAAAATGGTCGAAAATTGTTCATGGCAGAATGCACGTGAATACCACGTGATTTTCGATTCGCACCCGTTTAGGGTCTTTTCCAGTTAGGTTCAGGTAAATCTTGGCCCTTTCCTGCTCAACCGCGACCTTTCTACCAATATTACCTACGTCATTCTCACCTCTTTAATTGAGACTAACGATACAGTTATGTCTGTCCTTCCGGTTTGTTATTCAGCACATTTGTGGAACTACCAGCTGAACGATAAAAAAATTCTACCATAACGCATTACATCGTTAAAGATAATTAGGAGAGCACAGAAGGCGTAGCGTTCACTGAAACAGAGTGTCTTAAATATTATACCGAGCAAACTTCAGCTTTTTCGTCATTTTCGTCGTTTTGATAAATTGCAGTTTGTCGAACAAATATTTAAAAACGTTACACCTTATATTATTCAAACAATATATAATTCATTAATGTTTATAAAGAGCAAATTAGATCTAATGCAGTAAAGTTTATAAAGCATAAATGATGCTAAATGATAATTTTCCCAACAGATTGTTTAATGAATTAAAGTTTTTAAGGAATAAATAATATCAAATGAATTAAAATTTTATAAAGAACAAATTATATCTAATAAATTAATTAATATCTTTGAATAATATAAACGTGGAATATTTGCACGTGAAAATTCTATAAAGTAGCCGCGTTTTTCGAAAACTGGAGGATGGAACAATTAACGCAGTGTCCGATACACAATCGTGATCGAAATAAAATTAAGAAGCATAGTGTATCAATTATGCAACTGCATAGAAGGGAGAGTAGCAGCGTAGAACGGGAGAGACACGGGTCTGGCTCAGGGGTCGACAGCTTCCGGCCGAGATACGAATTGAGTCCCTACTCTAATCTTCGAGGATGTTATCTCGCGTGGTAACAGACAGAGATCGCGTATATTAACGCTGAAACCCTTTAACCCTGTCTGTGAACATACAGCATCAGCCGCGACATCAGGATAACTCGACGCGTCAAGTAACACGCATAAATTTATTACAACATTCCGCAAACATCCTTTCCCGCTGCTTCTCTCGCGACGTCTGCGACCGATTTTTCCTCATCTCGCAACGATTTCGTTTTATCCCGATTTTCTCCACTCGTTCATCTTGATATTTTCGTTCGAGTATATTCTACGCGATATTTTTCTTACTAGATCAATTTGGGATGTAAGAATCTAGTGATCTACGGACATTTCGGTATAGGGACTTGCCGATCTAGGTATATTCTAATCTGGACACAGTAGAATCTAGAGATACTAGAATATCTCCGGACTCCAGCATCTGGGGATATTGGAATTTGGTTTGTAGTAGGATTTAGGGATATTGAGATACAGGTGATTGGAATCTAGGAAGTCCGGTATCTGGGGATATTACAATTTAGAGATATATGGGCCGCGTGGATTTGGAATCTAGGAATATTGCAACCTAGTGGTGTTGAGATTTAGGAACACCGGAATCTTCGATAAAAGATCTGGGGATATCTTCGGTGATAGGGGTCTAGGGATACTGGAATCTCCGGTAATCGGGATGTAGGGATGTTGGAACCTCCGGTAATTGGGATCTAGGGATATTGGAATTCTCGATAATTAGGATCTAGAGATATTGTAATCTCTCGTGACTTCGGTCCAGGGATATTGTAATCTTTGGTGATTGGGCTCTGGGGATATTGGAATCTCCGGTAATTTCGGCCTAGGGATATTGGAATATCCGGTGATTGGGCTCTGGGGATATGGGAATCTTCGGCAATTTCGGTCCAGGGACACTGTAATCCCCGATAATTGAGGTCTAGGGATTTTAAACTCCAAAGGTACCACAATTTAGAAATATCGATATCCAGGGATACTCAGACCTAGGGAAACTGAACGTAGGAGTATCAAGATCCAATTATATTTGTCTCTTAGGGATTTCCATGTAATACAATAATATTTGAAACTGGGCGTAATTGGTGTCCAGGGTTATTGAAATGTAGGGTATCTGATCCCAGATATTTGAATCTGCGGTAATTTCCCAATTACCTGTATCACTCTAGGGATCTACATTGTTTATTCTTAGAATTGTACGTCGATGTAAATTATACGTTGGTTTGTGGAAGCTGTACTCTAATTCGTGTTCCCTTAGATTTCTTCGGTCTCTAAACGCGATAATAAATCATTAAGCCGTATCTACGAAAGAGCATCTTATCTTCAGGATATCTTGGAAAAAAAAGAAACTGAGATTTTAATGCGTGAAACGTAGTGGTTCTTTCAGAAAAGTTCACTTCTCGTGGGTTTTCGTCGGTTATTCCTAGCATAGCGAGCAGAGAAATTCAAAAGATGTTAGGCGAGAAAGAAGTGAATAGAGAAGAAAGATAAAGAGAAACCGTTGTGAAATATGCACCTTTTTTGTAATGCCTGGTCACAGTTTGAGAGGAACGCCCATTTTCTTCTTCTATAAATCATCATTTTCCATGAAAATCTCATTTTCATATGTTATTAAACTATTGTAGCTGAAAAATAAATAAATTCACTTATCTCGTTTTAACCAAATTCTCTTAACTCGTTGAAAATTCATTTACATATAACATTGCACAAGTTATATATTTGAAACCGTATATTTCATTCAATTTTTAAGACAATTTGATCTGCAAATTTATGAAATCATTCGAATAAATTTATTATTAATATATATAGTGATGTATATTAATAATATAAATAGCAATTTTTGTTGCACACTGAAATCGAACGCGTTACAATTTTTTAAAAACGATATATAATTTTTATAAATCAAGTAAAATAGAATTCAGCAATGAAGTAAAATGTGGAAAATGCATGGGTGAAGATTTCCGGGCTGTAACATAGTTGCATCCGAATCAGGTTTTCAGCCTCTTCCCCGTAGCTTCCTCTCCTCCGATGACCTTACCATTGATTATTCTTGACAACATTGAAGAGAAACTAAGAGAAGAGAGGGCAAATCAATAATGGTGCAAGGAGGAAAGAGAAAAGTGCAGGGCTGCAATAGTTTAGGGGCGAAAAGGGCGGGGCGTAGAAAAGATAGGGCCCCAGGAATGTACAACAGCTGCCCCTATCCCCATGGGTTTGCTTTTGAAAC
Source organism: Coelioxys conoideus (assembly GCA_947623535.1). Lineage (NCBI taxonomy): Eukaryota > Metazoa > Arthropoda > Insecta > Hymenoptera > Megachilidae > Coelioxys > Coelioxys conoideus. Next base: position 7,124,210 of record OX392451.1, on the reverse strand, counting down.
CCCGACCGTGGCGTCTGACGAAAGATAGTAATCCAATATGTTGCCGGGGAGAACAGAAGATGGAAATTCAGCTGTAACCGACAGTTTAAAAAATATATTTTATGCCAACAATCGCGTAATTTTCAATATTTCTTTATAATTTTGATCTTGCAGCTGTCGGATGAACGAAATAAATGGGCAGTAATATCTCAGTCGTATTGCGATAATTATAAATTCAGGATTTGAGGATTTTGGAACCTCGGAATTTTAGGGTTTAGGAATTTTGGGTCCTTACAATTTTTCAACCTTGAAATTTTTGCACTATAGTGTTTTGAGGATTTGCAATTTTGGGACTTAAGAATTTCGGAATTTTTGGCCCTTCATTCTGAATTCATAAGTCCCTGATTTTGGGGCTTTAGAATTTAAGGGTGTAGGAATTTTGGACGCTTGAAATTTTTTAATTTTGCAATTTTTGCACTTTGGATCTTTGAAGCTTCAGAATTTTTTGATTTTAGTATTTTAGAGCTTCAGAATTTTGGGACTTTAGAATTTCAGGAATTTTGGGCCCTTGGATGTTTTTAAACTTTGGAGTCCTGAAACTTTGCAATTTTGCTACTCAAGAATTTTTGAACTTTAGAACTTCAGGTCCTTGAAATTTAGTCTCCAGAGAATTTTGGGTCTTAGAAATTTTGGGACCTAGAAATGTCTCGCCTTTGGGACTACAGTCTTTGAGACATTAGAAAATAATGTATTCTGAACGAACGCTTCGCGAATAATTACCGTTTTCGAAAGTGGGCCCCAGCCCATAAAATATTAGGAATCCTTGGTCTAACGAAAGTTAGTTCCACCACTGTTACAACTACACCCAGCTATGTAAGTACTCCCCATATATTGCAAAAAACTCGAAACATAAGTTTGTACTAATTTTAAAAAATTACAAATTTCAAACAATATCTATTATTGCAAATAATATCGGTATTTTTTAACTCGTGCATTCCTTTTGTAAAACGAAGTTATTGGTATGAAAAGCACAAGAGGAATGGAAGAAGATGTTAAAGAAGAGGGACTGGAAAAAAGGACGCAAAGGGAGGAACCTCCCCTGCTTAGAATGATAAACCTCGTTGCTACAGCGGCAGCTGTGCTACGAAAGCATTTTTTGTCTTTGTTTTCTTTCTCTTTCTTCTACACATGGCTAGCCGCGCTGCTTTTGACATAACGCGGCCTTATCTAAAATCCCTAGCTAATTCCTTAATCCGTTTAACTTAAATAGTGATATTATAGAAAATACAAATTTTGTTTTCCGTGTCAGGCCCAATTATCTTTTGCTTCTACTTCCTTGTATCGTTTACTGCAATATAACGAGAGTCCGCTGAATTTTATCAATGAATCTGTGGACCTTTATGCAATATAAGTGAATGTTCTATGTAAATTTGCATTAATTTCCGACATCTTATTATATTGCATAAAATGAATGCCTGAAATTTTGCATATATAAAATTTGTCATACTAATGTTTGGTAGCATTGTATAATATTTCGCCATAATCATATAGTTAAATTTGCAAATGTATCATATGCAATAGGCTCTAATTATATTGCTGTTAGTTTGATCACGTAAAATTCTTCGTTTCGAAAGGGCAAGAAAATGTTAGACGGTCAAGGAGCAGGTAAAAAAAAGCCATAACTGGCATATACGGGCGAATTGGTTCTAAAGAAACACATACACACACGCGTCGGTAGGTCGGTCATTGCTTTTACCAGTTTGATCAATTTTGCGAGGCTTTGACGTCACAGACCATATGATAGCTGAGTCATAGAGCCCTAGCAACCCTTTGGACTCTAAATCAGAAGGGGACCTTCATTCGTGTTTTACTTTTTAATCGTTCTAAGCGGGAAGACTTAAAAGTACGTTGCAGGACTCTGTTTACAGTGGTTTTTATCCGTTGAACTTCTTTAGAAATTTAAAAAAACAAGAGTCTAAGTCAAAAAGTTGATACACACTTTAAGTAAAAGCAATTTCATTTCTAGATTGGATAAGTTAGGCTAGGTTAGGTTACATCTACTCAGATTCGGTTAGGATTAAAATATAATTAAATTAAGCTGTACTAGGTTAGGGTTGGATTAGACCAGGTTAGAGTAGATTAGGGTAAGGTTGGATTAAGTTATATTTAAGCCACTTTAATCCATATTTGATCAGGGTGAGTTTGAATGATGGTTAGCTTAAAAATGGCGGTACAGTGAAACAGTGAGTTACCGTAAGTACAGCGCAACACGATAAAAAAATATCATTTTTGTTATCATGCATAACAAATCTATACTATCATCAATTCCTCCATACGAAAATTTGAAGCAACGATTAAAATACTACGAAACGACGCGACAGATTTTGAATTGGTTTGTCGAACGGTTCGCGTACAAGAAATTCGCAGAAGCAGACACCTGTTTCACAGTTCCAGAACGTGGAGTCGCGTTCGAACGTACCGAATACCCTTACCAAGATGACGACTCTCACTATATCGCTGCTGTATCATCCTCGTTTTACATACTTTCGTTAACATTTCTCCGGTCATGTTTTTCCACTTTCCTCCCAGCTCCATTGTACTCTCGTACGTCGGTGTCTGCCTCTTCCATCGTCCTTTTCCCTTGCGAGAGACTCTCTGTTGTCAGTCGTTCTTTCTGCGTCCGCGTGTGTACGTGTTCCTTTCCTCTTTCATCGCAGCTGGCTCGCCTTGCTCTTTCGATTCAAGAGTGCCATGCCGTCCCAGACTCCTCCCCTCCTCCTGTATCGCCGACATGCCTTCCGTCTTCTCCGACCTCGTGTGGACGGCAGCCTCGCGCGAGCAACAGAGAGAAACGGTCCTTGTTGCTATGCAGCAGCCGACATGCCCGATCCGCGAGAGGAAACGAGACGGACGAACAGTTCGACCAAACCTAAACGACCACGGGAGGGCGACCGCTATGATTATTATTCGCAGCCCGAATAACCAGTGCGGCCCTCCGGGGAAGAGTCCGCGTGCTTCTTTACCCGTCCACCTCGTCTTGTTTGGCCGCTTTTTCACTCCCCTCCGGTCCTCTTTCTTACGCCTATCATTCGCTTATCGGATATCGCCGCAAGTTCGACTACCCAAACAAAATCGCGAATACCCGCGTCGGAAGGTCGGACGATTCGCCTCTTTGTTTTCGTTTGTGTTTTAATTGAAAGATCGTTGCACAACAATTTATTCGGAAGGCATCTTCGCCGTTCAATAAGAGAATCGTTGCAACGTGTTTCTGAAATTGCTTCGTTGCTTCAACGTTGCGGAGTCAGGAACGAACGTTGCATGTTCAAATCTTCTACGCAGTCAAAATTTTTTTCTTTTGTTCCTCGTTTCGATTGTTCAATTTATTTTTGCGTAGTTTATCGAAATTACGAATTTTAACAGCTGTATAATATAATAATGCTTTTATTAAAAATTTACCGTTTTCGGAATTTATAAGGTATTATTTATTTTTGAATTTTGTTTATAACATACATTTTATTATAAACATACAAAAATGTGGGAACTCGGTTATCGGATATTTATAAATCTTATAATATTTAAATAAACAAGATATTCAAATAGTTAAACATATTTGAAAATATATATATTAAAGTTCCGCGAATACAAAATTGATGGAAAAATGATATTAGAAAATGACCTGTTTTTAAGGGGGAGAAAAATTATTTTATTTTTGCTTTGCTACAATTCGAACGTAACAGTTGCATTGGTTAACGAAATCGTACTGGTGCCGGCGGGAACGCGAGAAATTTCGAATCGTATGTCGTAACTCCTTCACACCGTCGAAAAAGATGGTAGATATGTATTTGGAATTTGAAATATTATGATTCCGTTTGAAGGTACACATATCCGCAACGGTAAGTATCAGTTTCGATAGAAGGATAAAGATAATAGATATACACGGGAGCTTCGAGTTAACACACCAACCTAGACACCGGGGCCCCCGGTGACGTAACGTTGTTTACTCTCGAGTCTTCCCTTGGCAACAGATCGGTTTTCGCGGGTCCAAGATGAAAGGTTGGTCATGGAAGGAGAAAGAAAGGAGACGAAATAAAAAGATACCGACAGCATCCGCCTCGCTGCTTAATTTACAACAAATACATAACACGCTCATCGAACGTCTAAATACCACAGAATACTACAAATAAAATGTCGTCGGTGTACAGGATTTCTATAAATAGAATTTCGGTTTGAAATAACCGCCAAACGTTTAGATACCGTCGGAAATGTAGCGAACATGAAATATGCCTGCATGAAAACATTTTGGCGTCATTTCATTGTTATTCGTTGATTATTTCATCGTGATTTTTTAAAATCTTTATCAGGTATGAAGGTGTTACCGATAATTTTGTCGAGAGAGGTCGATAATGGTGTGGTATCCAAGAGCGTGCGAACGTAACTGAAATACGAGCGGAACGTTTGAATTTACCGCTTCCTTATTCAAATCTGCTTATTATTGCATCAGCATCTAACCTATCCTAACACAATACATAATTTTATTCTTTTAAATACACTATTTTTGTTCGATGGTACATTAAATTTGAAGTTTAATTATAAATAAATTTTAATGAAAATGATAGGATAGGTTAGACTTAAAGTTGTAATTGTTATTTTTATAGTTATAATTATAAATAGATGCGAGTAATGTAATACCATGTCATATAACGTTGAATTAATTTATATTAAGTTTTGGATGAAATTTAAACAAAAATAAGTAAATTTGAATTTGTTGATTTAAGCATTATATAGAATTAAAAATAATGTTCTACCTAGATTGCAAGCTATATATCGATAATTTGTCGATACCAATTAATAACAGCGACTATAATTTAAACTTTATTATCGCCACTTACAAATTGAGATATAAGCTGGTTATTTGTTTAAAATATATTCGTGTAAATTCAATTTTAAAACCGTCATTATCTACAATCCTTGGGGGTTTTACTGCAACATTATCACAGTCGAGAATGTATGAATCTGTATGAAATACGTCTCACTTGAATTCCGGTTATCCTTGAGCACCTTTTTTTGATCATTTACAGTAGACAGACGTTTTCCTGAATTCCTCCCCGATCATGACTCAGTACACACGCATTTATCTCAATCTTACAATTTTAGTAAATCAAGATTCGTTTTGCGAGCGATCGGGGTGGAAAAAATTAATGTCTTTCGACATGGAAATTTGGGACTTTAGGGTATAGAATTTCTGAACTTCCGGGTTTTAAGATTTTCATACTTTGGAATTTGGAGATTATAGAATTTTATTTTTACCTTGCAGGATTTTGAGATTATGGCATTTTTAAATTATGGACTTCCGGAATTCTCATTTTCTTAGATTTGTAATTTTTGGATTGTGGCGTTTGTCAGTGTCGGAATTTAAAAATTATAGCATTTTTTAATTATGAGATTGTGATTTTGGGATTTTTAAGTTCATTTTCGAGTTGTAGAATTGTATGACTGATGTTCTGGGATTTTAGAATTTTAAAATGTCGAGACTTTGGAATTTTAGATCTTTGGTAATTTGAAAGTTATAAAATTTGGAAATTTATGATTTGAAAATATTTCAATTTCTGACCAAGAGAAGGTCATTGAAAAAAATATAAACTAACAAGTAAATTTGTCTCAACCTATAGAAGTTTGAAACCCTAATTAATCTGATATGTATAAACCCTACTAAAAGTTTAAAAACTCTTCATTTATCTTACCAAAAATTTGGGAAACCTTGATCAGTCTTACTAAAAATTAAAAAAAGATCCCGATCAGCCACACTAAAAATTTAGAAATCTCTGATCCACCCTACTGCAAGTTTAAAAACTCCCCTGATCGATTCTACCGTAAATCTCTACAGAACTGTAATTTATTCTACCAAGAATTAGGAAAACCTTGTCACTGTTACTAAAAATTAAAAAAATCCCGATCAGCCCTACTAAAAATATATAAAATTCTGATCAACCCTGCTGAAAGTTTAAAAACCTCCCTGATCTTTACAGAACCCTAATTCGTCCTCTCAAGAATTGGTAAAACCTTGATCAGTCTTGCGAAAGATTAAAAGACTCTAATCACCCCTACCAAAAACGCGACAAACCGTTTACGTATCCGAAAAGTATCGAAGAGCCTGATCTATCCTAACGTTGATCGATCGATGCTAATAAAAGTGGTATGACTAAGAGCGTGATATTTTTCCCGTAAGAGGCATTAATGTTCCCGTAGGCGTCCGTGAGTCCGTAAACCGATTTCCCACGGGTCACAGACTCGTCTATTCGCGTCCCTGGATTCCAAACGCCTTCTTTACGCCTTCAGACTTGCACGACCTAGACAACACGCGGCAAGCAATTCCGTGTAGGAGATAGAATGTGCTTTGAACGAACGAACGAACGTCCTTGACTTCTCCGCTTCGGTAAACTGATGTGCAGCGGATGCACCGTTGCAACGGTGTCGTTACCTTGTTTTCCGTTACAGCTTTTGATTAATTCACCTGCTGCAGGCATTTAAATTCGTTTTTGCTAGAAAATCGCACGTAAAGGAAGCGTGAACTATTTCTGTTAACTCTTACTTTTTACTCATTTTCTTTTCTCGATAATACGTACCTGCTACGCGTGCCAACGCTTTCATATTTGCTCGCTGACCATGAGGCACCATGCAGGTACTCGCCGTGAAGCGCTGTTCGGAAAAATTTTATGGTTTTTTTATTTGGGAAGGTAAATGAATTCCTTCGTTTTTAACTTAACGAATTTTTTGATTGCTATATTTGTAAAGTTTTGTATCTTCAGGTTTAGTTCAAATCCTCAAATTCGCAAACTTTACATTCATAAATCCCCAAGTCATCAAACCCCCAATTCCAAAGTCCCCAGATCCTCCAACCCAAAATTCCTAAATTCAAAATCGTGAAATCCCCAAATCTGAAGTTGACCAAAACCTCAAATCTGCAAATCTCCAAAACCTAAAATGTACCAAATTCTGAAATCCCTAAATCCTTATAATCTGAAATGTGCAAAATTCTGAAATCTGCAAATCCTTAGAAGCCGAAGTGTACCAAATCCTGAAATCCCTAAATCCCTAAAACCTGAAATATGCCAAATTCTGAAATCCCGAAATCCCTAAAACCCGAAATGTACCAAATTCGGAAATCCTTAAATCCCTAAAGCCTGAAAAGTACCAAATTCTGAAATCCCCAGATTCTCAAACAGAAGATTCTCGAATCACGACATCCTAAATTGCCCCAATCCCCGAATTGCCAAACATAGAAATTCCCTGTGTACAGTAACCAGATCCAATAAAGAACCAGTCGGTGATTCTCTGGTTCGTACGCTGGTCGCAGATCATTAACCGTCGTGTCTCACGCGCGTTTAACGCGATTAATGAACGTGAATGAACTGCGATATAGTGGGTTCCCTATTAAAGCGGTTAAATTATTCGCTTCACGAATCGGGAACCCCATAAAAATGTTACCGCGCACTTCGACGTTGAACAATTATAAGACGGAGCAGAATGCGTTCAAAGGTAATGCTGGTCCTACGCAACTTCGTGCTTGTACGAACACAAATTGTTCTCTCTTGTCCTTACATGCGTACTCGTATGTTTACTAATGAGAAACCAAACAAATTCGGACCCGCAATACGTACACTCGTGAATAGGCTGGTACATACCCTAGGAAACTCACGATTTCAACGGAGACTCTATTATTCGAATCTAAATATGCTTGTCCGGAAAAATTCGACTATTCTTCGGCCATTTTTGTTTGCACAGGCACGGTCGACGCTGTGTATTTTAGGTATCTTAGTCGGTACAAGTTATGGAACGTGGTGTATTTTTATTTGTAGAATTATCTACGATGTTATACATTTCAGCTATTGTCGTCGATATAAGTTTACAATGGTATCATATATGATGTGACATATTTGAATTTAATATGATACGATATGTTTGATTTTCAATTCATACTATTGTATATGACGTTGATATATTTGACTTTCAATATATGAGACGACGTAACTGAATTTTAATTTGTACTATTATATATGATATGATAGATTTGAATTTTAACACATGGAACGATATATTTGTACTTTAATTGATCCTATTATACATGATATGATAGATTTGAATTTTAATATATGAGTTGAGCCCCGGTTGTATAAAATACGATATTTATAAAAAAATAAGATATTTCGATTATTTTAATTAATTTAATCGCAGTTCGAATATTTTAATCGATATAATTTCGATGAACCATATCATTTCTCCTTCTATGTTCATTTCAAGATAAATATTTTCAGAACTTCACGATGTTGTTTTAAATTTATTTCTAATGTCAGTCGTATGTTACGGGAAATATTTATCCGTGTATCGTTGCATCTTATATATGTATACGTACATTGTATCAAGTGTTTCGAAAGATTTCTCATCGAGATTAATATTGGAGAGACTTTAAACGAAAAGTGACATCTTCTCGAGCGAGATAATCAACCATGGGAATGAATGACCAGTATCGAGATATCAGACACTCTGCGGTTTCATTGATCAATGAACATCCTTGCGAGGTATGAAGGTTTTCAAGGTCGATGCTGAACTCGAACCCCCGTAAATTGCAATACAAAAGTTCAGTTTCATGGAAATAAAACAGTATCGCGAAGGAAGATTAACCGAAAAGAATTATTTAAACTCCGTTCAATTAATAATTATAAATCTATATTTATAATTACATTTTGATCCCTAATTGTAAGAAGATATTGAATTATTAATTATGCTGTAAGCTTCGGTCTATAAATACATTTTGGTCCGTAATGTTAAAAAGATACTTCATTATTAATTTTGTTGTAATCCTCAATCTGTAATTACATTTTGATATTCTATTAAAAAATATTTAGCTGTCAGTTACCTTGTAATCCTCAACTTACAATCACATTTTGATCTCTCATTTTAGAAAGTTACTCAGTTATTAATTATGTTATAATCCTTCGTCTGTAATTACATTTTGATCCCGGATTAAAAAACTTTTATATACTTGTAATCCTAAATTTACAGTCACAATTTAATCCCTAATTTTACAAAGATACGTATTACAACATAATTAATAATAATTAATAATTATGTTGTATAATAATTATAATTAATTTATAACAATTAATTCATTAAAATTAATGTATTAATTTCAATGTCAATTATTAGTTATTTACTTTATTAATTAATTCAATTAATTCATTGATTATAATATAGTTAATAATTATGCTGTAATCCTTAATTTATAGATGCATTATGATCTCTCATTTTATAAAGGTACTCTGTTATTAATTATGTTGTAATTCTCAATTTATAATTACATTGTGATCCTCAGGTTGTAATTACATTGTGATCCTCAAGTTGTAATCACATTATGATCCTCAAGTTGTAATCTCATTATGATCGTCAAATTGTAATCACATTATGATCCTCCAGTAGTAATCACATTATGATCCTCAAATTGTAATTGAATTGTGATCCTCAAGTTGCAATTACATCGTGATCTTCGATTGAGGAAACGTTCTTTACCAATGGCATTGTAATGATCAAATCCCAGTTACATCTTGATGATCGGTTAAAGTACGTTCACCAACCGATCAGGTGTTATTGTTAATTAACTAAAATAACCGGCCAAATGAAAGATCGTATGCAATCGGAGGAGAGAGTAGCGGATATTAAATTATGCTACGCAAATTGAATGACGATTAACAGCGAAGGCTCTGGCCGGTAATCTTGATCAGCAACACTCCCCGTTCCATACACGTGCACCGTGTACATATCTTCCTTAAACGAGTTATAAATCTTGCGGTACATACAGTATGCATTATCTTGTTAGTCTAGCGTAATCAATCGAGGGGAGGAATCCATTGACCGAGTTACCTACGTACACCAAGACCTAGACGTTCCATTGAGAAAACAAGCAATGAATGAACCAACAAACCGGATGTCCAAGCAAACCGCTCAGGTAAAAGCCATCGCATCGAGCTGGCTGCGATTATGCTAGGCCGGTTTTATCTGACATTAGCACCAGCTTTAAACTATACTCGCTACGTGACCGTTTACAATTATCGTTACTATCTGCCTGATAACGCTCAATTATCCCTAATAACTACGCTTCTGGTTTCCTTAACTGGTCCGTGAAATCTTTACGACGTTATTTGTACTACCGCAAGCAACTTACGGGTTAGTTACGGGATCGAGTTTAGTATATTGCGTGGCATGAACGATGCTGGAAGATTTGATCGCGCGTTACGAGATCATTCGTATACGGTCGACGTACGGTGACGCTCGTTATATCGCCGGTTAAATGGTTCTTCTTCGTACGAGCAATTTTAAGTATGTTATGAACATTCTGGTATTATGACATCATTTGTATATGGTTGATATGGTAAACGCTCGTTATATCGCCGGTGAGGTGTTTCTTTTTCGCGCGTGCGATTTTAGATATTTTATGGACATTCTGGTATTACGAGATCATTCGTATATAGTCAACGTACGGTGACGCTTGTTATATCGCCGGTGAGGTGTTTCTATTTCGTAAATACGATTTTAGATACGTTATGGACATTCTGGTATTCCAAGATCATTCGTATACGGTCAACGTATGGTGACCCTGATTATATCGCCGGTTTTTTCTTTTTAACACGTGCGGTTTTAGGTATGTCATGGACATTCTGGTATTATGACATCATTGGTATACAGTCAACGTATGGTGAAGCTCGTTTTATTGCCGGTTAGGTGTTTCTTTTTCGCACGTGCGATTTTAGTTATGTCATGGACATTCTGGTATTAGGACATCATTCGTATACAGTCAACGTATGGTGAAGCTCGTTATATAGCCGATTAGATGTTTCTTTTTCGCGCGTGCGATTTTAGGTACGTTATGGAATTTGGAAATTTGGACATTTGATGAATCGAGGAATTAGGAAGCTGATGGTTTTGAATATTTGGGAATTTTGGAAATTCACGAATTCGGAAACCTGTTGATTTACACATTCCGTAATTATGAAACTAGATAATTGTTCTCCAAAGAAATTCCCTAAGACCTGCTACTATCGACTTCACAGTGTCCAAATAAAATTCCCTATAAATATAAGATTAAAAGAAACAAAGAGTCCTATGAGTATTTGGTAGTTACTGAAGTGGACATAACTCTAGGGATATAATTATTGGATTTTTATAGATATTGTCAACCTAGTGATTTACACATTCTGAAATTACATTACTAGGAAATTGTTCATCGAAGAACCGAAGATATTGAATTTGACCTGTTTCTATAACCTTCGCAGTGTTCAAATAAAATTCCCTAGAAATCTAAAAGTGAAAGAAACAAAAAGTCCTCTGAGTATTTGGTAGTTACTGAAGTGGTGGAACTCTAAGGATATAATTGTTGGCCTTTTATGGATATTGTCAACCTAGTGATTTAATTACATTACTAGGGAATTATTCATCGAAGAACCAAAGATATTGAATTAGACCCGTTACTATAGACTTCACGGCTTTCAAACAAAATTGCCGAGAAACGTAAAAACGAATAGGGGAAGGTAACAAAGGGTCCTAGGAGTATTTGGTTATCGAAGGGGACACAATTAGTGGTACCTCAGAGAACGGACCGGATCTTTCACTTCGTTGTAGGTAATGAAAACGAAGGTGGGCCGATCTGCTAACAGGTACGAGAGCAGAGTTCACGGCTAACGACGATCCGATAATGAGCTAGAGATAAAGTTAAAGGTGGGCGTTCTTTTGGTGTCAGGTTCAGAAGGCCATGCCTTTGCGAGAACCACTCGCAAGGAGAACTTAACCCGAGTGTAAAGCCATGATTTTAACGATGTTTCGCACGATACTGCCTCCATGGTCGCTCCAACGACTCTTATTGTACACTCTTCGCGGTAGACGGTTAATAGTTTCAGATACGAGTACCGATACGATTGATAATTGTTCCGTAAACGCGATTTAACCGAGCTCGATGATTAAATATTGCATCTTGTCTTCTGGGTGGGCCACGCTGTTTCGTTTTGTTCCTTTCATTGTACGGCTATAGACTTTCCTTCTCGCGCAACATATTATTTCTGGGGAATTGTCTGGTCGCTCGGGCACAACTGCATTTATATTTTATTCCTTAACGTAATTGCATACTCGAATCTGTTTTATTCGCTGTAATATTTTTTTTAAACAATTTTGTTTTATATGTAACGTATATACAAGTTGAATTTATTTTTAATGTATATACAATTTGATTTTATTCTTAATGTATATACAATTTGATTTTATTTTTAATGTATAAACAATTTGATTTTATTTTTGATGTATATAAACTTTTGTTTTGTATTAGATGTACTTACAAATTTGTTTTATATTTAATGCATACACAATTTTGTTTTACATTTAATGCATACACAATTTTGTTTTACATTTAATGCATATACCAATTGTTTTATATTTGACACATATACAACCTTGTTTTATATTTAAAGTATATACAAATGTGTTTTATTTAATTTGCAAGATATTCACAGTGGATCTGTAAAGTTTCTTTGTCGCATAAATAAATTCAATCTATATTTTCTGCCTGGTAAAATAATGATATAGACATTTAATATAAATTAATAGAGTAGCACTAAATCTTTATAAATTTTATTAATACATTTTTGTCATTACATTTTTTATTTATACATATGAAACTGCTTCCATTGTTAAACAAAAATTTATTTTTCTCTATAAAATAAGAAGAGAATTTTCCCATTGAACTTTAAATAATGCTATTGAGATTAACAATTAAATAAAATGAATGAAATGAATAACATGAATTTGAATAATTGTACGTGAAATCGAATAATGTAGCGGTTGATGTTGAGAGAAGACCATAAATGAATAGCGGATTACGACTAATCAGTAAAAAGATAAAAACGAAAGGAACGTAAGTGTTTGAGGTAATTCGAAGGAATGGCGGTGGTTGCTACACTTATCTCGTCTCCTAACCCAGGATTTCTACCTTAATTTAGATAAAACATATTGTTGGAGTAAGAAAGGACGTGGCAAACGTTGTAAATTCTTCTACGCGGCTCTTTTACTTGTCAGAGGGGTGTTTGCGAGTGCCGTTCGAGGTTTATTAGCAATTTACCACCGTGAAACGTTGCTTGTGTTCGAACGGATGTATTATGGTTGTTTCGTGTCGAACAAACGGCTCGTTCTCTTCTGTTAATGTACCTTCTATTCGTATTGCTCGGTTAAGTCAGGTGAGAGTCGATTTTAACATTATGTATACCGAGAAAGCGATTCGTTTTGCAGAACATATTTTTCTTCGGGTTTATGGCCTTTTTTCCTTGAACACGCTCCTTGTTGACTGTTATCTTTACTCAGATTGTTTTATTTTCATATTATAGTCAGGTATTTCTTTTATGTAGATATCGTGGATATTATTTATTTTATTTAGACACTGTAGACATTATTTATTTTATATTGAAATCGAAAGACATTATATAGACACAAAGACATTATGTAATTTACATTGGTACAGTATTCAGACATTATTTCGTTTATATTGATATCACATTCAAATATTATTTAATTTATATTGATATCAGATTTGGATGTTATTTAATTCATATTAATATCATATTTAGATATTACTTTATTTATATTGATATTAGATTTGGATATTATTTCATTCATATTGATATCAGACTTGGATATTATTTATTTTATATTGACTTTATATTTAGATATTATTTCATTCATATAAATACTATACTTCAACATTATCTTCTTATATAGATATTGTGATCATTTATTATTTATTTTACATAAATATTCAAGTCAGAAATTTATTATTACAACTATTACACAGACATTGCACGTAAATAATATTTGTTTTGTAACGATGTTTAGATATTACATCTTTTAGATAAGTCCATTTCAATATGGGTGATTTTACATAAATATTATATACACACATTACTTGTTTTATTTAAATATTACATTGAAGTATTGTTATCTCTACAAATACATTGATAATATATCTTTCACAGATAATATATTCGGATAATATTTCTTTTACAGAAGTATTATGTTTAAATACTGTTACTCCATAATAAATGCAAATATTATACAGTTCGCGTACAAACTACGTCTGCACGTACGCATAATATTTATTACTTTTCGCGTACATAACACGTAGAAACGAGCATGAAACTTAAACGTGGAAAACGAGAGAAATAATATACCGAATTGGCGTTGTTAATACGAATGTCAAAGTCGAAGAAACCCATCTTGGACCTTCAAATTTCACTAATTGCCATTGAATATTAGATTGCCGGAAGTGAGAGCGATCCCACGTGTGAACGTGTGAACATTAGACCCGCGGGTATATCGTGTTTGCAAACGTTCGTTGGAGAAAAAAAATGTTACACCTCGAGTGTACAACAGGATCGCGAGAGTTTCCAATGTTTGTATTTATGGTCGTCGTTTCTAATAGTGTAACCGTAAGAGCGTTCGAAACGCGGCGACGGATACGAGGAGAGACTGTTGTCGTTTTCTCATTTTAAAATTAAAAAAAAAAGGAATTACACTGTGTCGACTAGACATATACACATACGTCTCGTGTACATTCAAAGAGATATGTACGTATATATGAGATATATTTAAATATTAATATTCTACGAAAGAATGGTAGCGAGAGAGATATACAATATGGCGATTCAAAGATTAATTAGAATACGGGATATGTATGATAGCAATCTCCTACGATGAGGAAGCTTATAATGATATTATATTCGATGATATGATATTTGAATTTTATTCGACACGATATGTTTGATTTTCGATTTATAATATTATATATGATATGATATATTTGAATTTTAATTCGTACTATTACATATGATATGCTATATTTGAATTTTAATTCATACTAGTATACATAATATGATAAAATTGAATTTTCACACATGGAACGATAGACTTGTAAAAAAAATCGTCCCGGTAACTCGTAGCGGGTAGATACGAATAATATATTTAACTTAGCTGCACCGGAAGTTACTTACGTCTCGACGTTATTATTTAGTAAATTAATTAACGAGCTGTGGATAAAACAAATGAAGAACCGCGAAGGGTTAACCCTTTGCACTCGAAAGGTGACTCACACTCACCACTTAGTCCAATACGGCAATTCGAAATATGTATTTTTTAACTAATTCTGTAAAGTTGCACACACGATGTGTAAACACAATGAAACAGCTAATAGTGACAATTTGACAGTAGAAAGATAATAACTTCGAAAGAATTTATCAAACCTTTCAATCGAGAAGTTTCATAGTTGCTATCTGTAAAAATACCTTCGAGTGCAAAAGGTTAACCCCTTGCCCTACAACTACGAGCTACACCCGTGGCGCACTCGCTCTTCAAATATGGTAGACATTGTTAATATTTTTAATACCCTTCAACTTCGGTCTAATCGTAATTTGCGCATCCGAGGATCACTAAATGGGAAACAATCTTGACATTCGAACTTTCTTTAATCACTTTAATGTTGTATCAATTAATAGTTCGTTATGTCTGGCGCAGTCGCCGAATAAATCGTAGCGCAAGGGGTTGAAAAGCCCGCGCTGAAAATCTGGGGTGAAATCTTTATGCGCGCGCATCCGCCGGGTTGCATCGCAAGGGCAACGCATCCGCGCCGGTTTTGACGGCGGAGTTCGTTGACTGTGGCAAAACATTCCGTTATCCCAGCACTCCCTAAAAATTGCGACTCGGGTCCCTGTGGCTCGGTGTTACCGAAAAGGAACCGAAAAGAACTGTCACTGGCGGCGACTTCTTCTTCTCCCCCATCGCGTCCGCTCCGTTAACGAGCAACGAGAAAGCGGCCGAGCACACGCTGTTGCGGCCGTTGAAGCGCGGTAGAAAAACAGGGATGGCCAGAAAGAAAACGGAGAGGAGAAGATTGATATTACACGGAGTTAGAACGGAATGAACGACGATCGAAAGAGAGAGGCTGAAGAGGCAGGTCCTGTTGCCAGGCCCCTGTTGCTACGCGGTTTACGGTGCATCGTACTGAATTCGCAACGAGACTTTTTGGTGATTGCGTTGAATAATGTATGTTTAATAGATGCGCGTGGCCCTGGATAGTCATTTTGACACCGCGTACGCGAGAACACCTTTCTACAGGATCCGGCCGTCGTGGCCAAGCTTTTTTCTTATTCGAACGCAGGACGAACGTGCGGCCTTGAACGGGTCACACGTCATCCGACAGATATCCTGCATCCTGTACCACCTCGTCGATCTCTAACTGCGCAGATTCCCATTCTCCGCCACCGTTTGCTCGATTTCCCTTCTCTTTCCCCGTTAACTTCCCTCGGGACAATCGTACGTTCACTCCTACAAAGTCCCTGTCTTTCTATACACCTGGATCGTCGAGTATCAACATCAACACTCCTCGATTTACATATGCTCGAATTTTTCTCGATTACCAAATTTCTAACTTCATAAATCCCTAGAATTCCAGTATTCGTAGATTAACGAATTACCAAATTCTACAATTTCTGCATCTTGAAATCCCCAGATCCCCAAATACCAGAGTTCCCATATTCAAATATTACCAAAATACTGAACTCCCCAATTGTCACATATTGAAATCCCTAGCTTTCCAAATTCTTATGTTCATATATCTCTATGTATATCTCCAAATTTAGATGTTCGCATATCTCTAGATTTCTAAATCCCTAGATTCCTATATTCTTAGATTACCGAATTTCCAAACTCACCAATCTCCGTATTCTGAAATCCCTGATTTCTCAAATTCTTATATCGATAATTTTCTAGATTTCCGAATCTGGATGTCTCAAAATCCCTAGATTCCCAAATTGCTAAGACTCCCACATTCGTAGATTCTCGATTTCCAAAATTCTGCGAATTCCACGTCCTCAAATCACTAGATTCCCGAACTCCGGAGTACATAAATTTCTAAATACCCAAATCTCAACAACCCTAAATCCCTAGATCCCCAAATTCCTAAATTCCCATTTTCGTGGATTACCAAATCTCCAAAGTTCCCAATTACTACATCTCGAAATTCCTTGATTCGCAAATTCTTATGTTCAGAAATTTTCTAGATCCCTGACTGTCCCTAAATTCCTAGAATATCAAATACCTAGATTTTCGTAGTCACATCGTAAGTTTTCACACTATAAGTTTTGAAATATTTTTAATTAAACTCAATTTCGCATTTATCTCAGTATGACACGTTTCATATGAATAAATAATCTCAAAATTTTTGCAAACTTGTAGAATATATTTAATATATAAAACTGGTATATTTTGAAGAATATATATAATATATATGATACATAAATTGTAAGAAATATATATTATATGCATGATGGATAGATTTAAAAAAGTTCGTGAATATATATAATTGCATATATTCAAATAAATTATATATACATAAATATATATGTATATATTTTACTTAGAGTTTAATATATGGACGGAATCGATGAGATACGTGTAACCTGTTATACGTGCGATGAAGCGAAAACGTGAAGACCGTAGGGTTCACTACGTCTGCACAATTCGTACTTTTTTCGGAAATGACGTGAGAATTAATCATGCTAGGGTAAAAAATGGACGGATGTATGCGAGTTTGTTGCTAACAGGAATGGCTGGAATTCCAAGAAGAGGATGACGATGCATATAATCGACTCATTGGTTTCAAAAGCGTCTAATGAATCGATTAGTTTCGACTAAACTATGAATTTCCGTTCCTAAAAATCAGCTAACCCTTGGTTCCTGGATAGAGAGACAAATTCATCTTAAATTTAAATTTATTCACCTTTCTTTCAACTCGAAATTAATTTACACATTTCTTGTGAATTTAAAATTATATTTCGTTAACAAAAAAAAGTACGTGCATTATACAGGAATCTTCGTAGCATTTAATTAAAAGTTTGAAAAAATTTGTATTTCTTTCGAATCGTTTCATGTATTAATTTTGTTAATGCTTGTTTAAATTTTTTAAATGTAGTTTGAATGTTATTTATTGCACAGCGAGTAATCGTGTTATTTGTCAAAGAATGTGTGTCACTGCTACAAATTTACTGGTCATAAATTCGCGTTTAACTCTTCCGTAGCGAAAGAGTTAATCAAGGAGAGGTTGAAGTTCGTAGTCGAATGAACGAAAACAACGTGGACCAACAGCTTTCCCGCGCAGTTGCGCGCGCAGCTCGAAACCGCGTTCAAGGTTAAGCAGTTCATGATGAATGGTAAAGAAATGTCTCATTGGTAGTCTTTTCTATCTTTTGTATAACGAAGGACGTCAGCTACATGTACATAAATCGCCGAATCGATACATACTCTAGCGGTCAACAGTTTGGCGCCAAAATTATACTCTTGAGAAACAGAAGGTCTTTCTTAAGCAAATACTTTTTTCATTCGACGCATTATTTGTCCACAATAATAGAACTGTTTTTAATCATAATTTGATGTATTAATTTATTTCAATTTTTTTTTAATATCTAGTATTATAAATTAAAACGATAATTATATTTATAAATTATAACAATTTTTGTACTTCAATTCTCTGTTTCGTTAACGCAAACATCATAGATAAATAAATGACACTGTAAATTAGTGAATTATTTAAAATGTGAAAATGTTTCAAGTGTAATGACCTAACAAAGAGTTAATTGTTGAAATAGTTTAAAAGTGCCTCCAACAAAGTAGATTGATGTTGGTCGTATATGATATATGAACTTTCACAATGAATTTTGATATTTCAAATTATTATGTCATATTTACTTATTAATTATGAATAAAATCAGTAAATGAATAACATAATGGGGTGTTTATCTCGAAAGCGATCGACTGAAGATATTTAAACAGTCACGTCTTGCGCGCCAATATGTAAAGCGGCTTCGAAAATTCGAGGCACGCTTTAAGAAAATTCGTCACGCGTCAGTTACGTCGCTCTTAGCATCGAAAATTCGCGAAAATATCCTGTATAATTTCGCTAGCGATATGAAAGTGGTCTAAGTCGAAAGAAGCAAAAATATATTGAATTCCTTTCCTTTTTTTTAACCCGTACTAATTTATGTTTGAACACCGTGAAAAATCTTTTGAATAATTTTATTCTATATTGTTAAATACCCTTTTTCAATTTCGCTAGATATTTAAAAATATTAAACATATTGAAAACTAGAAAACTAAAAATATTGATTTTCATCTAACTAGAAATAGTTGAATAAAAATTAAATAAATACAATTATAATATGAACAAATAAATTTTATATACTACATATATTATAATAATTTAAATGAATAAGGATGATATCTCTTCAACTTTATAAAAATGATGATTACATACTACACGCAACAAGTGGCAAATTACATGTTAATTTAAAAAATGGCATGTCTCTCACAGATTAAGAAGAACATTTCGCAGCAGTCTCGAACGCGAAGATATAATTCGTATTTCAAAATGCACGAACTGAACCACTTTCATAATCCCCGGCACATAAATCTAGCTTGATTCCGGCAATAAGTCAAGCGATGAAACTAAAAAGACGCCCGGAGTCGAAGAAACCACGGACACCCGGTTAATCGATCCGATTATTATGCAACAGGAAATTCGCCCGCTGTCGCATAAATCTCTTCGGCGCAAGTGTCGAAAAAAATTGGTTCGTGCTTGAAATCGTGACGAAAAGAGACGGCCGCCATTAAAACGTTGAAATTTCGCCCGCGGAACAACCGTTTCTGTGTGCGAAAAATTTCCTCTTCGTTACGGTCGGCAGGGTTACGAAGCGCGCCGGGCAAAATGAGAAACGCCCCTTAAAAAGCGAGAAGCGCAAAAGTTTGGGCGAAAAAGGAGCCACAAGAAAGCGAATGAAAGAGCGAGCACAGAATACAGAGAAGTTTCGCGCTCTCGCGTCCACGTGCTCCGCTGTTGTTGTTGTTGTTGGCGTCCTCGTCTCCGACGGGGCTTCGGCCGCCTTCTCTCTTTCCCGCCTCGATCGGCTTTGCTCTTTTTTCGCAGACTTTCTGTCCCCCTCTTCGTCGGTTTCCTTCACTCGTTTCATCGTCTCTTTTTCTCCTTTATGGCTCTCTCACTCTCCATTCCCCTTCGCATGGGACTGGCGTCACGAAAGACGCGTTGGCGTCACGTGGTGGGGATCCCGATTAACGGACTCTAATTGCATAGCAACAGTGAGGCCGAGATAATGATACATCTGACGTGCGTTGCTGGCGGGCATCTGGCCCACTTCGAAACCGAACGATCTACGGATACGTGCACGTATACGACGCTCCATTGTGTGCGTGTGCGCAAAACCCTCACGGCTGGCACGCAACTCGCGTCTCGAGAGGAAATTCAAGCCGACGACTTTTGGCGCGAATTGCTCTCGGGGGAACCCCGACCGACATACCGCGCTCGACCGACAAAACTTTAACTGACTGGAACCTTAACCGTGGAGCAATGCAATTTTTACATTCGGACGTTAGGAAATATCGATATTCTCACATTCACTGATTTCGAAATTACCGAATTTCGGGGTTCTGTGATTTGGACATTTAACACTAGAACTACCAAAGTGGTCAAATGATCGTTTAACAATTTCCTGTTTCAACTGACAAAATTTGATTAGATAGTTTTCTTGAAATCTGTGCATGCTTGTCCATTTATTTTTGAACTTTATTTTTTGCTTCAAATAATTCTGCATTATATGTGAGTAGCTTTAGTGATTCGACGATTTAAGGATTTAAAGATGCAGGCATTTGGAGATTTAGGGATGCAAGAATAGAACTTCAAGGATTCGGAAACTTTGAGATGTAGGAATTTGGGGATTTTAGTGATTTAGAGGAGTAGGAATTAGGGGATATAGGGATGTAAAAATTTCGAATTTCGTAATTCTAGTAAAGTGGATACTAGAAAATTCGGAGATTGTACTTTGCCACCGTGCAGGACTACAACAGAGCTACCTCACAGGACTAACCATGTTCTCTAGTTATACAGCCAATCGGGTCGCACCTTTCACTTTGACCAATCAGACGCGCGCTCCAATCAGAAGTCTTCTTGTGAGCCACTCACACTAGCGCGCCGAAACATTTTCTAAACTACACGACCCGCAGAAAGGAATCGGCAAATAAAAATTGCACGATGAAAAAACCTCCATAGTATGACATTTACGCTTTCTTTCCGAATCATGCCACATTCACTTCTACTTCTCGTTATTTAAAATACATGTACTGCGGTACTATTTAAACACTCGCCGTACGGAAGTAAAAATAATTTGGCAGATAATTTAAAAATCCTTTTACAATATCACCGATTGACAACAAGCGAAAGACGAAATATCAAACGGGTCATCGAAACAGATAGAGATCAACGCAGTCGGTAACGTGATCCACTTCGATCGTCTTCGCTGAATGCACGATTTCTATCAGGCGAAGAAAGAAGAATTTTTTTCAGGCCAATTCGTAGTTGTGCTCGACCATGCGGACGGGTCTCAGGTTCCGGAACCAAAAGATCCCAAAGTACACCATGAATACAGGTATATATACCCACCGACGGGTTTTTACGTGCAGGTAGAAACGTTTACACGGCAGCTCAAAGGGGACACCGAAAATGTTCGTCCTTTGAAAATTAAGAAAGCAGACGTTCTGGAAAATTGACCTGAAGAACAGATGAATTATGGCAGGCACAGAGAGAGTTTTCCAACCGACAAACTTTTGCCGTGTTATATCCTGTAGGAGTTTGCGATATTTTCGTAGCAACGCGCCAATGAAATTTAAGAAATGTGTGAAGTATATTATTGTGATTGGTGGTGTTAAATAATTAGTTAAAATATGAGTATTCATATTATGGTAGTTTGATAATTCGATTCATTTTAGAGTATATAAATTGCAACATGAAAAAAGTTCCTAAATTTTTCAAACGGAAATCACTAAATTTTGCAGTTCCGAATTTCAAAATTTGTTGAAAGTTTATAATTTCATTAATACGTGAATTTCGAAGATTCAGTCATTTTTACACTGCTAAAATACATAAATTTCTCAGGATCTCGAATTTTCTAAATCACCAAAGCAACGATGCAAATTTCACACATTTTTAATCTTCCCAAATTCTAAATTTGTAAATTCCCCAAAGCCCTAAAATTATACGTCTTCAAAATTCCTAAATTCCTAACGCTTCATATCCCTCAGATTCCCAAATTTTCCATATTCCTAAATTCCTGAGTTCCCTAGTTCTTAAATTTCCCAAATTCGCAAATTTCTCAAAACTCTAAATTGCCACATCTCTAAATTCCTGAATCAAGCCCCCAAATTTCTAAATTTCCCATATCCCTAAATTCCTAAGTTCCCTAGTCCCCAAATTTGTCAAATTCCCAAATTTCCCAGATTCGAAAGTTTTCGAATCCCCGAATAATTCTAATACTCGAAACCGCGTAATCCCGAAGTCCCCCCATTTGCGAAATTCCGAATGGTCGAAAATCACCATATCGTAGCGTCGGCGAAATTTATTAACGCCTTTATCGGCACATCTGTAAAAACTAGAACGGTCGATACACGGCTTATTTGGTTGCTAGGCGCGGCTGTTTCGAATGACCCGCTCACCGCGACCTCGAGTCAATCTTTTAAATTTTGCCTGCCACTTTAGCCGGGAACCTGAATCGTCTATACATTATTCATTCGTGTTAGTAATTTTTGCTAATTAATAGAAATTTGAAATTTTCGGCTACAAGCCATTTCGGAATAACGATTTACACGTTAACGCAACCTAACCTCTCTTACCAATGAATTACAAATTTCTTATTTTAAATTATACAAATTATCAAGGTTACTTTTTTTCGCGTGTTTCGCGATAAGGAATAATAAATAAATACGGAATTCGCAAATTATTGAACGGTATAAATTGAATTTGCGAAACGGCGAATAAGTGGATGAACGACTCTGTAATGTTCAGAAATTTCAGTAAAGATTCGTGTTCGCGATACACGAAGTGAAAATAAAAATACAATTTTTGATTTACAAGCCGTAAGAATGCAAGAGCATTAAATCTGCAAGAACCTTCGATAACTAACGATCCTTTTAGATACAGGTCCCGCCTACAGTATGTTTCTGCTGCCAGCATCAATATTTCTTTTCCCAACAAGAACTGAAAAAATGAACACTTTCAACTGTTATACAATTATACGGTTCACACAATCGACCCGACAAAAAAAAGCATTTCTTACCAAACAGTAAATCACGCGGAAGAAATCAATTTTTTTATGGAGAGCACGACAGTTTGAATTATTTAAATTTTAGTTGAAAATTTGGCATCTCTGTATTTCTGGATTTGTACGTTTCTGAACTTTTCAATTTTCCAACTTTTAAGTATCTAAATATATGTATATAAAATAATAATGTATTTTTGCATAATTATGACATAATTGTTATTATTATTATAATTTGTATGTCATAATTATGACATTATTGGTGAACAATAGTTATGATATAATGCCTCATGCACACAGACACATATGTGTACATATAAAACTAAACATTTATACATTTACATACAGAAAAATATATATATTTACTCGGTGATTCATTTCTTGGTTAATATTTAGGTTGAGAATGATATTATTTCATGCGTATAAGAAACAGTATAATTTTTTAAAACTATTATACAATTATTACATCTAACCAATATGTACAGAATGTGTGTACACCGGCACGCAACAGGAGTAGGATATTAATATGTATTCATAAATAAGGATGTTTCTAGGCACGTGCAGAATTTTATGGGAGGAGGGTATGTAATATATATATTTTATAAGTAAATGGCTAGTTAAACGGTCGTTACTCGCTGACATTGGGCGTTCCTACGAACGACCTTGTGACGTCTTTGGTATCTGGGTGAATCGTTTAAGTAATTATAAAAGATCAAAGTAACGCGCTGCGAAGGACGAGGTCAAGGCACCTGTATTGTATGTCTATTGCCGATTATTTTCACGGATAATGAGACGTAACAAGGCGCCCTTTTCTTTGAGCGCACCGGATGATACGTATACAGATATGAAATACGATACTCCCATGCATGATACTCTGGCTATTATGTATGTACGTTCGCAAATTAGCTCCTCGCAAAAATAATTATGGCTTTTGTAAAGTAACTGGGAAGCGTTAATGCTATTGGTTTTACCGGCAATATTTTCAGAATTTCACTTCTGGAAATTTAGAAGCAATTAGAAACTTTGCAGGCCGGCACATTTTAATTTCAAACTCTTAATCCTAGGAATAAGTAACATTGGTGTCTTGAAAAAATAAATAAATATATGCAAATGTATTATATTGAAGAATGTTATAGTTTTGAAAAATTACAATAGTTGTTTTATGCACATATAACACTAAAATAAAGTCTTACAAAAACTATAAATAAATAAGCAAATATATATAAATATGTTATATTAAAAAATGTTGTAATTTTGCAAAATTACAATATTATTTTCTGCACATATAAAACTACAATACAACCTTGCAAAAGCTATAGATAAATAAGTAAATATATCTATAAATGTGTTATATTAAAGAATGTCATAGTTTGACAAAATCACAATATTATTTTATGCATATTCAAAACTAAAATAGAATCTTGCAAAAACTATAAATAAATAAAGCAAATATGTGTAAATGTATTATATTAAACAATGTCACAGTTTGACAAAATTACGATACTGTTTTATAAACATACAAGATTGAAATTATAGTCTTGCAAAAAGTATAAATAAATATATAATTGTATGTTTGATATATATTCGTTGACTGATAGGTGTCAATCAATGTTATAGTTTCGCAAGAAGATTTAATACGAGCAAAAAGAGATTAGGAAATAGAAATGATTGGTTAATATCGAAAAGTGAAGGGAGGGAGAATTTCGGGCAACCATAAACGGGGAAACATGCGTGCGGGTTCGTCGGATTAACTGAACCGAAATCAAATTTGACGGAATCGGAGTCCGAAACTCGATACCATCCTAGTAAGTTTAATGGAGATATTAAATTACCGCTACATCATAATTCGATGCGATAGGCGAAAAGACCGGGGTTAAATGGTCCGAATTTTTCGAAAGCCTCCGGTTACGCTAGTTACAACCTAACGACTTTCTACAGTATGTGTCAGCAAGTATTCGACCTTATTTAAACATTATTACAATTATTATTAATGATAATATTACTGCAAAAATCGGTACCTTATGCGAAATCGAATTTCATGAATGAATGAGTGAAAAAGATTCCAGCTTCAAAATGTTATGAATAAAATATATTATTTTATGTATTATTATATATTATTTTATGCATTATTATATATTATTTTATGCATTGTTATATAGTATTTTTGTATTATAATATATTATTTTTATATATTCTATAGTACATAGTATATTATATTATTTTTTATACAATTTATTACGTAAAATTTAACGATAAAATACAAATTCTAGTATTGAACTAAGAAATAAAATTTTCGATCAATAAAAGTTTCAATTTGAAAGGTAACGAATAAAATTATGAGACGTAGAAAATCTTCGAGAATTGTTGTTTGAACAAATTTTGTAACGAAATATTTGCAATTATTTATAATCAAATCGGCGGTATTGTTACGTGTATAAAATATTAACATATC